>JABXJD010000041.1:3695000-3750577 GCA_013375575.1 Percina caprodes
AGAAGTGATGATGTCTTAGTCTAGGAAATTTTGATGGACATTTTTCTGATGTTTTGCAAACGAATTCTAGATTTTAGAAAAAAATGGAAGAAAAAATCCGTCAGCCCTAGTATTGTTGAGGTAGTGGCACACCTTTTAGAAAAATCACGGAGGTCCTTGAATGTTTAACTGTATGAATGAAACTGTATGAATGATCATTGACACTGGCAAATAAAGCTAATTCTGACACTTACGTAAAAGAGTTAGTAAAGTGTTTAGCTTCTCTGGTTGAAATCAAATACTAGACCTGAAATGACCCCTCCTTCCACTCCCAGGTGGATCGAATGTCGTTCCCATGTGGCTGCTCTCGGGATGGCTGCGGCAACATGGCGGGCCGCATCGAGTTCAACCCCTACGTGTCCGAACTCACTACCTGCACACCATCATGAAGCTGGACCTGGAGAAGAGGAGGGTGCTGATACAAGGGGCCGGGGACCAGTACGCTGAATCCGACCACATGTCCTCCCCCTCCTCCACTTGCCCCACGTCTCCGGACCTATCCTCCGTCGCCTGCCTGGACTCTGAGCTGGAGGTGAGCGAGGCGCAGCCGGCGGTGGAGGTTCAGGATCTCCTGGCGGAGCAGGACAGCTTGGAGCGAGAGAACGAAACCGCAGTGCTGCACCTGCAGAGCGCCGAGGAGCAGGAGAGGCGGGAGCGGGAGGAGGCGGAAGGGGAGGCGGTGCAGCAGGAGCTGGGCGCAGAGCAGCCTCTCTGCCTCCAGCCCGGGCAGGTGGAGGTCCCGGGGGTGGAGCAGGTCCTCCTGCAGGGGCCGTTTCCCACGGGGGCCACGGTGCTCTGCATCACCGAAAACCAGGAGGAGAGCCCCTCGGCCCTCCTCAAAGACTCCACTTCTCTGCTCTACTACCAGCTCGGCCCCATACAATCGGGAGCCTTCGAGAGCCTGCACAGAGCGCAGGAGGCGGAACAGGAGTAGCACTCTCTGGGAGAACAGGGTTCAGGAGGAGGCCAAAGGAAAGAAGAAGAGGAAGGAGGGGGAGGAGGAGAGGAGTCATTCCACTGCCTCCCGAAGTTTAGCTCTGGCTTCTCTGCAGATATTTTGCACAATAGCTTCATCTACGATGAAAAGAAATTACACATTTCACATTTATCACTGCTATTATCAAAAATTATTATAGGTTGCAAACTCTTGTAGTGACTGTCATTGAATAATGTGGAGAATAAGAAGTATTACAATACCTGGGGGATGCTGAAAGCACATACAGACTACTCCCTAGGAGTAATATGGATTCTGTTACAAGGAAACATTGTGCGTAATACAGTTTTGGGGTGAGGAGTACGGCCTTAATGGAAAAACATTTTAAAAATACACTTGTGTGTAGGAGTCAATGGGAAAGTACTCAGCAAGTAGTGATTTCTTAATTTCCATCGTAGCGAACATAAAACACAATGTATGAATGCTGAGATAAGCCTTTTGTTTGGTGATGATAAAAAAAGCTATCGATGCTAAACACAAATTGTTTTGCAGTGAGCCCGAAGCTTATGAGTTTAGAGACCTACTTGCTCACTTTCCCTTACAGCAACCCTGTGCTGTAGTCAAGCCAAATAAAGGCCTCCGATAGTATCCTCCGCTGAAAATAGACCTAATTATCCTGGAAATACTTGTTTTTGTGTACTGTATATGCATTTGCAATGTGCAAGACAGAGCCGAGGTTGCTGCTTTTTTTTTTTATTTTATTTTATTTTAACCGTACGCACATTGTTAAACCGAGGGTGAGTGTTGCGGCGCTGCTGTTAACGAAGGAAAACCAACACAGGGCAGCAGACCAACACTGTACTTATTGCTCTTGCTCACCTCGCGCTGCTTGTGCAAATGCAGTTGATTTGTCAACAAAAACTCTAGTTTACCTGTAGTTCCAATGCCTATGATATTACTTATTATTTCCGTGAGTAATGTTACTTTTGTGGATTAGATACTGTTGGTTTGAAGTCCTGAGTCTTTGTTTTCTTGTTTCTTTTTTTTTTTGAGTGAAAGGAGATCTTTTATACTGCTGTACCGTAACACCATGCAGTCAGTCATGTCATGGTATTATGAGGAAATGCCAGGATAGATCTTCTCCAGGCCTCTCCTCTTTTAATGAATTATAATACATTATGAGGAAGGAAGTCAAATTGCATATAAAGAATATAGCAATGAAAGAAAAAGTAGTTACACAAAATGATGTGATCTTACTAACTTGAAAAAGATTGACAACCTGACTTTGTATATTTTATGGTGTGTGTGTGTGCGCGCACGTGTGTGTGTGTCTACATTACCGTATCTGTGTGAGAGAGGGAGTTTTGTATGCATCCGTGTGTGCATGTACATGTGTATGTACTGTATTATGAAAAAGGGGATGGGGAGTATATTAGTGAGGATACATATTTTATTCCTGAAAGGTGCTGATGTTACATATTTACAATTCACTGTTTTTTATTTTTTCTCTCTCTTCCTTTCTCTCCACCATCATGAGAAATATGATTTCACAGAGATGTTCCTCGATGACTGATGTTTAGAAGTAAAACGTGTTGCAGAGCCTCTCGTAGAACCGCAATAGCTACTGCACTGCACATGATTCATGTGATTCATTTTGTCATTGAGTATGTAAATGCAATCTTATAACATTGCCTGTCTTTAAATGTCTTTTTTAAGCGATGTCTGATTAATACTGCTCTGCGTAAGCGTGCCGACTCTTCTTACACAAAATCAGTCCTTTGTTTCGTTGCCTACAATTACAGCTGTTGCTTTTGGCGACGGCTCGCCGAACACAGGATGTGCTGCCGTGTATGAGATGTCTGATGTGTTTCTTTGCCTTTTTTTTGTATTGTCTTAATATAAATCTGCTTAAGAGTTGCACCAAAGCAGTGGTTTCAACCCTAATTAGATGACGCTTTCAACCATCAGACGGTCTCCTGTAGTGAACGTGAGGCTTTAGATTTATTGTGGCCCTTTTGTGTGTTCGCGTGACTTGCCTCAACGTAGTACCATCTTTAAAGTGATGATGATGATTAAAAGCTGCCTATTGTTGAGCTTTTGTCCTTGGCTTTCTACTAATAGACCTAGGTCTGGGACCACTGCATTAAATTAACTCCAGTATACTATGTGATTGTGTGTGTTCTCTGTGTGAAAGGGGTGTGTGATTGTTAGAAAAGATGATATGTTTAGACTTCACCTAAAAGCTGTGAGAACTACTCTCATGCTAACTGTTGCCTAAAGTGGACAAAAAGGTTTTTTTTATACAAAAATAAAAACAATAAAACACTGATTTTAAAAGGATAAAGTTGTGTTTGTGTTGGTTTTAGCAAGCAATAGATCTTTTTTTGACATAAACACAGGGTGGTCAACCCTTGTGTTGCCTTCACCTTCGGGACCCTCTCGTGTCCCTCGGGTCAAACTGACCCCTGACTTATTTGGGGTTTTAAAAACAATTCTGAAATAACATTTTTCTTCATAATATATTAACAAATATTGTCTTTATCTCAATTTGAAACAACATATGTTTAGGGAATGCAATCAGTCTCTACTAGAACACTATTAAAAATGGAAGTGTGGTTCATTTTTTTTTCATAAGCTTATAATTCATGTGAAAAATCCACTATGGCAAAAACATAAGTGGTCATATCCAGAATAATTATCTGAATTGAGTCAGGAATACATGTTTATCACAGAAAATAAGATAAGGCCATTGATTTTCAGGTAGTAACTTAAAAATTTGAAATGGGTCAATTTGACCTGAATACCATACAAGGGTTAAGCTGCCATTGATGACATCTTGCTATTACCTTGATTGGACTGATTATGGGATTTATGGTTATCATTTATTCACAAAAGTGTGACTTCCATGATGATGATGATGATGATGATGATGATGATGTCCATTTTTGTGTACTTGATCAAGGTTTGAAGATAAATGAATTCAAATGCAATTATATTTCACATATTTTAGTGTTTCTGATTGAAAAATGGTTCAATACTTATTTTAGTTAGTGTTTAACTGTTTGTTTTGTCATTAATAGGGCCACATGGAAACTGGGGATGCGGAATTCCACAGAATTTTCCTTTAAAAAAAACAACAAAAAAAAACTCAGAATGTTAACACATATCCAAACTAAGCAGAAAAACAGTCTGCTATGTTTTGCAGATTTTAATTGTGGATTAGTGAGAAGCCTCCTGGGGGGGGGGGGATGACTGACTGTCTGTTGTGTGCAGTACAGTCTCTGACCACTAGATGGCAGCATAAACTCAGTGCATTCCCTAAACACAACCTCTCTTCATGCAGATGTGTGTGTCACATCATCTTTTTTTTGAATCAGCTATGTTATCTCACAGTTTATAGGAGCCCTCTTGGTTTTTTTTCACTGTGTACAACAACAGATTGTAGAAGCCAAAATATTGTGTCCCTTTTCTTTTCAATAGCAGGAAGTTGCTAGCTGGGGTAAGTGACACAAAGTCTCCCTTTTCTTTCCCATCAACCTGAACCAGAATTGGCTTCTCATGAGCGGCCTTTTGCCAGTGTGACCCACACAGCTCCGACGTCTCTGCTCTGGGATGCAGGATGCACACTCCCTGCTCTGACAGTTACTTCCCCTCAACTAGCTTTGCAAACCAAATACTGATAAACCCCGGTATGAAAACACACGTCATTGATTGCGAGAATTCCTTTAAGATTGGTATTATCTTATCGTATTGTTATAATAAATGGCACATCACCGATTTTGAACATAAAGTTGTTCCCCATGAAGGGTACTTCTCAGGTTGCGAAAATAAGAAAATTAGTGTGCGGGGAAGGTGCTGTTCAGTTGCATTCTGGGAAGTGTAGTGTTTTTGGAGCTAAACGTCTGGATAGCTCAGCCTCTGCTGCTTCGACGTTGACTATTCTGCTTTTAATGTGTTTCTTACAAAGTTTCCCAACTTTGTGGAAGTGCAACACTAAATTGCTGCCGTACCCCTTTAATCAAATAACAAGGGTCATTCCATGCAACATTCTTCAGGTAAAAATAATGATTACTTTCATTGAATTTTTTTAAATGTTTTATTTAATCTTATAGCATTTGAATTCTTTTTTTTAATGGTTTCAAAACAGTATCCGGACTAAACTTTGACATCTACCCATCTGTGATCCACTCAACATCCTCTGATCTTAACTATTAGTCAAAGTAATTCATAATTTCTGCCTTTTTAACTAAAAACATATGTATAAAATGAGGTTTTTTGACCATGAATTTCAAGAATACGTTTAAAGCCTATTATTAAACCAGCTCAGGTTTTTAAAAAAAGCGCCAAAAGCATGGAAAAAGTGACAAAAACACTGAAAAAGCACAAAGAAATGTTCATTTTCAATTTCGACCAGGAAGACAACATGAGGGTTAAGTGTGTTTCTTTACCTGAAGTTACCTGATTAAAATTCCCATTCTCTTTTGTGCCAGTCACTGTGTGGTGTGATTCAGTGAGCCAACAGTCTGAGAGTAGGCCCACACACACACACAAGAAACACCAAAAACAAATTACCTTTGGAACAATTCTGGCAGCAATCCTCAGCTCTGAAAACTATGCATTGTCTGATTAACCTTTCCGGCCCTTGGCTTTCTATTGTTTCACCTCTCCAATGGCCGGAAGAACTCAGCTGGGCCTGATAGCTCTAGGGCTGATGATGGAATGCTACACCAGCTTGTGGAAATATTTTGAGAGGACATTTAAAAAAACATCATAATCAGAGGAGTCATCTCAGAGCGTGTTGACAGATGTGCAAAATCACCAGCTTTATCTGGGCTTTAATTTAACTGTTGTGACTGGACACAGCCGTGGAGAGCAACTGGGCATTAGGGGTGACGTATGTGAAATGGAAAGTTGCCACACCACCTCACTCCAGTCTACCAGTCTGAAAGTGCTGCTCCAGCACCTGGAAAGAATGTTCTCTCTTTGCCTCTCTCTCTGTGACGCTAGTGCTATGGCATCATTAGGCCTTCACCGAAACCAATCCCTTTTAAATGGCACTATTCATAAAACTGGCTCATGGCATTTTCACTAGTCTGCCGTGCTCTACACATGCTGGCTGAACTGAGGAGGCAAGATCCAGACCCTCCAACACACAAAGTTCACTCTGTGTGCTCAGAGACAGGATCCAAATGCCCTCCTGAAAGCAGGAAGAAGGAAACAATGAGGGCCGTTAAGGTCAACACAAAACTGAAAGCTGCTCACACTTTCTCTTTGGTGGGATAATCAGTGAAATGGCAATATATGTCCCTAAAAATATTCTCTTAAATTCTGTCATAGCCTTTGTTTTCTGATATGTAAGCGAATTTATATTTTATTCAGGGATCTACATTCAGGGTTGCTTGTATTACTAAGAGAAGGGCAATACCCTTTCCCATTTCTCATGATTTTCATAGTAAAAGCTGCCTGTTGTCACAGAGCGAGGGGGATGGGTTGTCAACAGGAAGTAGTAGCAAAGATCACTGGGTTTTGAGGTTAATAATGTTATCTGTGCTTCCAGTTGGCCATGCTGGGAAAGAGGCATCTTTATTCTAAAAAAAATAGACTTGTATGTGTAATAATGTGTGCTGAGGCAAAGATCACGCAGTCCCAGAAGAGTGCAGCTCCCTCTTTATGTGCTGTGGCAAAGAAGCAAAGAATGATGCCAGGCGTTCCACTTTGACCTGTTCACAATATGCAGTTATAAGACACCAATCCTTAAAATTGCTTTACTATTTTTCTATCTATGAACATTCACTCAGTTGCCCATTTACAGTCCTCCATGAAGTCCTCCATATGTTGTTCAGTTTTTGTTCAAACTGTTTAAGAGGGATGTTGATTCAACTATATTGATCATCATGGAGGTTGTTGTTGTTGTTGTTTCTGTTATTTACTCTACCCTCATTGATATAAATGGGTTGGATATAATATCAGGTTTTAAAGCATTTTGCATATGATTCATTTGGGATTGTTGACTCTGTAGCATCGAATGCAGTCCAGGTTTGAAATGTGAAAGAACACATTGAAGCCAAAACCAGAAGATTTGTATTATGTCATCAAGCTCTGGGTGTAAGATGGCACTGACTGAACAAGCAAAAAAAAAAAAGGAAACTGATGCATGGTAGCGCAGCCAAGTGACTCCCAGCACAACCAGAAAAAAACAGCTGTATCCACAGCTGTGTGAAATATGGTGTGTCTCGCACTGCCTGGTGGTCCCCAGGGACATTTCCGTCATGGCTACATCCAAGTTCCCCAACATGGACTTTAAACATCCGTACACTGTGGAAGTTACTAGCATGAAGTTTCTGTTTTCGTGCATGTTTTTATTGATAACATGTTCTTGCTTCCTTTCAGTTGTGTAATAAAAACCATCCCATTAGCTAAGCAACTGGCTGTGTGCCCAGCTTTGCTCAAGGTAGAAGTTTAAATATCTATATGCTTACATAGCCTCTTAACAACAACCAGTGGGTAACCTCATGTGAGTGTTTCCTATCTCAACCGAGAAGAGAAAGGAGGTGACTTCATATCAGAAGTATCTGTAGAAAGAGGAATCTGCATCTCTTGAACCTTTGATGATACCTTTAATTTATGGGAGTCAGTCTTTGCAAATTGGCTGTTGTTAATTATTTGAAAGTGGTGAGAAATGTTGGTTGTTGGCTATCTTAGCTTGGACAAAAGTGGCAAGTTTCAGAAACTGATGGATGAATAATGACATCCCCATCATGTGGTAATATTGTGACATTAAAATAATGTTGTTGCAATATCATATAACAATGCAGTTCATGCTCTCACTACCCAAACCACATTTTGACCACACTAGCAGGGAGGCTCAAGGGATAGTTGCTGGCCGCTGCTTTGGTCCAAACTAATATTTCTCAATAACTTTTAGTTGGGTTGCCATGACATTGGGTACATGTTGAACCATTCCCTTTTCTAGAAAAATATATCCACATCTACTGTCTGGATTGCCATGAAATGTGACACAGACATTTGTGTTGCCCTCATGAATTGTAATAACTTTGAAGATACCCTGTTGGCTCATCTAGGTCAAAGGTTACTAATATACTTGGTTCAGACCAAAAACTTTAAAAACTTTATTCCCATCAGCCTCAGCAGAACTTTTGTAACTGATTTTTTGGCCACTTGGGGCAAAGGAAACATGTTGTGAAACAACATTGATATATACCTTTTAAGTTGATATGGGGAACTCAATAGTAAATCGTTGCTTATTTACATCAAGTTCTGAAGCAACATTATCACTCTTCTGGGGTCTTGTTTGTGTCCACCTGATGAATTTCAATACCAAAATTCTCTCTCTTTTAGCTCTGTTTTTGGTCTCCACCAACTCCTGAGTTAAATATCCATCTCTTTAGCGGCTAAGTGCTCCACTGTGTTCACAAGCTCGTCGTTAACTCTGTCCTTGTGCTGTGTGGTGCTGAGCAGGTAGTACACAGTTGGTTTTAGGAGATTATTTTTAAAACTTATAAAATTGAATCAGGTTCTGTCATATGGGTTCAAATTAATGTACCAGTACAAAGGTTCAATGATTCACATCTTAGTGGAGTGATATTTTGAAGGAGGTATTCTATGTGGAGAGCAGTGCTGTATAGGCTCAAGGGACTTTATGTTAGTTTTGGTGCCCCTTCTATAGACTTTAACCTGCCAACTCACAACTTTTAACATGTTACTTTAGATATCTTATATTACGTATGTTTGAAGTACTGAGAGACAGAGTGTGCATTTGGGCTGAGTTGCTCTCCAAGCTTCTGCAGAGCTTGTAAATTGATGCTGAAAAATCTTTGATATAATAAATCAAAGACAGTGTCAAGTGGATTCCTTATCAAACACATCATCCAGCATTGTTGTTCAGACACCACATTAGCATTGTCATTGTTGACATGTTAGCATGCTAATATTTGCATTTAGCTCAAAACACTGAGTAGGCTCACAGAGCTGTAGACTGAGAATGAAAAGGAAAAAAATAAGGATATCAAACAGTTTTCAAATTTACTTTCTACAGATGTGTCTTTGTCTAAATTCGCACTTTCCAACAATGCTGTTACAGCTCTGTTCTGCTCTTGATCCTGATGCTGCTGTCGCCCCGGGCTCACATGATCAATAGCATGTTTGTGGGGGTCAGACTTTGGGTTGTAGATGTGGTGGGAATAAGAGGGATATGTGTTTTTGCAAATCTGGGAAAGGATGTAGAATCGCTTCCTGTCCGTGCACCCCATTCCCTAATGGACAATTAAGTGAATCATGTAAAATTCCCTGCTTGTGGCAAATGTCTAACCCCTATCACGGCAGGCAAGCAAGTCACTCCTCAACCTTAATTAATGCCATATTCCTGCAGTACTTTTTTTTTGTTTCTCTCTTGCTTGCGCAAAACTGGCAGTGATAGTCAGTCCCAGCAGGGGCCGGGCTGTGCTGACGTTTATAGTAGTTCAGTTTTCAGTAGCGGTCTTGTATTTTGAGTGTTTTATCAAAATGCCCTCATTTCCTGTAACAAAGGGCTTCGCTGGTCTACCTGTAAAAACAATGTTGTCTCTGTGGGTAAGAGTTTCCATACTCCATACTCTTTGCTACTACTTTTTTCTCTCTCTCTCATCGCCCTTGGTGTCATGGAAACATGTATGCAGAAGCAGAAGTGTGTGTTTAGGGAAGGGATGCAGGAGGGTGGAGGCCGCTTTCCATTTGTGGAATAATCTGTAAGGGTGGAGTTTACTCAGGAAATGTTAGGGTTACAGGTGCGATTTAGGTTTAAACTGATAAAGAATCTTGTATCTTGTGTTTTAAAACTGTTTCTCGGTGATTAAAGTGATGAGATAAAATATCACTGATAACCCTTTATAGGATCATAATTGTAATACAACCTAGCTTTAGCACAGTGTACACAGCCACATATTAAAAAACTAACTTGCCATTAAAAATACAGTAGGAATATGTTTCCAATTCTAAATGTATAAGGGAATTCCGAAATAGACAAACTCTATTATTTACCTGCTGTTTCATTGGTGCGAATGCGTGCTGGGAAGCAGGCCCTGTTCTCGGGTTTCTGCTGGGAAAACAGGCGTAGCAGGAGTCCAACAGGTGATGGGCTTGATTGAGTAGCTTGTCATAACACTGCAGCGCTTCACCACCAGGGAACTACTGCTGAAAATTAATTACGCATCAGGGATGACTTCAGAAGATTATTTATAGCCTTACTCAAGGGTTTTAGTGGAAAGAGGATCCCCTTCGGAGAGAATGAAGGTTTCAGAGGCCTTTAAGAATAGCTGCTCATCCGTTTGACTTGGGGACTAAACATAGACATGTGAGGTCATTCATAGTTTGGATTTCTTAAGATGTGCTCTGCATGTGGGCTGATGTCAAGTTTAAGTGTTAGCAAATGGGCAACAGATAACAAATCAGTTCAAGGGTCATTTCTTTTTAAGTCTACGTTTCAGATAAATCACTGAGAAAGCATACCAGATGCCAAATACAGACCACAGAACAGAAGTAAACATGTGTCTCTGTCCTCATTGTGTCTGCAGAATTTAGAAAACATCAGCACTGTCACGCAGTCACCTGAGCTGTGTAAACTGGTAAAGAGGGAAGTGTTAGAAGGCCATAACACTGCTGAATGTCAATTTGATCTCCTTCTTTTTCCTGTAATGACCAGACACTCCCAGCTGCTCCCAGAGAAAATGTTATGGTTCAGCACTTCCGTAATGCGATGGCTTTCCCACCGACCTCTCGAGGGAATCAATAAGAAAACTGGAGGGGGGGGTCCTTCATTTGTCTGGGGTTTTAGGAGTTAAAGGAGACTGATGAGGCATTCTTGAAAAACATCAAAGGACTCTGCTGTGATCTTGGTACAGATTTACTTGACTCCCGTCTCAGAAAGCATCCTGGGAGATGGTCAAATATTTCAATAGAAACCCTAAACACCCTCCCAGAGATTAAGCTCCGGGGAGAGAGAGAGAGAGAGGTTCAAACTGCCATATATTCTTGGTGAAGTAACGTGAACTGGAGACAAACTACATGGTTAATGATTAGAATATGTCACGATCCGCCTCATTTCACCCTCTGGTGCTGTTTCCCACAGGCCACCACTTCTCCCCTGAGGTTGAAACACTGAAAAGTCATTGTTTTAGATTGAGCACAAAGGCTTGAATTAGGTGCCATTAGTCGTCTCTTCCTGGCCTGTTGACACATTAAGATTAGATCTTTGCCTGTATATATTTGGTGTTGGAGGACTATATCCTTAAGAGGTGGGTGCAGACTTCCCGGGGATGTTTTGGATATATGAGTGGATATTATGCTAACTCTTTTCTGAGCGGAGGCCATGGCTGACATCCAGGCAAGTGATGGGTATTCCCCATAATCCATATCCTTGGCTGAAATCTTTCTTTCCCAACTGTTCCACTATTAAAGCGATTTTCCTCTTTAAAGGAAATTATTTAGACAAAGTGCACTTTTAAAAGGCTGGTTTACTCAAAATTATGAAAGACCATGGTTACCCATGTAGAGAGTTTGACTGAGCAAACTCCAACTGCTGATGAAGAACATGTGATGTGATCAAAAGCTGGTCCTTGAGGTGAGATTATTTTGCCAACATATCATTTGGAAACCAAAGAAATACTAGTGCTCAAAACGCTCAAGGAAATGAGCTGTAGCTGTAGCTTTGGATGTAGAATACATATGAAAGTGGTATTGATTTTCTCGTCTAACTTTCAGGGATAAAGAAAATAAGTGGATTTACCAAAATGTCTAACCATTCATTTAACAATGTATTTTGGCGATTGTCCCAACTAACCGGTATACTGTTTCTGAAAAGACGTTGCTGTGCAATTTTTGAGTATAAATCTAAGTTTCCCAACGCTGTAAGTATTAAAAACATGATACCTGGACAAATTACATCAAAGCTATCTGCATGGCGAGATATCACTACACACACACACACACACACACACACACACACACACACACACACACACACACACACACACACACACACACAGTTTTGTGGCACTATGTACGTAGAGACCCATAATGCATTCCCTAGCCCCTTACCCTAAGCTTAACCATCACAACTAAATGCCTAACCTTAACCCTTACCCCCACCCTCACCCTCAACCTCACCCTAACCTAATTCTAACCCTAATCCTAAAACCAAGTCTTAACCCTCAAACAGCCCTTTAAAGTCGTAGGGTCCAGCATTTCGGCCCCACAAAGCTGTCAGGACCCTACAAGTATACTGGACTCCCGGTTTTTGGACCCCACAAATATAGTTGAACAAGCACACACACACACACACACACACACACACACACACACACACACACACACGTCAGTAGATTAGAGGGTTCTGTAGTTTCTCACCGACATCAGACTCTGACCCCTGCAGGTCTTTCTTTGCATTCCGGCCCCTTCATTAAGCTCCTGCACAGTGTGGCCACTCACCCGGCCACTTACTAATCACAGCCTCCCCTCCTGAGCAGCCAGACCCCCTCACCAGCAGCTGGCAGGTGAATCAACGCAGTCTTTGTCGAATCACCTGAAGGTCTGTTTTCTCCCCCCCCCCTCGAATCGTTGTTTTATCCCTGATTACGGGGTAAAAGCTGGTGAGTCAGAGAAGCACCGTTGTTTGGTTTGAACCAACAGCTGCTCCTCATTCATTTCCCTAATGTATCCTTTCTTTGTCATCATGGTGGACTCTTGTGAGGCACGGTATTGTATTATTATTATTATTATGTGGTGACGTACACTTGCATGTCAAGAATCAGACCAAGAAATCCTCCAGTTTTTCTTTGTCCTAAATGTATGACTCGCAAATAGTGTATAGAACAAATGTTAGGGAAAATAATGAATTGGATCCCATAGGATAAAGGAAGAGGGGGAAAGGAAAATGATGATTGCAGGATTGTGACAGGTGATGGATGGAGGTGGAAGGTTTAGGAACTCTTGGCGTTAACGCTTGGCTTTAAATCATTGTCGGTGAAGGGTGTGTCCCTATTAGAGAATACAAGACGTTAAAGCCCATGCTGTGCTAATAAGGGTGCCCGGTGCCTCAACACAGCATGAGTGCTCCTGCATGTGGAGAAGGTTGCGGGAAAATTGAGCCTCTGAGAGAGGAAGTCTACAGAGTCTGGGTGGAGATACCAGGAGTAATAAGGAAAATGTTCCACAGTCTTAGGAATTTAGCATGAGGAAACTTTGAGATGGAGTCGGGGGAAGTCATGAGAAATGTCTTTCATCTGGATGGTTGAGTCATCGAACAGTGTCCATGTGCATTATTAATGTATCATCTTAAAAAAAAGGAATAACATTTGGTGAAACACACTTCACAGTTATAAAGCTATATGAAGCTGCCAGCAGCTGGTCATCTTAGATTATAGCAAAGACTGGGAACAGGGGGAAACAGTTACAGTAGCCCAACTCTTTCCAAAAGTAACAAAATGCCTCCACAAGCAGCTCACTAACTAACACATTCAATCTAGGTTGTGTTTCAATAAAAAGTGTTCATTCAAATCATGTGTCTTATGTGCACTATGAGTTCCTGCATGGTCACATAGTCCCCTTGTGTTTCCTTAACTGTCATGACTAACTGACTAAGGGCCTGTCCCAATACCCCCTCCCTACATTTGAGCCCTAACCCTTGTGTTTGCGCGTTGTTGTGTAGGGTTAGGTGGTCCCAATACTTTAAGGTGCAAGGGGAGTGCTATTTCCCCCTTAAAGTCAACCCCATAGTGATGTCCAATGCAGGCTTAAAATTAAGTGGGAGATGAAATTACCCAGGATACCTTGCGATCACAGTTGGAAAAGAACAATTGAATTCTTAGTATATTTTTGGTAATAAACATGTTAAATTAAAAAATATGTTGGAATCTGTTTTCATCTTTGTTTTATCAAATCTGTTTGATGCACATTCAAAGGACTGTTGAGTTTTGAACACTAATGTTAGAAAATATCTCACAAAGCTATCTGGCAATGTTCATGATATCTGTTAGCTAGCTAGCAAACTGCTATTTGGTATAAGCTAACAGGACAGTTAACCATAAAAGCAGAGCAGACCCTAACTGTCACTAACCCCCAACCCATCTTGTCTGTGATTGGTTGGAGTGATTTGTTGTATTTTGGTGCACAGCCTGTGCCTCTAGTGTTTAGTTGACATTTATGACCCCTGTGTTGTCTCCCAAGACTGGGCTTTTTCACTGTGTTTTCAGGGGGAAGGCAGCTAGCGGATCAAGGAGAGACGCCTACAATTTGAGACAAAAATGAAATCGCACTGGAACCAGGCATAGTGCACCTTTTAATGGATATGGCTGTTGGATGGCTGTTGCTCAGGGTGTGGTTGCAGTTGCCAGCTGACACCAAAATGCCTCTATATTAACCTCGATGAGTCACCCAAAGATACTGTAAGTTTCCAGGCAGGCGCTAAACAAGATGTGAAAAAGATGTAATCTCAAAGTTACTTCTTCTTTGTGTTAATAAAAGAGGAAGAAACACCCTGAATTTTAGCTTGGCTTTGCTGTTTTCACATCACCATCATGGGTTCATAGCAAGTGTCCAGATACACAGGGTAGGAGGGGGCAAATGAGTAAAACCGTTGGGAAATACGCAGATTTGCTTTCTTGCTTGGATTTGATGAGAAGATCAATACCCGTTAAGTGTTGATCAGTAGTGTATTTAATTTATTTATTATGTAAATGTGTATTTCCCAAAAAGTCAAACTACTCCTTTAAATAGTCTATGCGTATCTCTGAGATAAGATGCTTTGTCTTTTCTTCCAGCCAGGTTCGGTGGCTTTACCAATGTCTCTTCTGTGAGCATATTTTCCTGACTATTTCTGCAGTTTTGAAATCATTTTTCTGCAAACGCACACATTTTATAGTTATTCTGTTATTCACTCTGTCTAGTATGTTCGAAAGGTTAAACCACAGAAAGAGTCAGTGACCTCACACTGATGGTAAGACTCCAGGAAGTCACTGTGCCTGGTCATGAAACCGTAAGTGTACACATAACTCCCTGTTAAACCACAACTTGTTTGTGTTGCATCAGTCTCGTCTCAGACTCTGGGAGTGAATAGGTGTGCAGTCACAGACTGAAGACACAGATGAAACTCTGCATCTTTGTATTACATGTCCTCATCTGCAGGCCGTCTTTATCAAGAAACCCCATTTAACAAGGCACTTCATTGTATTATTAACAGATGATCTAATGTGGTGAACATCATCAAAGTAAAGTGCAGGCCACCCTCAGATCAGTGGTAATGTGGTGAATAAAGATCCAGATCCCAGGAGTGGGAAACAATTGGCTGTTGTTCTCAAAAAGATACTGATCCAGCTTGTTTCTCTCACTTCTCTGTGATGTGGGGCAGTGGTGTAGTCTACGTGATACGCAGGTATATGGGGTATAACCACTAAGGAAGCTTCAGAATTTCCATATACCCACTTAAAAATGTTCAATGATACGTGACAACATAGTTTTGTGAGCAAACTTTCCCTTCAGCTATTTGTTTTCGTAATATGGGTCAAATAATGTGACCACAAACTGAACAAATTCAGCAGAAAATACAGAATGACTATTGTAGTATACACACTACAATAAACTAGACTACACCACTGATGTGGGTGAGAAAGAAGTTGGTATTATTTAATCATTTCATTTGTCAATGCATTTTATTTTTTGCTTCTCGAGAAAGATGCATCACCTCCAGCTGCTCATATCAAAAGGTATTTTCAGAGAGATGGGAACACCTGGCAGATTGAAGTCAGCGGAACCACATGACACCTGTGGAGTCCAGCCTCCTCACCTGCAGCCAGGGTGTGGAGCGTCCAAACACCTGGATATAGTCTGGGCACTGAGTTCATTCTGTTTGCCTTAAAAGACCTGGCTTTGACTGTCTAGCTCATGGTTTGTCAGACTGACATGTGTTGATAAGTGGGAAAAAAATCTTCAGAAGCTCCTGCACATCACAGATCAAAAGGAGCTTTTTTTTCACTGGAAAAATAATACTTATAAATTGATAATAAATCAATATATCTCCATTTCACATGTAAGGGCCTTTCACAACTAAAAAAAAACTGTTAGAGGTTTACATGCACTAAATTTACCTCATTCCTTTTTATCCTGAGAGCGTGGTGACTTTAATTGGCTGTAGGAGGTTGCGGTTCAAGACGTAAGGACGCCCGACATGACTGCTATGGAAATAGCACGTTATGAGCAAAGGAAAGCCTTACTCATCCAGCGCACACACAGAGGTCTCCATAGCTGTGTCATCAACGTGCAATACTCTCAGCTGAGAGAATGGGCCCTCCACAGCCAGTAAATGACCCCACCCAGCTGGTCTCTGGTGTCCTCTCTCCACCTCTCACTAACATCATGAGCATAGCATGCACCACAACTGAGAGACATGGAAGCAATTATAGCAACAGGCACGGGGACACACAGTGTAGGCAAGTTGAATCTAAAAAAAAAACCCTAAAGAAAATCTAAGCTCTGCCTTTGTGTTAGCATTTCAGGTTACTGATCATTGATTCAGGAGGCCATCAAGAAGAGTTCTGATCTTACTTTTTATGAATGTCTTGTATCAGAAAATGAGATGATTGTTGGTTAGGGGTTAGAGGGGACTGCAAAAGCTTTATAAAGTCAGAGAGAAATAATCCTGATGATGTCATTAGGGTTATCTCAACTTGGGCTAGGAGCCATTAAATATTCAACAAAAAGCTTGCATTACAAACTGTGGACGTAGACTTTAAAAAGACGTGGGTGTTTACCAGGCAGGGAGGGTCTGACGAGAAATGCTATCAAGTTGGATGTAAGTTCCAGATTTTTGGAGATTGACTCAGTTTACAGACTTAATGTAAATCCGAGTCAATGCATTGACTTAATATGTAAACCTTATCCTTTCAAATCCCAGTGCAACACTAAGTTGGAGTGCCCATTTATAAGCAGCATACGTTGTGTTTTTGCATGTTTTATCCCTTCGAAGGATCCTAACTTTTCAAGTCTATTTCAAAACAATAATCAGGTGTCCACATGTATGTTCGACATTTACGCCCCCTGTGTTGTTTCCCGAGACTGGGCTTTTTCACCGTGTTTTCAGGGGGAAGGCAGCTAGCGGACTAAGGAGTGACGCCTACATTTGAGACAAAAATGAAATTGCAATGGAACCATGCAAGAACGCATAGTGCACCTTTTAATGGATAAAAAGTGTCTCTCAAATGTTTTGATGCTCAGCGTGTGGTTGCAGTTACCAGTTGATACCAAAATGCTTCTGTAATCTCAAAGTGACTTCTTCTTTGTGTTAATGAAAGAGCAAGAAACAACCTGAGTTTTAGCTAGGCTTTGTTGTTTTCAAATCACCATCATGGTGTTTCAACGCTTTGTTTTATAGCAAGTGTCCAGGCACACAGGGCAGCAGGTGAATAAATGAGTAAAACCCGAAATACGCATATTTGCTCTCTTGCTTTGATTTGATGAGAAGGTCAATACCCCTCTCGTGTCTGTCGTTAAGTGTTGATCAGTAGCCAGGAGACGGTTATCTTAGCTTCAAGATTGGAAACCATTGGACAGAGACAATATGTTGTGATCATATGTTTTTTGCATTGTACATTTGCAGTACCATGCAACAATATCATAACTACAAATTAAGGAAACTAAGCGTGATTGAATCCAATTATACCAACAAAGTTTACAAGTTTCATGTATTCTGTAATGGCTTGAACTGAAGCTGCCAAAGAGAAAAGCATATCAATCTAAGAACCCATGGTATGCTTTGAAAATGGTCCGCAGTAATGTATAATATATGGAATATATATGGTCCTTGAAATCACTTTTTGTTTCTGCAGCCACACCAGTGATCATTTTTCTCACTCACTTACTTCTCACAGGCTCCTCCAACATTTTCTCTGATCCTCCCATCAAGCCCGTACTATTTTTTCTTCCTCTTCCACCCAGGCAGAGGTCATTGTCGTTCACATCACATGGGGTATTACAAGACAACAAGGCATTTCTTCCAAGAGTAACCCAACCCTACAGAGGCTGAGGTCCGGCCAGATTTGAATGAGCTGAGGTGAGTCCGTCCAAAAAAGAATGGACACGCCCATGACAGCAACTCCTCGGGGAGTTCACCCCTCCTTGTTAACCATGGAAACTAATGTATTAACACACTTAGGAGACTCAAATGTTCCGCGTCGTCCATGTTCTCTTGTTGCAGGGGTGTGACAGCAGGCGGGCAGCTGTGGATACATAAATATATATATTGCATGTGCATGTGTGTGATATAGATATACATATAATGCATGTGCATGTGTGTGAGTCAAGAGAGAGACAGACTAAGGGATGGTGGCTGTGTTGTAAAAGGGAAATTTCTGCCTTAACAGCTCCCGTACCAAGGCAGAACGCACACAGAGGCCTGTGCCCAATCTCTAACAGAAACCAGACACATGGCGTATGAGGAGTGAGGCTTTCACTGCACAGCTCCAGAAAGAACCACTAGAGGAGTGACGGAGGAGAGAAGGTGGGTAGGGTAAGTCAAGTATGCAAAGAAAGAAAGCTATAAATGCATAAAAAACAAAGTGTTAAGTGTAATTTGCTCTCGGAGGCTGCCTGAGATGAGAGCGTTAACTTCCTATTTGAATCTGAGATTTCTACATCCACTCAAAAGATGAGCACTACTGGCTGATAACGGGGAAGTCAGCATAGCACTTAACTGAGATAATTCTTTCAAACTAATCCCACTGTATATGTGAGAAAATACTCTTCTTGACATCTTATTGATTTGGCTTAATGGATGAAGCAACATAACTACAACCACATGCACACACACTGATAACTACCCAGCTTCAACTTTGAACTCACTGACAGCATATTGAAAAGTAGCCAGCAGAGTGTTAGAGGAGAAACATGCACAGAGAAAATGTGAAAGCTCAGTATGGTGTAATAGTGTTTTATTTTACTAGACAAAATATCTCTCAAATGGGAATAGAGGGGGAAGAACCTAAGGATTTGTGTAATTTGGGACATTGGGACAGATCACATGATTCATCATCATCCTTTTGTGAATCAGATGTTTTCTCAAGACCACCAGACATAGCTGCCTCTCCTCTCCTCTCCTCTCCTCTCCTCTCCTCTCCTCTCCTCTCCTCTCCTCTCCTCTCCTCTCCTCTCCTCTCCTCTCCTCTCCTCTCCTCTCCTCTCCTCTCCTCTCCTCTCCTCTCCTCTATTGTTCTCTTGTCTCCTCTTCTTTCCTCTCATCTTTTTTTCACTTGTCTCCTTTTCTTTCCTCTTGTCTCCTCTTCTTTCCCCTGGCCTTCTGTCCTTTCCTCTTGTCTCCTCTTCTTCCTGCCAGTGTCTTCAAGTATTGTGCATCCTCTTGCTGTTTCAGCTTATGCAGATGACGTTAATGTTTTAGTGAACTGGGCTAAAAGTGAGGCATTGTTAGTAGGTCAGTGGAGAGGTAAAGCGGTGCCCAGTCTTGAGTGGGGGAAGGAAGGGTTAAAAGTTTTGGGAGTGTTTTGGGGTTCTTAGGGGTTTGTAAAGCGAAACTGGGAGGGAGTGAAGGAGAAGGTGTGCACTTGGTTGTCTAAATGGCAGTGGTTTCTGCCTCAGCTGTCCTATAGGGGAACAGTTTTGGTTGCCTCGACCCTTTGGCATAAGCTCATTGCTATCGTACCACCAAGAGACCTGATGGAGGTTGTTCAGAGAGCCTTGGTTGATTTCTTCTGGTCAGGGAGGCACTGGGTTTGGGCAGCAGTTCTCTACATGGCTGTTGCTGAAGGAGGCCAGGGGCTGGTGGATATCCAGTCAAAACTTGCCTCCTTTCGAATCCAGACCTTTTGAAACTGTGGACACAGCTGGCATGATATGGCCCGATTGCTGCTGAGGAGAGCTAGGCGGTTGGGATACAACAAGCAGCTTTTTCTCTTAAGGACTGAGGATATGGACCTCACTGGGTTCACATCGTTTTACAGTTCTGTGCTGCAAGCGTGGCAGGTACTGAAATGTTCGCAGGATGTAGAAGAAACTCCAGGGATGTGGCTTTTTGAAGAACCATTGTTTTTCAACGACTTCCTAAGGACTCCAATATGCAGTTAGCCAATCTGAGGGCCAGGCTCAGAGAGGCTGGGTGTATTAAACTGGGTCACCTGATGAAGATGACTCTGGTGACCTCCATCCTGATCATCAATCATGTATGAGGTTTGTGCTGCCCTGGAGTAGCCTCAGCGGACTCTGGTACAGAATCGGTCTACTGGTTGGGAGTACAGTTTCCCCTCTCTGTCCATTACCCCATCTGTGGGGGAGTGGTGGGAGGAAGCAGGCCAACTACTATCTTTCTCAACCCCTCACATGGACAAGTTCCAAGATGCAGGGAAGAAAGAGCTTTATTATACATTTATAAAGGTCCTGAACCTGTGGGCTCTGGCTGCACTGAAAGAGCTGAGGTGGACTGAGTTTTTTTTTCCCCCGAAAGGCATTTGGCGTTCCCTGTACAAGCTCCAAGACCTCCAATGGAGGATTGTGCATGGGCCTATAGCTACATACAGATACAGAGCAGCGCACATTGAACCCAAGCAAGGGGAGGGATGTATTTTTTGTCTTCAGGTGGAAACACTAGCACATTTATTTGTTCAATGTCCTCGGCTGACAGCTCTGCTGAAACTTCTTAAAAGGTGGGTTCAGGGTTTAGGAGATGTGTTTTCTTTGGAGTTGTTTAGTTTTGGTCCACAATACACAAAGAAAATAAAGACCGGTTACATGTTTTATTGAATCTTTTGTTTGCTACGGCAAAACTGGCCATCTGGCTTTCACAAAGAAACAAGGCGCAGGGTGCTGGTAGTGTAGAGCCAGTGCCGATGTTGGAAGGACTGGTCAAAGCCAGATTCAGGGTGGAGCATTCTTATTATCAGATGATAGACAGACAATATACTGGGTTTTAGTCGTTTGTGGGCTATAAGGGGAGTTTTATGCTCTGTGGGGGAAGATGGAGAGTTGGTGGTCAGTTTTTGATTGGAAAAGCACAGAGTTTGTATTGATTGTATTTGTTTTCATTTTTTTTTCTGTCTTTTGTTTTCTGTCTGTGTTATGTATGTTTTCTGTGATCTGAAAGTGGTCCAATAAAGGGACTTTGAAACCTCAAACCTCTTCTCTCCTCTTCTTCCCTTTTAATTCCTCTCCTTCATTTTTATATAAACCCTTACATGTTCTCATGTCTTCCCTCTCTTTGCCTGGAGAAGCTGCATGGTGATCATGTGTGAGACATCGGGTAAATAAGAACAGAGGCTCCATTTCAGTCTTTTCTGCCTGCTTGAACTGCATGTCAGGTCATAAGCAGGGACAGTGAGTACCAGTGAATTTGGAAAGCGCTGACAAATGCTACTGAGAATTACCCGGCCTTATTTAGAATCCCAGTTGGAAGAGGGATTGAGTCACAAGTCATCGGCCGCACAGTCTCTCTCAAGAGAATTTATTAGGGAGAATGAATCAGCATTCAAACACAAACAGAAGGTGTTGGTGTTTATGCTCAGCAGTGTGAGTGTGAAATAGGTATTACCATGAATGGTCAATTCCTCCTCCAAGTGAGATATTTAGTCTCCAGGTGGTGGAGATGAATCAGCTTTCAGAGCTGTGCTGTCACTTCCTGGATGAGTCTTAGAATGTGGAAAAAAATGCTCATATTTTATTTTTACTTTCATTGTGAATAATAAAAACATGAAGGGGATGGATCTGACTGAGCTGGTCATTATGAATTGGCAAGGCATAGCAAGACAGCTTTATTTGTATATAAAAACAGTTAAAAAATAAAAATAAAAACCGATAAAACACATGAATAAACAGTTAAAAATGAAAACATTAAGAAACATAAAACACAAGAATAAAAGGTACAGTGCAGCAGAAGAAATTCAACATTAAAGAAATTCAATTTAAAGAAAGGCAACATCAGAAAGAAAGGTCTTCAGCATTGATTTAAAAGAACTGAGAGTAGCAGCGGATCTGCAGGTTTCTGGGCGTCTATTCCAGATATGAGGAGCATAGAAACTGAACGCTGCTTCCCCCTGTTTGGTTCTGACTCTGGGAACAGAAAGTAGACCTGTCCCAGATGACCTAAGAGGTCTGGGTGGGTCATAGTGTAGTAGCAGATGTTAAGAACATCTCATTATCTGTCTTCTCTTGTTATTAAAGTCTGAATAAACCTGAAATACACATTTCTATAAAAGAAATTATAGAAAAAGGGTGGAAGATCTTAGTTTCAAATTTGATTATGACTGCCTGGAAAAGATTATGTAATTATATATTTGTTTAACATTAAAAACCAATTTAATTCAATTTAATTCAATTTTATTCATAGTATCAATTGGAAGAGTTGGACAATAAGGCACTAAGAGCGCTTCAAGATAAGATGGTGCTTTACCATTTAGAGCTTTGTAGGTCAGGAGACCATAAAAACCAATAAATGCCTGCTGCGTGAAAAGGTCTGTTGTGTGTGTGAGATGTTGTTTTTTTGTTTGCTGTTGCTCTGCCTGGGATGTCGATCTGCTTAATCAGGTGAAGCCAGGTTTCAGTCATTATGTCCTCTTATCAGTTTGGGACAGGGCACTGTCAAAGAAACATAGGTGAGATTGTTCTAAAGTAAATCACATTTTATTTTACATTTATCAACCAAATCTGCAGCTTTTAAGGAGCTTTATAGTTAGATTTCAGCTCATTGTTCTAGCTTTAAATGTACTGTTTTTATTCACTCTCACCGCTCTCATAGCTCAAAGCCTTAGTGCATTACCTACCAGCACCAAACAGCACACAGACACAGTTAGCTGGTGAACATAATGGAGTATTTAGCAGCTAAAGAGACAGATATATCCCTCAGGGGTTGGTAGGGACCAAATCCAGAGCTAGTGATTATTGGACATCCATTCACCAGTTGGACAGAAGCAGGACTCCAGTTGCACAATAACTGCTGAAAGTGTAAATAAGCAACCGTCTGCTGTTACGTTTGCCATATCAACATAAAAGGCGATACATGTCAGTGTTTACGGCTTGTTTCTGCTGCTTATTGCAAGTTTAAGTAGTCCGTCTTTCCCAGATGTACATTAGAGGTGGGAAATGTAATGCATGTGTTTTTTTGGAACAGTACTGAGAGTAATAAGAATAGTATGGACATTGTAGATGCTGCAGTTGTAAAGACTCAGCTTAGTGTGGGTATAAAGATGAACATTAGCTCGGTAGTTAGTAGGTAGCTTCATGGGAAGCTACTGGCAAGATAATGTTTTCCTGTTGTTTTCCACCTGGGTGTTCCACTATTTAAAAAAATTTCAGTGTGAGTTAAATCTCTGGATGGATATTTTGTCATGTTGCCCACATGGAAGACACCACTGCTGCTCCGGTGTGTAGGTGGTCCTTCCCTAAGCCCTAAGCTGTGTTATATTACATTTCCAGTGTGGTCAGGAAAATGCATTTTGTCAATGCTATAACTGGCATGTAATGCACATAATAATATCATTACAGCAGAATTGCGTTACTGCCAGATTAAAGTAAAGTGGATTGTGTAATTGTCATGTTTTTCCAATGACAGAAAGAATTGGGCATTCATGATGCCCATTCATGCCATAGACAAGATGGAACAATCAGATATGGGGATGTCAACACATTCTACCTGAACAACATATGACGTTAAATAAGCTGCAAAATGAGTCTCTTTTCCTTTTTGAGGATTAGGGAATTCATTAGCAGCACCAAAACATTCCTCAACACAAATGCAGGAAGAAGCCATTGTTTGTGCTATATACTTTGTAAACTGTGGCAGCATGCCACTCCTAATAATATACCATGTCCCCAGTGGTGGAATGTAACTGAACACATTTAATCAAGTACTGAGTACAAATTTGAGGTACTTGTACTTCTTGTCATGTCGCTTCTGCTCTACTACATTTCAAAGAGAAATATACACTACATCTGACAGCTTTAGTTACAAGTTACCTTACATTTAAGACTTTTGCACACAAAACTACATCTAGTTTAAAAAGTATGTTTTATTATTAATTAAACTACCTAACAATATAACGGCCTACCCAAGTTAAACACTTAAGTTGATTGACAGAACTGTTTTGATTGTTTCCAGTTTGTAAAATGTGAGGATTTTTCTACTTCTGCATACTACAATTTCCTGATGATGCTTACATACCTTTACTTAAGTAACATTTTCAATGCAGGACTTTTACTTGTAACAGAGTCGTTTTTTTAGTGTATTCTAAGTACTTTTACTAAAGTAAAGGATCTGTGTAGGCAACTTCTTCCACCACTGCATGTTCCCATATAAAACATGCCACAAGCACTGAATCAATGTGATATTCAGATTAGGGTTACACAGTGGTGAATGGGACCCAGTTCTGTGTTTGGGATGAGGTTTTGGATAAACCTACCTTTTACTGAGCAAAATACAAGGCAAGAGAAGCTATTTTTAGTCCAGAGCATTCCTTACAGCCAGGAGAATAGTTGAACACGCTGTAGTAGATTCAGTATTAACGACTGTCCCAAGAGCAGAAAGGCCTACTAAAAAGATTTTCCATGGAGACGTCCCAGACCTAGATGCAGCACCAATAAAAATACCTGACTGGATTTTTTTCCCCCTACCGGCTATTGTTTAAATAGAAAAAAAGTTCAAACTCAATATTCACATCATATATTGTCATATATCTGCTGCTTATAGCATCTGCTATATGTTGTCAAATTATTTAACAAATAAATTTAGAGAACAGGTGGAGATCCTTCTTGGATATTTTAACACATAACCCTGTGATGGGTCAGATTTCAAGTGGAAGAAAAATAATAATAATACTGCTGACCTTGTACCTTTTCATTAGAGAAGACACTTCCCCAGTGTTGATTGTGTCCATGTTTTCCGTTTGTTTGGGATGTAACCCTATCCAGGCAGAGGACATGTTACGTGCCAAGACTTCTCTAACGCCTTTATTAATCTCGACCCCCCACCTATAAACTGATATCCTGAACATCTTGGACTATGACCTTTGCACATAGTATATATTCTGAACTTTTGTACATTCCCTCATCAACATTTTTGCACATCCTGCACAAAACCATACAGCATTCTTTTTTTATACTAAAAGAAGTGATGATGTACATATGTATAAGGTTATCGTGCCCTTTACATAGTTTTAAATGTAATATTTATATTCTAAATGCATGTTTTGGTCTTTTGCAGTATTTTGCTTTATTGCTTATTTCCTTTTTAATATGTTTATGTAAGGCACCATTCACCAAGGCAAGTTCCTTGTAAGTGTTTCATTTCATTTTTCATTTATTATACAGGAAAGGATTAAAAGTAACATTGACTTACAGTTTAAACGGGCCCGACTCAGTTTAAAAAGTGATTTCCAGCAGGTTCCTTTTCTGCAGATACATAGAACATGGAACACAGTTACGGCACATGAAGACAGAAAAACTTGTACAGGACATTAGCATGGGCTAGACAAATGCAGACAACTGAAAACAACAATACAGACAAGACTTGGACAATACATGAACAATCAAGTGCGATGAGTGCAAGCGTAACTGTTGAGAAGAAACAGTTTGTATGCCTTTTTGAAATTTGTGATGAATGGTAATGTTCGGATGTGATGGGGAATGTCTTTCCAAACTTTGGTGAATGTATGAAAAAAGGAGGGGGCTGGAATGAATGCCTGTGAACCCGACCCAGTGAGGTGTTCTGGTGTTGTATTGTGTGTCGGGAGAAGTGCAGCAAGTTTTGGGAAAATGCTATTTTGAATTTGAAATGAAATTGTAATAGCGTGGCTGTATATGTAGTTCTGGTAAGTTACTTCATTTGTGTCTACCTCTGTCAAACTTTAAACAATGCTGCTTAAAGCTGTAGAGATTGTATAAAAGTTTCATGGTCTTTTACGGTGGGGTGAGGGAAATGTGTGTTACATGCAATATGTTTTTACCACGGGATGTGTGCAATAATTTTATATTGTGTGCAATTTATTGTTGGGACTGGTAGAGTTGGTGCTGTAATGTTTGTTTATATGGATTTTTAATTTTTTTTGTAATTGTCAAGGCACGTGTGTGCAGCTTTTGAGTCTAAGACTAATTTCCTTAAGGTGACAATAAAGTATATTGTTTTGAATCATACTTACTTGGCAAGAAAAATGTATTCTGATTTTGTTGTTACCATGCCAATCGTTTCCAAGGACCCCTCCTGCTCTGCCAAGCCTAGCTGGGACCCTTCCTCATATAAGGGAAGGGTATGAGCTACTTGACCAGTCCACAATGGCATGTGACCTTGCTTTGACTTGTACATTAGCGAGATGACAGAATAGCCTCTGCATGTTGCTTCACACCGGCTGACACTACTAATACACTGATCATATACTCTGATGGCTTCTATATAAGGCTGTGCAAGTGTGCATGACACCTCGGTGGTCTGGATAGCATTAACATCAACATTGACTTATAAGGAGGAGCCTCACAGATTAACGGGAGTCGGGGGGGTTAGGTGTAACATTTTAGCGGGCATTGTGACTCACCATCCCAGACATTGTTTTTTCATGTTTACAGAAGGTGACACGGCTGAAGTATGGCACATTCTTTTACTGCAAGACCTCCACATAGTTCAAGACCGACTGTGTTGTTGTTCATCAGCTTCGGCTAAGCACAGTCTGGCCCGGACATCACACAATACATCAGGAAGTATCAGAATGATCTGAAGTGCGAGTCACCAGAACACAGCATGTTAAATGTATTTGTTTAATTTTTAGCCATACTTGCATGACTCTGGGGAGAGTGATAATGGACTTATTGTTAGTCCGCTACTTTGATCCTGAAATATCTAAAATAATTCAACTTTATTGTCACTGCACATGTCACAAGTACAGAGCAATGAAATGTAATTTAGTATTTTGGTTTTGATAGGATTTATTGCCGTGACAGAAGATGAATCTTAATTACTTTAGCACTTTACTCTTGTGACATCAGCAGGTTTTCAAGTTGTATTATTCTGTGAACTATCTCAACATCTACCAGATACAGATATATTTTGAAAAGACATGCCTTGTTCCCAGATGATGAATCCTACTGACTTTTCCTCTAGTGCAGGTTGCCAGTTGTGGTTTTGAGTTAAATATCCTTGGTTGGATTTTCATGAAATTTAGTACAGACATTAATGCTCCCCTCAGGGTGAACCGAAAAACTTTGGTGAGCCCTTCACTTTCCACATAACGCCACCATCAGGTCAGAACTGAAATTTTCCATTGCTTTGGTTTATGTTTGTAATTTGTTTTAAATTGTTATTTCCTTTGTTATTTTTTTTCTTTTTTGTCTCTTGCGAAACACTTTGTGACTTTGTCTGTAAAAGGTGTTTTACTATTATGACAGAATACCTATAAAAAAAATGACATTCACAGCCTCAGCTTAACTTTGTTTAGTAGCAAATAGGAAATGTTAGCATGCTAACATGCTAAGCTACAATGGTGAACATTATGCCTGCTAAAAATCAACATGTTAGCTGTGTCATTGTGAGCATATTAGCATGATGATGTCAAAGCCTAAATACAGCCTTCCGGAGCAGCTGCACTCTCTGTAGTTGTGTTACTATATAAATCAAAAACAAGACAGCAGAGGTGGTATTAGCATTGGGCATGCTGTGTGATAAACAGTGATAAATGAGAACCTCCACCACAGGAAGGAACCTGAACATATGAACCAGAAACATTCAGGAAACCATACATGTTAAACCCATCGATGGAGATGATACATGATAGTGAATGTTGCTTTTTGTCTTACTGCAAACATGTAGAGGAGACACTATGGGAAGCTTTTGTTTTCTGCCCTCAGCCGCCATTGTTGGTCCATCAATCTCATCTAGAAATGTCTCCGTCAGTGGAGGAAGTGCATGTCGCCATTCAGCTGATGAAGTGTTGAAAGTCACTGCGATGGTATTGTGTCTACTGGTGCCATCAACCATCCATTATGAGATTTCTCAAGCCACAACACAAGTGGAGCCAAATGCCTTTTTAGTGGGGGGCTCTTTAATCATACATCTAATACAAATTTGTATGTGCTTAAAACATCAGTCGTTGGCTGTTTTTGGAACAATAACTGTAAAATGTACAGATAAAATGCTTATGCCTATGAAAATAAGCATCTATACTCTGTTTCCCTTTTAAATGCGGTTTGTTTTTGTCATGAGAAGCCGGGTGCAACTGTTTCCATATGCATTGTGTCAAACATGTTTGGTCAAGGGAGTGGGTGTGGGAAAGCAACAGCGGCAAATTGGAGGGAATGTGTGAATGGTTATACGTGTGTGTGTGTGTGTGTGTGTGTGTGTGTGTGTTTATTTGCGTGTGAAACACCCCAAGGCTCTCCAGTGATCACATTGATTCACTGCCCTCTCCGGCTGTACCCCAATACACACATTTTACAGCCGCATTCCTTCACTCCGAGGCCCAGGCGGCGGCCTCGCAGCACGCCCGCCCCAACAGCAAAACACAGAAGGGGGTCAGGGGTCACACCATTACTCTGAGAGACAAATAGACCATCCAAATAAAACATGACACCCCAAACACGGGACCTGAATGCAAAACTGGACGACTGACTGTGCACATATGTCTCGTTCAGTGTCATCTTTCTACGCAATCATTCTTGTCCACGAGGTTTCAAATGGTTTTGGTAACATACCCTCTGCAGTTTATTTGTTATTTCATTATGATAACTGCAAATATTGCCTGCTGTGGTCCAGCTCAGTGTTACCAGTTTTATGTTTCACTGTTGATTCTGGCATTTAAGACGATTTTCTTACAAGCCCACCTTGTAGCATTTTTTGTAGCTGACTGCTTGCATCATGTGTTGGTTTTTGTCAGCGCGGCCACTCTGCCTCAGTGACCTCCCATTAAAGGATGTCAAGCATTTTATGATGCCTCTTAAAGAGTCTTGTTTTCAAGCAAACAAGTTCAGTGAGCTGGGACGGAGACTGAGAATGAAGACTGGAGAACATTAGGTGAAGCGTAGCGCTGGCTGTAAATGCAAGCGGGTCAGGGGACACTTGTGTGTGTTATGGAGTGTAGAACAAGGCTGCTGGAGCTGGGAGTGGGGTTGTCCCCCCAGCAGCTTTGCAGACTGCTGCTTTACTGCTCTGCTCCCTTGGACTGATTAGCACATGTACATAAAAACACAACTGCTCATTTTAAGGCATTTTGTGTCTGTTTTAACTAGACAACTAAACAATGGACGCTGCTTAGATCATCTTGGTCCCCACACACATTCTCTCAATTTGTCTAGATTGACAGTTAATGTTTACAAGAGAGGATTAACTTTGCCTTGTAAGGAGCCTCCGGGATGATTTTTTTTTAGTCTAAAACAATCGTATGATTCACTCAGCTAGTACGTTGCTAAGAGCTTGTGTTGAAAACAATTGGCAGTCCATGCAGCAACACAGGCCAGCTCAGGACATCCACCCCTTCATGACAAATCTGTCATCCTGTATGCAATGCCTCAGACTGGCTGGAGCGATCAGCAACACCTCACTACCCTGGTACATGGGGAATGTTACAGAGCTGAGGGGAAAGCAAAGCAGATTGTAATTTGTGGGTGTGTGTGTGTGTGAGTGCAACAGAGACGCGAAGAGTAGGAACTCGCTGAAACAGGAAGCCCAGGCAGGCTTTACATTGAAGGAATTTCCTGTGTGTAAAGATGTGTATCACTGTGTTTCTATAGTCATGGAGAGACAGAGAGAGGAGGAAGGAAACTTGGCTCTGTGTGTTTGAAAGACATTTTAAGACAGATTTCACTCTTATGGCTCTGACACACCCGCCGGACAGTTCAAGTTCTGTGATTTGAGTCTGTTGAGGCCTTCATTAAGGCCGATTTGATGTTGAATCGAAAGGCAGGCAGTCGGACTCAATGACCAATCTGATTGGTGGAGTGCTAACCCGGAAATGACGAGTGGAATGAGTGTGATGAACGCCTCTCAAAAACGGACAAAAGTCTTTTAAACTGACCTTTGTTGATCTGAAAATGGAGATAGATTCAACAACTGCATGGCCTATTTCTTGCTTAAAGTGTTTTCAGAAACACATTTTGGTGATTTTTTTTATATATTCTGAAGGAATGACATGACAGTCTGGTCCGGTTTTCATTTTTTGGGCGATAATAGAGATTAGCGCTGCCTGCTGTTATGGAGAAGTGTTACGTCTTGCGCACGCGCAGAACATACGCTCAAGTCGGCGTTGCTTCAGTGTGTTCCGAGGCACTTTTTGGACCAACTCAGCTTTTTCTGCCAACGGTCGGCCGTTGGATTGGTGTGTCAGAGCCTAAGACTTACTGTACATGAGTGAGAGCTGACCGGCAACAGTATAGCCCTCTGTTCAGAAACCACACTTTCCACCACTACCTTCAATTTTCTTGCTCAACAGGACTTCTTTTTACCCACAGCTAAATGTATCACATATCCAATGCTTCCGAAAGGAATTGGCAAACTGCCTAAAGGAACAAACACAAGTTAAATCCTCCGGATTGTTGTGACTGTTGAATTGTGTGTGTACAAAGTATCAAGTTGCCTGTTGTGGCCTTTGTTTGCTGTCTCTTCTCGAGAGGTTCATGGTGTTTGTTCTGAGCCTTAAAACAAGACTTAAAACACTAAAACAGTTGCCTAATGGCAGCCATCAGGGTGTCTCCCCACCCTGCCCCCGGCCCGTGGAGCCCATCAGTGTTACTGTTTGTGCTACAAAGAGGAATGAGATGAGGGTGGGGGTGCCGGGTGCCTCCGGGAATGAAGATCTTTAGAAAGTGGCAGATAGATGTAGTGATTGTTTGCTGAAGAGACAACCATTTATTTTGAAGTGAAGAGTTTTAAAGCAATAGTTTGACATTTGACAAGCATGTTAAGGTTTGTCTACACACAGGAGGCATTTCAGACACTTTTTTTTTTAGTTGTGCGTCTCATGCCCGTCTAACGGCACAGATAAACTTTTAATCAACGCAGATGTCTACACAAGCCCCAAAACAGCCTGCATTTCACTTGGGTTGTGCGTTCATCACCGTCAATCAAAGCATATTTTAAGCCAAAATTGTATTTTCTTCATGACTGCTGTGATTGTGTAAAAAATAGGTGATCTACGATATGGAGCTACTGTGAGAAGCCTGTTTGATTAGTTTAGCACAAAGACTGTAAACTGGGCAACAGCTAGCTTTGCTCTGTCCAAAATCCACACGCTAATTAACTATTCTGTTGTCTGTACACTTTTTTGTGTATGCTTTTTTAATGTCTATTAATCGTTTTTCCAAAAATGTACAACTCTTTCTTTAAGAGGTTTAGGTGTAGTTAAATATTTAGGGAAATATTTGCTTTCTTGGCATAGAGTGAGATTAGAAGAGCCACGGCAATCTCATATCTGATTATTTAATTGGAGCCAGGAGGGGATTAGCTTAGCTTAGCATAAAACCTTAAAACCAGGTTAAACAGCCAGGCCAGCTCTGTTGAGAGGTAACAAATTCCACCTACCAATATATTTAAAGTTAACTAGTTTAGAAATACTTTGACACACGTAACCACGTAACCCCTGTGAAGCCACAACTTACTATTTTTCTTTTCTGCCTAGAAAACAATATATCGTGGTGTTCCAAATGATTCTCCTGATATATGCCACGCCCATTTCCACCTGTACTTTTATGAATGAAAAAAAACGCTATTTATTAAAATCCTATGTATTAAAAGAATTTCTATCAGATAAAAATTACGCAAATCATAAACTAATTTGTGTAGCTTACTATGAAAACACCAACTTTGCCATATCTTGACCAAAATAAATGCTATAAATGCAAAACTTTAGATTTTTGTTTGCCATGATCATGTGGCGGTCCCCCACATATTTTACAAAATAAGCCCCTAGGGGGCGCTACAAGTACATAAAGTTTATATGTCATGAATGGCGCCCCCAATTGTTACGAAATTTGGAGGGTACCATCTAGGGCCACTCCTGAGGCCAATTCTACAGTTGGGTACTGATTGGTCAAAGTGGGCGTGGCCTATGCACCCACGCTTGGATTTACCACTTACACTAATGTGAGCAACTTTAATTGACATGGTAGATGTACAATGGGTCATGGACCTCACTTACCAAAAATTACACATGTGGGTCAGTAGGTGGCGCTATGATGTGTTTTTTCCTTTAACTCCCACATTACACATTAGAAATCCTTACACCCACGTGTTCCTTGAATTAGGAATCTGCTCATTGTCCGCTGAAAAGGATTTTTGTAATATCATGCAATGCGCAAAATCAACTTTTTCAAACTCGTCCTAGGCCGTGCGACCAATCTGCACAAAACCTGGTATATTGCATCTACATATGGACCTGACCAGAAGTTATTAAAAGAATTTTGCTACGTTAAAGGATGCGCATTTGACAACCAAACACATTTTCCTAGCTAGCTACCTCACACATATCATATCTCAGCCAAATTAAATGTTATCAGCAAAGAACTTGAGCTCATTGAGAGCAAATGAGAAACAATTGGAACACTGAGTTTACATATCTTGATATAATTGCGTGAAGACAACAGCAGTAAGTGTACTTACTGTAGTCCTATTAATAATTTGTCTTTCTATGTATATCAGAAAACATATGTTCAGTAACCAGGACAGAAAAGAGTTAATGGAAGTGTCTGTGTGCATGTGGTCACACGTATATACGCCTCGCCTTGCAGAAGTGCCAATGTGCCATGTCTATATTTAAAATAGTTGGCCAGCTGTGTAGAGCCCTGTGAAATGTTCTTTAAGTGTTTTGCTGCACTTCAAATCGGTTGTCATAGTGACCAAATTAGGATGTCAGAGCAGAGGCATTGAAACAAAATCACACCCCCTTTTTCAATGGAAATCACAGTTGGAAGGAAATGGAAAATACTGTCCAGTTAGCAACACCCAATTACGAGTCACCAGAAGCAGAACAGGCTTTAGCGTCACGCACAAAATATGCTTAACGGAAAACATTTGTATACACTGGCTTGTAGGTTCAAAAGTTGCTACTGGATGACACACACACACACACACACACACACATACACACACACACACACACACACACATACAGACGTGTGTGAAGAGAAAGAGGGAGAAAAGCACTTGAAAGGAACATTTCTCATCTCTTGGCGAACCCTAATCCTTTTACGATGTCACATACTGTAGATAAATGTTGGTGGATAGATAACTTGAAAGCTGTTTATTCAGGCAGACACTAAAGAATAAGATGACCAAGCGAGAGCTGATACCAGTATTATCTATATAAGTATTTGCTCGTCCCCCTCTAACTAACCCTGATACACGAGGTCATGGAACTGTGTGTGAATGACTATGACGACCTCCAATGGTTTCAGACTTTCAGAAGATCCAGAAACACATATCAAAGTGGCATGAGTTGGCATGAGTGGCATTTTTAATCGTGTTTGTGGCCGATTGCACAAACATCTTCTCATTTCAGAGTTTGCATGATGGGGTTTCTAAAAAAAAAAAAAACTAGGACTCCAGAGGGACTCCACATCATTTTGCTACAGTATAATCCCTTTCTGTCAACCACGCCTTGATTTCTGCTTCATCTCCAAATCATCCCTAGAACCTAAAAACAGAGTGAGAGAATGAGACCCCTCCAGGATTAAGGCGTTGAACCATCAAGTGCCCCCAACAGCTGTGAAGTGGGCCCCCCACCAGACTCTCAGGATAACTCCCATCAGTCTACAGTCAGACTTTACTCCCTGTGTCGGGAGCTTCAGACTAGTTATAAATACGAGCAGCTCTTGACAGAGAGTTTATGTTGCTGCTGCCACACAGCCAAATTTGGCCCCTGTGTTCAATCACTGAGGCTTCCAGTGAATCAGCTAAACCAACAGTCACTAATTCTAGCCGGCTAGGATAGGTTTATTAAAGGTCTCATTTCAGCGAGTAGTTGCTTTTCGCAGCCTAACCACTTTCCTCGGTCTCGTGTGACTCAGAAGCAGCAATAAGAAATCTTCCCACACCCCCAAAAAAAGTACCAGAGGACTTCATATGCCCAAATCAGATGAACGCTGTAATTAGATAGAAATACATGTGGATCACACATTGAGATGCAAGGGTGTGTAACAAAGGTGTAATTAGTGTGGAGTTGTGCAAATACGTCTTTGCTTTATTATGAGACTTATGAGAGTGTGTGGGAGGTTTATTTAAGCAGTGGTATATATTCCTAGTTTTAGCATGCTCATGGCATCAACAAAGAAGCTGCTGCAAAATATCAAAACTATGAACAGAACTACTTCATAATTATTGATAAAGTCTGGATTAAGGCTAAGGAATACCTGGACACTCTAACTGCTAAACGTTTTTTTTATAGCCAAAGGTTTTATTGTTATTGTCATAATGTTATTATTGTTATTTTTATACTGTTTTTCTCTCTGCACTGTATTTTGATACCTTTTTTGTAAGCTGCTGAAAACTGCTGCTGGAAATTTATTTCAATTTCCTTGTGGGAGTCATCCCAAAAGGATCAATAAAGAGAAGTATAAGTCTAAGTCTAATTGCTCCACATAAAGGCAAAAACTGTTTGAATTTGTGATTTATCAGTGAAAACCTCAAGCCTAAAGGTCCACAAGCTGATCATGTGATTTCCAGCTGAGGCATCAGAATAGCAGGTCATATGTGATTGGCCATGTGGAGTTTCATTGACCTCCCCTCACCTACACTATCTGGCTGCCTTCCCTAAAAACAACTTCAGTCACAAAGCTCAAGATAACTGGGAGATAAAATAAAAAAAGAAGAATTTTTGACCCATTGTTCTTTTGTTTAATGCCACTGATAAGGAGGTCTCTGAACTTAAAAGTGCAAAAGTGATCCCCAATCCACCACGTTGGTAAACACGTACTCCGAGATAGGTTATTGGACGAGACGTGCCCCTCTTCTTTTTAAGGGAATCACAGGCTCCTCCTCTTCCAAACTTTGTCACGGCTGTGGGAACTCCCTGCTCTGTGTTTTATGAGTAGGTGAGCAGAGAAGGCGTGGGCCTGGAGAGAAGCAGGCAGAGAGAGAGAAGTAGACAGAGGAGTGAGGACGCTGAGAGGAGCTGACGGAGCATTAATGAGATACTGGCTGCTTAGAGTTACAGGGATGCAGTTTTAGCCATATTCCACCACTGTTTTCAAGCGTGATTTGTGGACTCGAAAGCGCACAAAAACTGGGGCAAGTTCGCAATTGAAAACACACTTGAGTGGATTAATTTATTTTCAAATATGGGCTTGGAACGATTTCGCGTAAAGACGCCGGTAATAGTAGACCTTCTCGCACGCTCACTCCTTTGTATCAGCGGGCTATTACTAACTTTTTCTCAGCCTGTCTGCGAGGCGTTCAACTTGGACGTGGAGAACACAGCTGTTTACAGCGGACCTAACGGGAGCTACTTCGGATATGCTGTTGACTTTTATTTGGCTGATTCTGCCAGGTGAGTTTCTTTAACACAGATGTAATGCAATCTTCAATTTTTCTACAATAAAAAGGAAGAAGAGGTTTTATGTTCTTTTTTTTAAAGCAACAAGCTCCAGGACGGTCTGAAAAATGTGTTTATAATTGTGTCGTGCGCTTCACGATGTACCCATTTGTACGCAAATATTTTGCGCGCAGATTGCAAACGTTCCATGGGACTATATGTTTTTGCCAAACTTTTTACAACTCTCCTCCCCTGTTCACATTATAATACAAGGTTCCAAAAGGAAATAGGCCTACAGAATTCATTTGTGGGATGTTGTTGCGGCACTGACATTACTTCAGGGGTTTGTGGGTATACTGTGATCTCTGGATACGTGCTTTACGCACAGCGCACACGCCCTCAGTGTGCACACAACTCATTGTATATTGAATATGGTTAGGAAATTGCATTTGTGTGCCAAATGACTCCAAAATTAAAGCCTGGATGAAGCTAAAATAAAAAATGAACCCAATTAAAGACCAAAAGAAGCACACTCAGTGCCTAATCTTATTGCCCAACAAAATTACATTTAATTCTGACCTTTTAACCTGCTCTAGCCTTTAAAGCCAGAAAAAGCCTGTTAACTTCAACCTTTAGCAATCCCATCTTATTGGTCTAAAATGCTGCCAGCCAGGAAGCATTACAATCAGCAGATTGTGATGCTCCATGGCTCAGTGGGATGGGATCCCTGACACCCAGCAGCATGCTGTGATTGTCTCACATTCTTCCTTAAGAAAATTTTGGCATCAATAACTTTGAGGGACTTAAACTCATGCATACATGCCTGTGGTCAGGTCTAATACCCTGTATGAGGAGAAAATAATAGTGTGGGACATTCTGACTGTTCAAGGAGCATGAAGTGTTTATATCAACAGGATGCAGCAACAAAAAAAAAAACAAGGCATGTGTTAATTCAGCTGCTGACAGATGTTGCATTTCTGTAACTACACATTTCGCTGGGCCTTGGATCGAACCCTGTCATTGTAATAACCATTAACAAAAGGTTATGCAGCCGCTGTCAAGGTTTCAGACTTCCTGGCTGAGTCTGTGTCTGCTGAGCACCGGCGGCGTCTCAGCCCACTGTTCGACCAGCCAGCATACTGGGATTTGAGAAAGGGCTTTGTGCCGAGTGGGCCGCCAGCAGCAGCTCTAGTTTCCCCTGTTTCTCCTCCCCACTTCCCTGGACTGCAGACACTCAGACATGGAGAGATTCCCCCTCCCTTCCCCTGGCCTTCCCTGTCTCTTTAAAAGCCTGTTGCGATTGGTCTTTATCTCTCTCTGCCTGTGAAGCAGAGGCTACAGAAGAGAGGTATGATTTAGGACGTGAAGCATCCCCCTCCTTACATCCTCTTATGCTGATGTCATTCTGCAGAGCTTTTTAATTCATCCATCCCCTATACCTTCCCCCACTGTCTAGCCTCTCTCCCCATCATCTCTCCTCGACCCATTAAGTGTGAGACGGAGTAGACGTCATCTTACTGATGACTTAATCTGAACTTTTCTACAGTCGAGACGCCAGGCCTATGGAGGAAGAGATCAGACAATGGGTTTTAAGTGCAGAACAGAACAGGAATAAGGTTTAAGTGTAGCCTCCTTCAACCCAGTGCCCTGTAATTTCCCCGTGGATGATATGTATTCAGAAGTTAAATGTCAAACAAAACGGTACGAGAGAGCAGATTTTAAGATCATGACTCATCGCTTTATCTGCAAAAAGCACATGTTTCTGCTACTTTTCATTCACAGTTTCTTAGAAGTTGACACATATCAGACAATATCAGTGGAGTCATGAAATGTGTTTGTGTTATCTCATGTTTTTGCCATCACATCATCATCATCGCCATCATCATGAAGACATGGGGAGTGGGGGAGTAGCTGGAATCCAGGGGTGAGGTCAGCTGAGGGTTGCACAGGGAGTTTCTTCTTGTCAGGGTGAGCTGCTATTAGTCTGGCTCTGACTTTGAATACTTGTGTTCATTGGACTATAGCAGTACATTAACCATATAACCATATACATCTGATAGCACATGTACTGTAGATGCGGAAACAAGGGAGGCAGATACTTCTCCTACACAGGCTTGCGAACATAAAGGCTTACTTTCTCCCAGTGTGACGCCCATCCTTGACAACAAGTTTATATATGTGGGTCTGTCGTGCCCTTCGGCCTGGCGTAATAAAATAAAATTTGGACACTGGCAGCCGGCCCACCATGAAAGATTGCCTGAGGATAGTGTCTGTGAACTGTGTGTGCCGGCTCTTGTCAGACACACACGGGAATGGCAAGAGGATATATTGTACCCTGTTGTGTCTGTGTGTGTATGGTATTTCATGTTGAGGGAAGATGGGCTCCCCTCCTCTTCATTATGAGCTCTCACTCTTTCCCAAACCCGTCATAATCAAACAACAGCTACTGACTCCACTTTGACTTTCTCCTGTGCCAGGCAGGGACAAGGGAGTGGATCATACTGATGATAGAAGCAGTCAAAGTTCAGGGGGGGGGGGGCTGTAAATAATAACAGACCTGGTCTGGAGTGTATTTAAGGATGAGATAGCTACAGGTGGCTGTTTAATGTTGGATTGTTGAGAAAACATGCATTTAGAGTCGCAGCGATTAATCGATTAGTTATCAACTATTAAATGAATCTCCAACTATTTTGATAGTTCATTTTAGTCAATTTTTTCATGATAAAAAGTAACAATTCTCTGATTCCGGCATCTTTTAATGTGAATATTTTGCCGTTTCTTTGCTCCTCTGTGACAGTAAACTCAATATCTTTGATGCATTATTTGAATTTCACATTCTACCGTTTCTTTGTGACAAATGAGAATAAAGCCTGTTGTAGCTTGTTGTGGACAAAACGAGACATTTGAGGATGTCCTCTTGGGCTTTGGGAATCATTTTCTGACGTTTTATAGACCAATCAACAAATCCATTGTTTGAGAAGATAATCAACAGATTGTTCGATAATGAAAATAATCGTTAGTTGCAACCCATTCATACATTTTAATCACTTTTTAAATTTAATTTACCAGCAAGGAGTAAGATTATAGTGCTAAAGGGGGCGCCTGGGTAGATCCCCTGGTAGAGCATGCGCCCCATGTACGTAGGCTCAGACCTCGTCGAGGCGGCCAAGGGTTCAATTCCAACCAGCAGCCCTTTTCTTGCATGTTTTTCCCCCCTCTCTCTCCCCTTTTTAAGCCTAAACTGCCCTATCAAATAAAGGATGGATGAGCGTCTGATGGAGATAGTGTGATCCAGGTGGTCCCTGCACGTGTTTCAGTGACATGTGGGTGATGTGCATTAGGGATGGTTTGGCCATGACGAGTACATGCCAGGGTCAGCCTGCCTTGGTAGGTCACTTTACTGAAGTTTACCCTTTCAAACAGGGTTAGAGTTAAGTTAATATTGACATTGGACTGAGCACTCTTTTGGCCACTAAGCTACAATGTTTTCTTTGTGTCTACACAGAGGTCCCTCTCCATATATATCAGTCTCATTTCTGTTATTGTTTTCACTGATGTCCTCCTTTATGGACTTGTTTCTAAATCAAACCAGTAAGTGCTTGGGCTGCAGGAGCAAAGCTTGTATATTTGTGCTGCCAAGCTTTTCTTCATCCAGGTTCTTGTCGTTGCGTGCAGACAATGGGGCCCTTTGTCTGACGGCAGAAATTGTTTACTATTTTCCATTTGAGGAGTTTTCACTATGACTCATTTCTTTCTTAATTTGTCGGCCTTCTGAAAAGCCACTTCAATTGTCTGTCAAACGTTGTGTGCACCTATGATAATCAGCCCAGTAGGTTGGGAACATTAGACTCTGTAAAGGTCAGTTGGGATATACTTAGCATGGCTACACTGCAGTCTGTCTCAAACATAAAGTGCCTGTCTAGCTTTTACTGGCCTGTTGGTAAAAGAGGGGGCTTTAAATAATGAGCATGTGTGTGTTTCACTGGAAAAAGATGTCAGTGTGGAGGGTGACGATGTGTTTAAAGGGCCTGCAGACCCTCCTGTCATGTCTGCTGCATTGGTTTGGGAATGCCCAGAGGACGTCATGTCTACTTTTGGAATGGAGTTAGCCGTTGGTCAGGGTCGTCCTGACTCACACTTTGCTAGATTTAATCTCTGACTGCCAGCAGGCCTGGTTTGTTTTAACCCCAGGTCACAAAATGACTCACATCTATGGTAACTTGATAAAGGCTGTCCTTTATATAGCAATTAGCGAATGACGACATTGTCCGCGTGGGCACTATAAAATTTGACTGGCTGAAATTGAAATTAGCATCAAAAGTCATATTCAAGATGGAAATGAGACGTAACCTCTGGCCATTACTGTCTCTGGATGTGTGGTTGCGTTTGTATGTATGCAGGCATGCATGCATGGGTATGGCTGGAGTTGTGGGGGTGCGCAGACCAAAGTGTTTCAACAGCTGCTTCACCACCACCACCCCCCCCCACACACACACACACACACACACACACACATTACCATGTTTAATACAACAGCCTCTCTATGCTGAGGTGAGAGGACTGGACCCCCTGACGTTAGCATTGTGGAGAGGTGTGAACCAACAGCAGTTAAACTCCCCGCAGGAGGATTTTTTTAAGGCAGTTGGACCACGAAAGGGGAGGGAGGGGTTGTATTTGGGTGTGGGGGTGGGAAAACAGTTTGGTATTAGAAAATGGATAGGCTCGACGACAAGTCATTTTGATGTTTTATAAAAGTAGCAGGATGTTTCAAATTTCTCACTTGCCATTCGTGAAATGCTTTTGCATGGTTGGTGGTTTCTCACAAAGCAGCTGCTGTTTTTCACACATTAACTGTAAAAGCACCCATAACAATGGCACAATACAGCCACAGAGTGATCGCTGCCTGCTGAAAGGTCGGAATTAAAAACAATAACCGCAAAATCAGCTCGGTGTCGACATGCTGATTCAGTTATACCAGGCCAGTAACCCAGCTGCAGAGGAGCATGAAAAAGCATCAAGTCTAAACTATCAATTTTAATTTGACCTTTTTCCTGTGTGACAATAAACAACATTGTTTGGCTACTTTTGCCAGCAGTGTTTGTCATTTGCAGGCCACCTGTTGCCCACCACTGCTGTCCTTTTGAGGATACCAAGGAAATGCTTTTGTGGTGATAGTGGGTTCAGATCCTTGACAGACTGGCCTGTTTATCAGATCAACATTGGTCGGTGCGGGTTCACATCTCAATGGTTTCTTTTTCAAGTTCGTCCTTGGATGTGGAAATGTACATAGGTTGTCATAACAGACATGTCTTGCTCCAGGCCTTTAAAGCAACATACAGATCCTTTATCTGGTTTTAACAGTAACATCTGACTGAAAATGTGGCTTCAGCACAGTAGACTCTCTGTAGTCAGCACACGCCATCCCAGCAGGCACTGCTACTCTCATCATCTTCAGGCTCCTGGACAGCAGCACTGTGTGTGTGTGTGTGTGTGTGTGTGTGTGTGTGTGTGTGTGTATGTGTGTATGGCTGCCGCAAGGACTCAAACAGCTTCTGTCTGGCCTTGATTCTGAGAGGACGCAAGACCATTCGTATGGCTCCATGTGGTCTAGAATAAGTCAACACATACCACTTGTGATTCTTTCAGCTGATCTCACTCTTAAGTGCCCACACATGCTTTGAAAAGTCAATCTTGCTGCAGGGTGACATCATACAATTATGCATTAATTAATTCGACATGTCAACTAACGGTCTACTCCCATTGATCCAGGTACAATTTCACACAGTGGTTCCCAACCTTTTTGGTCTAAGGTACCCCCACAACCTTGTCAGACGAACTTACGTACCCCCTCAGCAATTCAAATTGAATCACATTTTCTAACTGTATAACGCTATTCCTTATATAAAAGTGGATATTGTTGATTATTTCATACAATATAAATGTTGGTTTGGTCAGCAATCACACTTATACAAGCCTTCTAGGCTTCAACTTAGTGAGAATCTGAATGTTACGATCTATTAATGTTACATTGAGGCATTACTTTTAAATACCTATTTCAACTTTTAGCTATTTTAACTGTTTCTCCATTACTTCAGCTACTTTTAAAAAGCATTCAATCTGTTTTGTCATTACTTTTAAGTAGTTGTTTATTTCTACATTTATTCATTATATTTAACAGCTTTCACACACTCTTAACTGCAACACGTAGTGTTTAGGTGTTACAGTTGACTTCATGTTGTGACTTCATGTTGTTACAAAACTTGACTTCATGTTGTTATATATATATATATATATATATATATATATATATATATATATATATATATATATATATATATATATATATATATATATATATATATATATATATATATATATATATATATATATATATATATATATATATATATATATATTTTTAATTAGTTGAGCTACTCTCCAATCTTTACACATACCCCCTGGCAACTGCAGAAGTACCCCCATGGGTACCCCTGGTGGGGAATCACTTACTTACTTACTGGTGAAGTGATTCTTCAGAGATGTTTTTATTTTTATTTTATTTTTTTTCCAGCATGATGGAGTGCAGTGAAGGCCATTAGCTGCCTCTGGCTCAGATCAGGTCACTGCCTCTGAGTTGCTTTCTGATATGGAACCACTCCAATGACTCCATGGGTCACTGTACGTGTTTTACTCAGGTGATGCTGAGGTTTGAAGGCCAATCCCCCCCCCCCCATACACACACACACACCTCCACTCGCTCCTTTTGGGCCTGTGCCACAGCGTTCGTTGAGCTGCGTTTATGACTGCAGATGGTGACTGCAGCCGGCACTGGCAAACTTAACAAATGTGATTGTGATTTTCCCCTTCTTTCGCACTTAAGGCGATTATAATAGTGTTCAAGTGACATCAGCTTTGCAGCTGGGTGGAAGACAATTAAATGTGGAATGGTGGGGAGAATGTTTGGACTAAAAGGGAGCGGGGGGGTAACAGAGGAATTTGCCCTCTGACAACCTCCTTCCGTAACCTCATCATAAAGTGCATTAGCCATGGCTACGCACAATAGTGTCACATCAGCAAGTTCCAGCATTCTGCATCACCCCTAATTTCTCAACCCCCACATAAAATAGTGGTTAAAGTCTGGCAATTGCGGTGTGGTGGAAGACTTTTTTTTTTTTTTTTTGGTAGAATGTCCTCTGATTGCTTGAGCTTCAAATGAGACAGACCCAGTCGCAGTTACAGTGAAGCTGTTTACGCATTCCTCACTTGCAGCCCAAATTACTTACTGTAGTTTAATTAATGCTTAATTGTCCGCTGGGGGGTGGAGGTCATTAGTGGCTGCTGAATGGCAGCTGTTGGGGTTGACTATGCTAGACATGGTGAAGCCGCTAATGCTTTTCATCTTCGTACTTCCACACTGGGACATTGCTCAAGTCGCTCTCTTGTGTGTGTAAAACGGGGTCGACCAGAGTCGAGGTTAGAACACCAACACAGTGGCCGGGGTAGCTCAGTTGGTAGAGCAGGCACACACATATAGAGGCCGCAGGTTCAGTTCTTTGCGTGTCATCCCCCTCTCTCCTTTCATGTTTTCATCTGTCCTGTGGAAATAAAGGCCTAAAATGACCCAAAAATAATCTTTACAAATGCCAACACAAAGAAAGCGGAAAGTAACGGACATCCGGCCGAAATGAAAGACAGTCGGCGTAATTTCCGGCGGCACCGGACCACTCCTGGCAGTGGAATGTCGACTATGGCTTTTCAGATGCGTTCTGAGCGTAGCCTGCTGTGATCCCCATCAAACCTGTGATGGTGCTGCTTTTTAATCACCTCTGTGAACAGCCTTTTGTCTCAACTCACTTTTAACCACACACAGAGGCTCGGACTCAACACAACGAGTCTGTCCTTCAGCTGAACAGCTGAGCACCGCTCCCCCGCCCCATCTCTTCCCCAACCAATTACATCTATTTGCATACCCATCCCAAGAGCTGCTCATACACTCCACTTACTTTCACAAAGGAATTTGTAATGCAGCACTCAGCCGACTGCAGTTACAGCTTCATTAAATGCTAATGACACTTAAGCTCTACCTTCTAAGCACACAGCTAGCAGATAAGGTGTAGGGTGGAGAAATGCCGCTTTAGACTGATCCTCGTCAGATAAAGACCCATGAAATGCTAATTCCTCCTCATTTACAGTACTTTCAGATTGCTATCAATCTATTTGTGTGTCTGCACATCTGTGTGCATCTGTGCAAGGTAGTGAAAACTCACTTCAACCGCCAACTTGCTGATTAAAGCATGATCTTCTTGTTATGTTATTTCCTGTATTTTTTTCCCTTTGAAAAGCTGCCACAGCCAACTATGGCTGGACTCAGATGGCTGGACTGGTTCAGATCTGATTTCAACAAAAGATGCTGCAGCTTTCAGTTGCCTTGGGCCCGTTAGTGTGTGCATGTTGCTCCAGTGGTGTCGCTTATTGCATACATGTGCTTGCATTTATATTATTTCTAAAAGGTTTTTGCTATAGAAATATAAGTTAACTCTAATCATCTGTCTGCTGTGAAACATTCATAGCCGTGTTGTTGAGCAGGTAATAATTCATCCATGCCAATCTTTTGAAATGATTTTTTTTCACACAGATATCTAGCGTTTTCAGATAAAACTGTTCTTGTTCAGAACAGTTTAACAGAGTGTGGTCTCCTAGTGTTAAATAATAGCTGACTGCTCTCATGTCTGTGTGGGAGAGTTCTGAGACAGCAGCAGGGTGATCCTCAGCAGTCTCATCATGAGAATCCCTGACCAGGAAGCCACTCTGTGACTTAGATTATTGTACAGGTGGAGCCCTGCTGCTTTACTGGGATCTTCCTGCGTCTGCATATGCTGTCAGAAAATGTTTCTTGCTCTCCAAATCCGGCTGGTTTGTTTCGTTTTCTCTCTTCCGACACAAACCAGGAGTTTCTGCTCCACATTTGGAATTGGTACAGCACTGTGTTTCTTCTGAGGTATTAAGACCACAGTATCATTGTGATATTACACTCATACCTTCTGCTCTGTGACCTTTCCTTTGTTCTCCCACAGTTGGGTGTTTTCAAAACCACACATGATGAAATTATTCGAAAGCTTTGTACTGACCACCAACGCTCTCTGGCCCACTTCTGTTAGATTTCATTCTCCATAAACCAACCCATAATTTTCTGCCTTTTGTCATCTGAGCTAATAGGTTCAGTGGGATTCATTACTGTGGATTACAAGGCCTTGAAAAAAGAAATTGCACGGTTTTGCTGCTTTTTGACTCATGATGGCCTCCCTGTCTTCCTCTGGACCCTGCTGAGTAGTTACCCTTGGGGGCAGGATGCTAAGTTTAACCAAAATGTAAACACTCTCGCACTATTGGAAGATCTGGGGCCGGAAAGGGTGTGCTCTTCCTGTTTTGGAGCCCCCTAGACACCGTCTGGTCTCAATGGTCCTTTGACTTTCTACCCACATCAATGCCAGCAACTGTGCCTGTGATGCTTGTCGGGTCAAGTGGGTCCAGAATGAGGTAATGGCTTAGCCATCCACTTAAGCCACATTATCTTTTCATCATTTTAACCATCTCTAAATCTTTGTTTTCCCCATTAACATACTTCTCTTTCATCTCTGAAGGCTCACCTGTACCCTCACTGCTTCTTTCCATGTCAGTAGGAGGGGTCGGCTTCCCTTCCTGTAGTTGTACAGTGTAGCTCCAAGGACATTGAAGTTTAGTGCCACAGCTGAAGAAACAAGAGTGTGACTCCACTTAGCCTGTCTGCTTTCTTGTTTTCCTATTTAATCTGCCCCCACAGGGATGCCTGTGTGACTGTGTGAGTGTTTCTCCTTGTGTCTCTGACTGCACAAGTGGACTGTGATCCTTACACGTGCACATGTCATAGCAGCAGCCCCCCTTGCTTGTATGGGATTATGTAAAACAGTGCTGCAACCTGTTAAAATGTTTTGCTTGTGAGTCAGAACACAGCTTGCTAAGCAGTAAAATGTGCATTATGTTTAAAGCTGTCAAGTGGGAGGTCTGGTATGCATTGTTTTAATTAAGGCTAAGGCTAAGAGCTACAAAGCTTAGCAATGGTTTGGGGAAGAAAATCTACACCTGTATACCTGTAACATTACATTTACAGCAAGTTGTCTCTCTTTCTGTCTCTTGTTTGCAGTGCGAGTGTGGTGATAGGAGCGCCAAAGGCCAACACAAGGCAGTTGAACGTCACAGAGGGAGGATCCGTCTTCTACTGTCCATGGAGCCTCAGCCAATCAGATTGTCACGCCATCGAGTTTGATACTAAAGGTAAGCATTATGACAGAGCTGTACTGTTAACTCAGCTGCCAAGCTATTTTTTTATTCTCCTGATATTTGATTAGAAGACAAATGCATAAATCTATGCATAATTAAAAATCTTGCATCTGTCTGGTTGTTTGGAGAGAAAATGGAGATGGTGTTTTGAACTCTCTTAAAATAGCTGAGGTTTGCTGCTTCTCTGTACACTATTGAAGCCAGCAGAGTATTTCCTCTCTGCCTCCTGTTGTCAGTAACAGGTCAGGATCAGGCTTCAGCGTTCCACTTCGCTGATCTGTTGTTGGCTACGTTGGTTCCTGGATGCAGGATGATCCTTTTCTTTCTTCCTGTTTGTGTCACTGTCTTTGGGGATGAAAAGGATAAATGGGGTGTTGAAGAAGATACTCTTTCCTTCCTCTTTTCCTTCCTCCAGGCCGTGTTTGCGTTGCCTTGCCCCTGGAGCTACGGAGAGATAAGCAACCAATAAACAAATAGGTCACACAAAGAAATGTCTTGTTAGTATGACAGGTGAAACAAACACCGCTGGACCCGACAAAAAAGCTTCAGTCGAGTCAGAATTAGTGGTGGTAAAGTGGTTTTGGGAGAACACAAGGAAGTCCAGGATGTCTAATGAATGGATTAGAACCCCAGCGATAAATGATTTTTAAAAGCCGATATGAATATTTGGTTATTGCAAAATCCAATATTCCGATATATCGTCGGATCCAGAAACGTTACAAAACATAGAGATTTCCCTAACATTGGTTATTTGTAGTTATTTATGAGTTCTCATTAAAATAATATAATAATAACAGAACAGAGGAACATCAAAATATATTAAAGGTCTGATAAATAAAATGTGTAAAAATACAAACTTAAAATATGAAACTTAAAGTCCTTTGAATAAAAACACATTAGCAATAAAAATATCAGTGTTGCCAACAGAGATGGTGTAGAGCGTCCTCTGGTGGACAAACTATGCAACCGCAACGATCATAACATGGTTGACCGTCCGTTTTTATTTTTTAATATTCATTTATCAGAATCATTTGTCATTATAAATGATTCAGATTTTTTTTTTTTTAATCGGCTATTATAAATGCCGATACCGATATATCGGGAAATGCCTAACATAGAATGGATTCATGTTTCCGTATGCTGTCAGAGTAGCCATCAGCCTGTTTTGCACAATGGAGCCATGGCCAGGTGAGGAAAGGAACAATCAAAGTGTGTAGTAGCTTGAAAACACACAATCACTCATTCAAACACGCACACAAACAGCATGAATCCCACACATGGAGCGACGGTTACTGCTGGCTTCTTTCCTAAGAAATCAAAGTTTAGCATTGTGGGCCAGCTTAAAATTACCGTCCATAATGCACAATAGGGAGAAATATTCCACTGAGTGTTTCACAAGCCTGCTTTAACAACAGTCTTTTATTGGACACCGCTGCTTTCTACCCTTTGCTCCACTATTTTTGCACTGCTTTTCTTGCAACATAAAAAAATGTGTTGCGCATCTACGGGCGCTGGCTGGAGGCCACAGCGAGTGATGTCATGTGCAAAGCAGCGTGGCCTCACACTGAAGGGTTAGTCCCCTGGGCTGTCAGAGAGTGTCCGTCATATTTTCTAAGGGCCTTTGAAAGAACTGATCAGAGTGTCAGAGCCGGTTCCGACATCTGGATCACGGCAGGATCCCGAACAGTGGAGGAACACTCGATACATGCACATCTGCATGCAAATGTGACAATGCCGAACAGCTGTTACATAGATGACATTTACTGCTGCAATTCCTTTGCTGTAGCTGTGATGGGTTTCTTTGCCAATTCTGTTAGTAATGGCTAAAGCAATAAATCTTTCTTTTTAAAACTTTCTCCACTATGAATGCTGCAGTAAAGGAGTGCTATCTTCCACCAAAGTGGTGTCATAGGTCTCCCTGTCTCTTGGTGTGTTTGAGCTCTGACCCACAGGCCTTAGACCTTCTTAATTAACCTAACTAATTGGGTCAAGTGGCCAGAGGCCGCTCCTATCCACTTCCTCTTCCCTTGAGATAAGAGCCTGTCTATGGATCTGAGAGGTGGAAAGGGGACCAAGGGCAGTAGGGAGGGTGTGAGGAGGGCACATACAGGATGGGAGGAAGGGAGGGAGGGCAAGAAAGCCAGAGGGGGAAGGAAGAAAAGTATGAGAAACCAGAGCCCTGTATCTCCGCTCTGTCCCCCACTGTTCCCCTGCTGTCCTTCTCCCACAGGGGCAGCTGATGTGATGAGTGAATTTGGCCATTTGTCTTCGACCCCGCTGACACGCACAAAAATACACACACACTCACACTGAGAGTCTCTCTAACCCTCTAATGGCTGTCGTCTCACACACAGTTCAAAGGCAAGATTGAGTCTATATTGACGCAGTCCAGACCCCCACACTCGTCTGCTGGTCCCTGGAGAGACTTTGCCGGGCACCGTGTCACATCAGCACACCGCTCTAACCGGCCTCCCAGGGGGACTTTGGTCAGATGACATGTTGTTGGGGCCCGTCTCTAGGTTTCCCTCTATCTCCTCTCTGAATCTCCTCTATTTTCATTGAAAGCATTTCACGTGGCTCCAGTTGGCTGCCTTCAGGCGCCTCTCAGAAAACAAACAAACAAACTTTTCATCACCAGTTATAGTGACACAGACCTGATGCCATAACTAATGCTGCCATGTGAGAACTTAAGCTTCCTAAGGCGGTTCTATTGATGTGCTTCCTCTCTTCTACATGGCCAGATACCCGATCACAGTTATACAGTCTGTAATTACATGAGGACGTTTCACTGCTACTTCTGGTTGCCTTGGTAACATGACACAAACCGACGCAGTTACTGTGCAGTTCCCACCTTTCCCTGGTGGCTTTGCATTGGTCTTATGCAAACACAGACCCCTGAGTTATGAAAACATTAAGAAGGTGTATGCTATAAGAAAAAGTATCATGCGGCTACGGCAGATTAGTTAAAGTAACAAGCTTCTAACGAGCCGTTTGAAGCGCTGGTTATGTAATTAACTGTATGGCTAAAGCCCTTCTTTTCACTTATAGACTAAAAAAACGCTTGTAGAAGGGCTCGTCGCTGTAGGCCCATGATGAATAACGTTAGCAGGAAACACCGGTGTTGGAGTTTAAGCAGAAATATAGTTAGGGTTATTAAATTACTATAATCTCTCTGCTTACTGTCTCTGGTGAGGGGGAGCCGCACTCCCTGAATGCAAAGGAGAGAAAGGTCTGTTTAGACATGAAGACCAGGGCAAGATAGAAAAATTACTAGGAAGATGGAGATAACATTGAAAATGAAAACAGAGAAACGGGGAGAAAAGTGTGTGTCCAAACAGAGATGACTGGGAGGTTGCTACAAGGAAGCCGGGCCAGAGTGTGTATGTTTTTATTGGACCCCGGCCCCTTCGCTCTTTCCACAAAGACACGGAGCAGCTCCAGGCTGCCTAGTTGGCTGGGAAGAAAGACCGGCATGGAGAGAGAGGCCTGGCACACAGCCTGCTTTCTTCATATCCACATAGGTCCTGATCTCTTTCAGTATATCTTCACACCCTGTTCTGCTCTTTTGCAATATGCCTGTTAGGCCTGCGAAGATATGCTTTTGTCCTGAATTTGTATTGCAATTTTCCTTCATTGTGATTGCGAGTATTTGTGAAAGAATTGCGATCGATTAGTATTGAGCATTGGGATTTTCTTCTCCTTCTCTAACAAAACCAAAAGTTGAATAATACACTTAGAGACATTTCTAAAAACTATTTTTTTGTGTCAGTCAGACGACGCATCCATAACATGTATTTTCTGCATTTTCAGATTTTGCTCTGTTTTGCTGAAAACGAATATGATGTAGTCACCGTATAAACTATAAAATAATAAAATAAAACCATATATTTTTAAAATCGATTTGTTAATCAATTTCTTTTCCCACCCCTAATGCCTGTGGTTTGACAAAGTCTACAGAGGAAATATGTATGAGGACTGCAAAGGGTTAAGTAGGAGTGGTTCAGTTGCTCTTGACCTCACATTTGCACTTTCCTTATAGATGTCAGCTCATAATCTGAGTGGCCAGCCCTGAGTGTGTGAGCTATGTGATAGTGATGGGACTTCCTTGCCGAATCGATTAGTTTGCATGTCATTCTCCATTGCAGCACAGATGTAACATCTGTCTTCCGATAAAGTTGTGTTTAAATCTGACTCCCATACCATCTGTCGTGTCACCTGCTGCTGTCTAAGCGGGGAGATGGCGATCAGCGTTAGTGGCCAGGTGGTCAAACAGAGTGAAGGGTCAGCGAGGTTAAGCTAAGCCAGTTCAGTACAAAGCCGGCCATGCTAGGAAACTGCTATCTCCTGAACAGTGGCCGAGTAGCAAATATTATACTTTTCAAATTCCACCCTGAAAGTCTGCTTTCTGCCAATTGTCCAGATGTTCCCTGGGAGGGGAAGGCAGAATTTAAGATACTTAAGTCAAGGAAATGAAGAAATGCATGTTTTATCATATTAATCGGTGTTATTTTCTTATGTTTTCTCCCCAGGGGATCGCACTGTCTTGCTCAACAACACAGAACAACAGGTTGACTTCAAGTCCCACCAATGGTTCGGCGCCACTGTGCGATCTCACGGTGACACAATTCTGGTAAGGTGACCCTCTCAGAGATGATTTTGGGGGTTGGGCTGAGAGAAGGACTAGAGTTTCAGCTCCGCACCACACCACTGGTGCTCTCTGCTGTTATGACTGGGGCTTTAAGTGAAGCCTGCTTTGGCCACATGGCTGTGAGAAACTTTCTACCTTGAGTGATGGCTTTTCCCACTTTAACTTCCGTGGGAATGTGTATGTTTTTAGTTAAAACGTATCTTACAGACTACTGTCCATTAATTTGTTGTCATTCGCCTCCAGTCGCGACACACCGTAAAAAAATGTTTTGTGCCCCCTCCCTGTGACTTCGAAGTTGAGCTTTGGTCTGATAGTACAGGTTGTGACCTGGGTTGAGTTACGACCGTTACCCCGCTCCAGATGTACCGCTGACCTCGGCCTGGGTCTCCTCCTGAGTTCACCAGTGTGATATTGCAACTGGAAAAACATCTCCCACCTAAAATCTCACCCCTATTCATCACCACATCCCTCCCCTCTCTCTACCTCCCCTCTACCCCAGGCTTGTGCCCCTCTCTACTCCTGGCGGACTGAAAACGATGTCCCCCATTCTGACGCTACAGGAACCTGCTACCTCTCAGTCCACAATTTCACTAAATTTGTGGAGTACGCTCCCTGCCGCACAGGTAACTGTCACCTCTCTTCTAGTCTTGCATTGTCTCGCATTGCCAAACCCATCTCCACAGCGCTGTGGAGTAACCACACATAGATTGTAGGAAAGGAGAAAAAAAACTACCTCTCTTCAGAACTTTATCCATGTTGAAATTAATCTCCTAGACATACTGTACCTTATCTTAATATGACCGCTGCCAAATGTCTTTGTTGGTGCAATAGTGTCTCTTCATGAAGCACCACTCCTGTCCTGTGTGTTTCAGAGATCGGTGATGCAGTGGGACAAGGCTACTGTCAGGGGGGATTCAGTGCTGATTTCACAACGGTAATAACAAAGTTCCTATTAGTAAACCACCATTGATTGTTGAGATAATCTTTTACCTTTTTCATTGTAGTAATTACCAGGTTTTATCTTTCAGGATGGCAAAGTGGTATTGGGAGGGCCAGGCAGCTACTTCTGGCAAGGTATGGAGGACATACCAATTAACCATGTGAAAATCAGAAAAACCAGACCTGAATATGTCCTTCCAAGTTAATTTCATTTCTCTGTGGTCTTACTTTAGGTCAGGTGATCTCTGCAGCTAAGGAGGATATTATCAAAGCGTACTACCCAGGGTATTTCATGCAGTCTGTGGAGGGCCAGATCCAGACCAGACAGGTCAAAGCTGAACATGATGACAGCTACCAAGGTAAGAGAGGCTAATATATTCTTAATTATAATAATATATATGATAACTACACTTTTTTTTTTTTTCAATTGCTTGCACTCGTTTATCTAAGTTTTTCCAGTCAGGTGGTCAATGATCAATCAAAGTTGAATTATGACGTGACAACATTCACACATATCTTCGTTTGTTCGACCGGCAAGCTGAGGCTGATGTCTGTGCTCTTGTCTACAGGCTACTCCATCGCTGTTGGGGAATTCAGTGGTGATCAGACGGAAGGTAAGTCAATAAAATAGGGAATGTACGCACATGGCCGATGTTAGGTGAGGCGTGCAGGAAGTAAAACACACATCAGTCACATAGCAATGCAAATACTACAGCTGGAATGACCATAAACTTGAGTCAGCTCCAATATTTTACATGATTATTGAGCTGGAAACGTCGTCAATACTGGAATTCTCCTGCCCTCCTGCTGTGCTTGACCTGTATTTTTTCTCTTCTAAATCTTTGCTTCATCTCTCTGTGCACCTCAGATTTTGTGGCTGGTGTTCCAAAAGGACTCATGCTTTATGGTTCGGTAAGACATCTCGAGCATCGCTCTCATTTTGCCTTTTCACTTTGGTGCTATTATTATGAGAGACCTGGGCTTTAGATTTGGGGCTGATACAGGAAAGTAAAAAGAAAACAGCCTTAGTGATGTCGCACTGGGAATTGTTTTTGCAGAGATTTCCATACCAGAGACTGTGCTTAGATTAGACGTACTGAATATAAAAAGACCATATGTGACTGCTGTGTTGCAGGTGTCTATTCTGAACGGTACGGATCTGAAGACCATAATTAACTACACTGGCGAGCAGGTGAGTCAGAGAGCTCTTATCTCCGGGCTCTGCAAAAAAAAAGCTTCTTCATGCTTTACCTTCCTCTGTGTTTTCATTGCTCTGCTCCTCATGAGAGCTCTTAATTTGTTCAGTCAGTGTAAGCAGAAATGTTGCAAATTTTCTTTTACAACATTTTTTTTTTACTAGATTTTGGTCTCTGCCGTTGTTTGCTGTAAAGCTCAGTTAGTGAGGGGAAAGTGTAGTGGCAATTTGTGCAAATGGTTCTGGGAATAGAAAAGCTCTGAGCTCGTTTAAACAGTGATGATTGATTCAGCTGAATAAATAGAATCACAAGTGAATTTGCTTACACACCGGCAATTCAGAGTATTCCTACGATGTCTATGCTTTTTAGACTCAAGGATCATGATAGAAAATGAAACTGACCTGGAACAGAAACGGCACCAGATTGGGCCTATTCTATAAAACCCATCAAGCCTTCATGTTTTCCTTCAGGCCTCCCATTATTTTCTAGTAATGCAGAAAGCAAATCTCAAATTTGTTGTAGCATGACTGTCTTGTATTATCTAAGAACAAATCTGGTGATGTCAATGCCTTTTGATGATGATTATTGGCTTAAGTCGTGGAAACACCTTTCTTTACAGATGGGATCATACTTTGGATATGCAGTAGCAACGACTGACATCAACAGTGATGGGTGAGTTAGTCGCATTGTCCCTGTCGGTTTTTCCCAACCTCCCTGTCCCGCTCCGTCTCTTTCTCGCTAGATAATTAGCTGACAAAGTCTAGATTGGATGCCACCAACAATCCATTACTGGCGCGATGTGTCTGAGCTTAAATGAGTTTGTGTGATTTTCCTTTCTTGTCTGCAGGATGGCTGACCTGCTGGTGGGAGCTCCTATGTTCATGGTCCGGGTTCTGATGGTCGCCTGGAAGAGATGGGCCGGGTCTATGTTTACCTACAGCGTGGCCCCCTGGACCTGCAGCTCCGCCTACCTCACCTGACAGGCACCCAGGTGTTTGGGAGATTTGGCAGCACCATTGCACCATTGGGGGATCTGAACCAGGATGGTTTCAATGGTAAGAATGGGGATTTTAGGGGGGTTGATGGGAGATTTCAATAATAGATAATAATAATAGTGTAAATTGGAAAATTTAAAGATTAGGTTAAATGATATACAGATGTGTTTTAAATTGTAGTAGTTTGCAAATGAAATAACAAATAAAAAAAACTACGGTAAAGAAGTAAATGTAGTGGAAATGGAAATTATACTAAATTATACTATACTTTTCCTATGTGATTGGACAGCTAAAAATCGTGGGATTAATTTTACGATTGGAGGTTTGTAGGCTAACAGTGTAACACAGACTACACTAAGCACTGGATGGAAATGTTGATTGCATGGTTAGTCAGTCCAATACTTTGGTCCAGACTATTAGCTGTAATGCCATGACATTTTTTACATTTTGTGGTCCCAAAAAGATGAAGCCTAATGATTTTGGTCATCCACAGACTTTTCTTCATGCTCAAGCTTAATTTGCTAAAACTTCAGTTTATGATCAAGTAGCACAACTAATGACGTGATTAGCCTCAACTGTACTTTGTGTTTACTGCTAATTAGTGAACATAGCATTTAGTTCAAAGCACAGCTATGTCTTAGTACAGTTTCACAGAGCCTTTGGCTGTAGACCATCTTAGTATTATAAATAGTAGTATAATATTGTGCCTTTTATAATATAAGTTGCTTTATTTGTATGTATAGACTAATATTGCTCCTCATGTTTGACCTTTGGCAGACGTGGCTATCAGCTGTCCATTTGGAGGGGAGGATCGGCAGGGACTGGTCTACATCTTTAATGGATACTCAGAAGGACTCAGGGAAAAGCCATCTCAGGTGATCAGTGGTCAGTGGGCTGCTGGGGCTATTCCTGCCAGCTTTGGGTTTGCTCTCAGAGGTGCTCAGGACCTGGACATGAATGGATACCCAGGTCAGTAAGGCCGCATTATGCAGTGGCTATCATTAGCTTTTGAAATGTTTTGTATTTTTTTCTAATTTTGTTCATTTATTTCCTCAGATCTCATTGTTGGTGCTTTTGGTGTTAATAAGGCAGTTCTTTATCGGTACGTTGTTTTAAATCATATACTGTATGACATCATGCGGCATGTTTGTTTTTATTTGACGTGGGAAATATCCTTATTCACTTTCTCGACGAGAAAATCAATACTCAAGCCAAAACTAAATAGACAGTCAGCTTAGCTTAGCATAAAGAGTGCAAACAGAGGTTAACAACTAGCGTGGCTCTGTCCAATGGTAAACAAATCCACCATCTGCAAGTTTTAGAGTTTGTAGGCAGATGTTTTTTCCACCTTTGGACAGGGCTAGCTAGCCGTTTCCCTCTGTTTCTAATCTTAATGCTAATCTAAGCTAAGCTGACTGTCTTGTTACCGGCAGATATGTGAGTAAAATCGATCTTCTCATTTAACTCTGAGAATAAGCATATTTCCTAAATGTCAAACTATTCCTTTTAGGCAGGTAATGTGGAAATGTAGTCTTTAATGATTAAAATTGACATTATTTTTGTATCCACAGATCCCGCCCAATCGTCAACACCAGTGCCTCTCTGACAGTTTACCCCACCATGATCAACCCCGAAGAGAAGAACTGCATAATCACCAATGGAAACACCAGCATTTCTGTTTCTTGGTGAGTGTTCAGCATCTTGTCCAACAATCTGTTTCCTGTGACTCTGCTTGAGTGCTGCTCTGTTGGTATTTGTTCGACCCAACAGCAAAATGTTGGGCTTCCCCATTTCCCCCACATGCATAAACACTCCTATCCTGGCAGGAAGTTGTGATAAGAAATATCCTTTCCATCAGCAGTCACGGTATTAATATGAACCAAGAGCTTCTCTTATCTGAATGAAAATGTCTTCACATCACACTGTGTCTGATGAGGAGCAGAGAAATAACATGCTGAATAGCAGCATTGTTGGCCGTTTTGGCCTCCACCACTAAATGTGCACAGCTCCAGAAAAGGAGAGGAAACAGAC
>JABXJD010001596.1:0-7500 GCA_013375575.1 Percina caprodes
CTGTAGACACACAGGCTTCAACCAACATATGACAGCCACTAACACAGTGAAGGTAGGTGTTAGTGTGTTAAATGGTTGTCAGTTAAGACCATGATGAAGAAACTACACCACCACAGTTACATGGAGTTCCTTCATGTTACATTTATGCTTAAATATGCTTGTGATAAAATTCTAATGTTACCAGGACAGGTTGGATAACTACTGGACTAACCTAAAGCTTTTTCCTTCTGTCTGCAGTATGGAAGCAACATCATCATCTGCAGCTGTGTCTGATCGCCGCTTCATGTTGAACAGTATCTAGTAATGTTTGAAAAAATGTTATAATGAAGATACACATATCGTTAATGTCTTCAGAGCTTGTATACCTAACGAGCTATTATTAATAACAGGTAGCATCTGAATATAATTATTCAGTTAGAAATTTCCTGTGTCCAGGTCATAATTTGATGGAAAAATTGACATAAAAAAAACAGTTTATATTATATACACACCTAAAAACTTAAAGAAACAGACAAAGCAGTTAATTTAATGCTTTTATTGTTTTTAATGCCAATCTCTAATATAGCAAATAAACTATTCAACATCTCTCTTTGGCCTCTGTCTCCCTGCTCTCTTGTCTTTTGCCAACCAGGGCCAACTTGCTGCTGTGGTTTCCATCCTCACTCCTTAGTCCCTGTTAAAAGACCCGAAACACAAAAAAAAGATGTTTAATGTTATGAATCCAATAATGTAATGTTACGTTATACTTTTCACTCTCATACATTTTAGCGTTCATTTAACGTTGCTAGTAAAGTAAACGAGGTGCAGCTTTACCTACAATACTCAGCTACAAGTGATAAACACACCAATCTATCTCTGCTAACGTTACACATATACAGTATCGGCCTATAAAAAGAGATGAACATGCCACCGGACATTAAACTTTACAAACACAAATAGCACAAAAGACAGCAAACAAGTTAACAGCCTAATGTTAAATGATAGATTCAGTTAACGTAATGTTAGCTTGTGATGTATCTACCTTATTATTAATGGCAATTAAAGGCATTAAAGCCTTAACACATTGACGGTGATAACAAATGTACAGCAAACACTAGAGATACTTACATTTAAATGACTTTTTGTGCCATCAAGATGCCACTCCAATTCTGCTTCGTTCCACTTACGACCGTTTTTTTAACAAGCCGGCAAAGCCACGCACATAGGATTGTGGGTGATTTGGGAGCGCAAAAGATACACATTTATCCGCGCTCGATTGCTCTTCCTTCATTCCTCAAGTATCCGAATGTCTGTCACAGTAACTTGAAATTGAATTTTGTGAACTGAATGTGAATTGTAAGAACTGAATGTGAAGATATATAGAGAGTTGTATTTTCATTGATGATCCTATTTTATTGGATTTCAGTTCCAAACGAATAAATACAATTTCAAACGATACAATTCAGATTCAGTTTTTCAATGAAATTATTCAAGTTTAGCAATTCAAATTCAAATATAAATGATTCAAATTCAGTTTCTGTTGGCACATATTTCTGCCCATACATATTGTGCAATGACTTTCCAGCACGTATGTGTCCTTGACATAACCTCACAAAGACATGTAAGAAGGCAAACAAGTAAGCAGACACAAATTAAATCAAATCAAATTCAAATATAAATCATTCTGTCGTCACATATTTCAGCCCATAAATATGCATCAATTTTCTTTTTTTACTTGTGTGAATTTTGTCAGAAACACTACACATTTCACGTTGACATTCATTCAACATTAATTGAGCATCAGAAGCTAACTAGCTGCTAGGCTATATCTTGCTAAGCCTAGCGTTACTATGCTACCTGCTAGCATGATAATTAGTGGTTAACTGGGTGAATGCCAAAGCTATACACAAACATCTAAAGGTCATTATAAAGTTTAGCATTGTAGGGTAAGTGCTATTTTAAATAGTTAAACTTTTAACTTTATTAAAAAAGTCAGATATTGTTTATTTTGTGGGGGCTAATGCTAGCTTGTTAGCCTTGCTCGTTATTTAGACATACAGAAACATTGTTGAATGTTCGTAGTTGGTTAGTTAGTTTTTTGTCATGTCTTCTTATAGACAGGCTATGGTCCTTTACAACTAAATACATATTGTATCAAAGTCAAACAATGCCACATTGTCATATTCTGATGAGTCACTGGTGAACTGTATCAATAAAGGTATAAAACAAAGAAGCAAGTCAGTTTGCTTTTGCTGAGAGATTAGACATGATTTACATAAACACAGATGCTGTATTATGATATTTGCCTTTTATCTACCATCACACTCAAAAGTATCTCTGCGAAATCTACTGTTTGGACATATATTAACTTCCTGCTTTTAAAGGAAATGAGATACAAGTAGCCTATGTGTTCAATTTAGCAAAAAAATACCATTTGATGCATTACCTGTGAAGCATTCACAGTGAGTCCCAGTGCGATGTATCCCATGGAGTCTCCTCTGAGTTGGAAGGACATTGCAGAGCCGTTGGGTGCTACTGGGGTGCTGGAGATCACAGAAGCAAACAGACAGCTGGTGTCTCCACTTGGATCACAGTTGCCTGGTGTTCTCACACACAGTTTGGTGACTCCACAACCATTTTGAGAGATGTTCACCTGGTAGACACACACACACACACACACACACACACACACACACACACACAAATTAGGCCCTAAATCATTCTTACAATGGACTGATTTGCCTTTAAAGCTGATATCTGAGATATATTTCCTGCACTGTTTGCCCTTTAGGCAGTGAGAGGTCATTAAAATCATTCAGGACTGATTTCTGCATTTTATTTGTTTTGATCTGTATCTGATCTGCAGGGCATTGTGTAAATGATCAACATTGGCTGCTCCAATTGGCAGGATGACTGAGTCAAATGCCAGAAAGATTTGTTTGGAAAGGTTATGCATGTAAGTTTAGGAGTTAGCTGCTTCTTGGAAAAGAACCAAGAATATGCGTTACACTACAAACTGATCAACATTTCTCAATTAAAGCATGCAGAGAAGTCAAAACACAGGAAATGTGCCAGATTTCTTTTAAACTTCACTAAACAGACAGACATGTTAATGCAATGCAGACATGTTAATGCAATATTAACTAAGTATTATAGTTAATATTATTATAAATATTATAAACAGAATTGACCCCAACATTAACCTTTGTATAGGTTCATTTAAAAAAAAAAATCCCTAAATGTTTAACTTATATATTAAATAGAAGGAATATAAAATAGCTAGTGAGGGGTTTGTATGCAACTTTTTAGTTTATTTTCTTAATTCTACAACTCAAATTTGGAATGGTGTCCTTAAACAAATGTCATAGATATCTGCATACTGCGAAGTAAAGGTCAATCCGGTATTGGGGGGGTTTACAGTACACTGAGAGGATTAAAGTGAAAGAAATCCAACCTGTGTATTACTGGAAAATGACAAGTTAGACGTTCCTTGGACACCCGATGCCACGTAAACCCCCACTGCAGCAACAGGGATCAAAACTCGTTCCATTCCTTACAGAAAGACAGTAAATTAACAAGACATAGAGAGTTAATATTATGGGTTGGATTTGAGAGCCTTTCTCAACCATATACTTGCAGTTTAGTAGTTTGGAATTCATTTGGAATTTGGATAATTTGGAAATCTTAATGACTTCTAGAAATAATAAAATAAATTCTAAAATAATAATAAATCCTAACTTCAGAGATGTTATCAGATATATATACCTGATAACATCTCTGAAGTTAGAATTTATATGAACTAATTATTAATTCAAGCACCGTTTGATTCTTATGATTTCTTGATGATTTAATTCTGAGAAAACACATTTGGTTCAGTGAAAATATATAAAAACAGGATCTGTATTAATAGCTTACAATATACATTTGAATAAACAAATAAAGAAAAAAAAGGAAAGAAAACCAGCTATATCACAAATTTGATATAACACCTAATAGATCAATTTTGAAAGTGAACTCTCTTAAATCATCACATTACAAGTCTCAAAAAAATCACAATAGTTTTTCATCTTTCAGCAATTATGCATACTATTACTTCTACTACTATTAATTCTTGCAATTGACCTAAATTAAACTACAATATAGTGAAAATGAATAATCATGAATCCAAATGAAATTTTCCTTGGAAACTTACTTGAGCTGTAAAAGTCAAATGTTGAGTTGCAGTTCCTTTGTTCAGTGGGTTGTGGTCCAGTGTGTGTGTGTGTATGATCCCTGCGGGGAATCCTTTAAATCAGCAAACATCAGCAGCCTCCTGCAGCGGGCGTGGCCTTCACCTGGCTGAATACCTGCATGGAAATTGTATAACCTGGAAAACCCAGCCATTTTGTTATGATGAGCATGATTTGACCTAACAAAGCACCTGTGACCTTGACCAGCTTACTTGATTCTTAAGTTTATCGGTGCCCAAGCGCCGACAGCAGCGAAGCCCTATTGAAACTGAAGGAGTTCTTCCTTCTTTCTTTTTTTCTTTCTTTCTTCTGGCAAATGAATCGCCTTTTTGAGGGGCTTAACATAATCAAAAACTCACCAAAATTAGCAGTTGCATCAAGTCTGGTGAAAATGTACATATTTTAAGGGTTTCGGAAATAGGCACACAAAAATGGCTACACAATTTTTTAAATGTAGCCCCTGCAGTACGTTTAACGTAGATTCACGAAACTTGGTACACATACGTAGCATGTGAAGACGTACTAAAAAGCTTATTGGAGTTATACCTTTAACGCAACAGGAAGTCAGTTAAAGATGAAAATGTATTAAAAACAAAACCTTTTCGTCATAGGGCATGGCTGTGTCGGGCAGCCATTTTCTGGGTTTCGTAACTTGAGTGTACATTGTCCAATTGGCTCGAAACTGTTCAGGATTCATAAGAGTCCAACCCAGAGGACATCTATGGACAAATATTTACTTAAAGTTATAGCTCCCGATGAAATTTTATTAAACGCTCAAGTTTGGGCGATGAACAAAGTTGTTGTAACTAGGGATGAGCGAGTACAGTATCTGTATCTGTTTACCACATGAATTATCTGTATCTGTATCTGTACTTGGACTGGGTAGGGCCTAATCCGGAAGTGGGCAGGATTTAACCCGGAAGTGGGTCGGGTTGTCTTGAAATGGGCGGGGCTTTAACCGGTATGTTATTTTAAGCATGCAATTGATATGGGTTGATCAGAAATTGTTATATTTATTGTTGATTAGAAAACTATTTCCATGACAGCATCAGCATTGAGCTTCAGATCAATGGTGTTGTCATGGTAACAAACAAACTATATACGGAACAGGTTTGCAACAATGAATACAACACATGCGGTTGCAATTATTAAGTAAAATGTAATGAACAAGAGTTTTCATACTCAATAATATAACTTTTTAAATTTTTATGATCAGTGTGATCATTTTTATTTTTGGTTCTTTTGTCATTTTTTTTTTTTATTTCCACACCAGGTATGTGTGAGTGTGTGTGTGTCTGTGGGTGTGTCTGTGAGTGAGTAAGAGATACACAGAGAGAGAGAGAAAGAGAGAGAGTGTAGGGAGGGGCGCTGGGACTAGCCTATCACAGAATAGTGTAGGGGAGGGCGCTGGGACTAGCCTATCACAGAATAGTGTAGGGGAGGGCGCAGTGACTAGCCTATCACAGAACGCAGACACAGTCAATGAGGAGTTTTATTCAATCTGAGTACAAATATTGACTCGCATTACTCGTTTAATACTTGTACTCAAAAGTGCTTTATCCGTGCCGATCTCGTTTCAGCCGAGTATCCGGCTCATCCCTAGTTGTAACGTTAATGTACGTTGTCATATCTGCAGCAAGTTTTTCACGATTGACAAGGGTCCAGGCCTGAAGACTTGGCCAAAATTGACATATGGTCATAGCGCCCCCCCGCTGGCAACAGGAAATCCGCCTTATATGACAAACATCATCCGATTTACATTAAACTTATAATTTGTGGTTTACATGTGATACTGAGCCGGCCCCTATACTTTAACCACGCCCATGTACACAGGTCACGCCCCTTTTATGGCTTTGAACCGTTTAAAGTCCATGTTGCAGGTTTTATTTTGAAACAAATTTGTGCAATTTGCTTGTTGGTAATAAATATTTGAACTGTTATCCATTGTTATTGATGGTTTTGGATATCGCAAAACTGAATACAAAAAGTAGGCACTATTTTACAGTGTTTTTGCAATGATCCTTTTTTCACCCACAATGCATTGCATGACATCACGTAGGGGAGAAAACAGAGCAGCCTGCGTTGTATTTGCCACTGGTCTGGCCTAATATGGCTTCTAATCTTTTAATATTAACAGTCCATGGTCTTGACCGAGTCCAGGTGACTTTAATATGTTCATAATAATATTGGAGAGAAAGTGAAACACAGCTTAGATGGGGATATTGTTTGGCTTTTCACAAATTTAGACAGCTAGCTAACGCTACGCCGCCAGACGTTAGCGCAACAGTGTTAGCCTAGGCTGCTAGGTAAATATTACGACTGCCTTTGGTGTTTCCTATATTTGCCTCCATGTTGCCAACATAATACCTGTGGCGGTAGTGCACCTTTTGTACCATAATTTTATTGAAGGAAATAGTAAGCTTCGCTCGTTTGAGATGGGTGGGTTTTTGTTACGTTACACACAAAGCTAACTGGCTATAGTTAGCCTATACGTATGCTAGCGGATATAGCTAACGTTGCGTAGCCAGCCAGAAACTTCGGCTGTAGAGTTTCGGCGAGCTAACCACAACGGTGTTGTCGCCCACAATCAACCTGCAGTGATGTTTGAAATAGAGACACGCATATTGTTTCTTTTACCGAAGATCCTGGACATGATTCATCGAAAGCCTGGACGGTGTGGATGTTTCAACCTCACAGACAACGGACTCGGACAACTGCAGGATAGTTTGTATGTTTTACTGCGTTCTCAGCTAATCATAATCGGTAAAATATTGATTTTGCTACAACCTGCTTCTTATGGATTTATTTTAAAATGATGTGCTTTGTTCTCAAATAAAAAGAACATACAGTACAGGCCAATGTGTTTCCTTTATTTTCATGACTATTTACAGCCCGATCCGGTTGGGGAGAGTTCTAGCCTGACCAGGCTCCTCTCTTTACCCTGTCTCTCCTAGTTATGCAGTAATAGTTTTAGACAGCTGGGGGACTTCCTTCCTTTGACACACTGGGCTCCTCTCTCTTCTATCTTTCTATCTTTCCATTTGTGTGCATCCATGTCCCGGAAATGCTTGTTACTAACCTAGCTCTGGGGAGTCATTCCCCGGAGTCCTTATGTTCTTTTTTCCCCAGCATGTTTCCTTGGATCAGGGAGGCTCCAAAATCATGGTAGCAGCTGTCGCCATGGTCCCGCTACACGTCCTGCGATGCCATGTTCATCCTGCTACGTCCTGCTGTGCCTTGTAATGCCGCACAATGCCGTGCTATGCCATGAACTACTACAAAGAACTACTAC
>JABXJD010001596.1:15000-80979 GCA_013375575.1 Percina caprodes
ATGCAGCGGGCCAGGGTTTGGCTCCGACCTGCGGCCCTTTGCTGCATGTCATTCCACCTCTCTCTCCCCTTTCATGTCTTCAACTGTCCTGTCAAAATAAAGGCCTTAAAATGCCCCCCAAAATTTATTTTAAAAAAAAGATAAACAAAATGCATTAAAAAATATAGGAGAAAAATAAACTCAATAACCTAACCCATAATATTAATGGTGACCTACTTCAAATAAAATGATGAATCACTTAATTCCATTATAAATATTGAATGGTGGTGCCATGAGGAAAGAATACCAAACAATTTAGAGAAAAGATTACAATGATCAAAAAGCATTGACTCACAAAACTATCTGAGTAGATTTATAGACTCAGTGCTGTCTGCATCTCTTGTGCTAAATGAAATGTGAACACACAGTGCCTCCTGGACGCTAGGCTATACAAAAACATACAGACGTAATTAACACAGGAGACACTAAAAGTTTGTTTGTTGAAAGAATAATTCAATTCAATTCAATTTTATTTATAGTATCAATTCATAACAAACGTTATCTCGAGACACTTTACAGATAGAGCAGGTCTAGACCACACTCCAGAATTTACAAGGACCCAACAGTTCTAGTAGTTCCCTCCAGAGCAAGCAACAGTGCGACAGTGGCGAGGAAAAACTTCCTTTTAGGCAGAAACCTCGGACAGACCCAGACTCTTGGTAGGCGGTGTCTGACGACCGGTTGGGGTTAGAATGAAGAGTGGCAATAACAGTCACAAAAAATACTAGTTTGTAGTAGTTCTTTGTAGTAGTTCATGGCTTAGCAGGGCACTGTGCGGCATTACAAGGCACAGCAGGACGTAGCAGGGCACAGCAGAGCGTAGCAGGATGAACACGGCATCGCAGGACGTGTAGCGGGACCATGGCGAAAGCTGCTACCATGATTTTGGAGCCTTCCTGATCCGAGGGAACATGCTGGGGAAAAAAGAACATAAGGACTCCAGGGAATGACTTTCCAGAGCTAGGTTAGTAACAAGCATTTCTGGGACATGGATGCACACAAATGGAAAGATAGAAAGATAGAAGAGAGAGGAGCTCCGTGTGTCAAAGGAAGTCCCCCAGCTGTCTAAAACTATTACTGCATAACTAGGAGAGACAGGGTAAAGAGAGGAGCCTGGTCAGGCTAGAACTCTCCCCAACCGGATCCCATCCCTCTGTCTAGAGGAGATGGGAAGACAGAGAGAGAGAGATCCATCCCTCTGTCTAGAGGAGATGGGAAGAGAGAGAGAGATCCATCCCTCTGTCTAGAGGAGTTGGGAAGAGAGAGGGAGAGAGAGATCCATCCCTCTGTCTAGAGGAGATGGGAATAGAGAGTCAGATCCATCCCTCTGTCTAGAGGAGATGGGAAGAGAGAGAGATATCCATCCCTCTGTCTAGAGGAGGTGGATGAGAGAGAGAGAGAGATATATCCATCCCTCTGTCTAGAGGAGATAGATAGAGAGAGAGAGAGAGAGATCCATCCCTCTATCTAGAGGAGGTGGGTGAGAGAGAGGGAGGGAGAGAGAAAGAGAGAGAGACATAACCATCCCTCTGTCTAGAGGAGGTGGATATGAGAGAAAGAGAGAGAGAGATATCCATCCCTCTGTCTAGAGGAGGTGGACAAGAGAGAGAAAGAGAGAGACATAACCATCCCTCTGTCTAGAGGAGGTGGACAAGAGAGAGAAAGAGAGAGACATAACCATCCCTCTGTCTAGAGGAGGTGGACAAGAGAGAGAAAGAGAGAGACATAACCATCCCTCTGTCTAGAGTAGGTGGATAGAGAGAGAGAGAGAGAGAGAGAGAGAGAGAGAGAGAGAGAGAGAGAGAGAGAGAGTTAGAGGGAATTAAATTTTATTTATATAGTGCTTAATCACAACAACAGTTATCTCTTTGCCTATACCGGCGTAACTAATGGATGGTTCAGGACTCTCCTGAGCTAGCCCTAACTATAAGCTTTATCAAAGAAGAAAGTCTTAAGCCTCCCGAACCCAAACTGGAACCTGGTTCCACAGGAGAGGAGCCTGATAGCTGAACGCTCTGGCTCCCGTTCTACTTTTAATAATAGAAACTTAATGAAGGAACAGGGAAATAGATTTAAAGTTAAACAAGACCAAGACTGTAAGATATTCCCAAAGTTGTCCTATAGATTTTTTTAATCCCTCCCTCTGCAGTCAGCAACAGCTGAGTCCAGATCATCCTGCGGCCATCCTTCCTAAGGAACCGAAAGGCAAACTAATAGGCCAGGCCTATGATGGAGCCAGCTTTAAGAGGGGGGGCACTGCAGGTATTCAGAAGAAAATACAGGATGTGTACCCAAATGCCCACTACATCCAATTGCTATACACATCAGCTAAATCTAATTATGCAGCAGGCCACCTCTCACATCTCCAAAGTGAGAATTGTTTTTCTGACCTAGGTGAATTTGCCATTTGCGAACCAGATTCCTTGATGACGTAGTGACTCATAGACTGCCAACATCCAGCAACGTGAGATGGAACTTTCACAGTCGTTCTGTCCAGTGAATTTGACCCCAAAACAGTCTGAGAAGCAGGAGGCTATGCTAAGCTACTGGAAGATCCAGATTTGAATTTTCCACCACATCATGCCACATGTGGACCTCCTCTATGCTAAACTCCAGAAGAGGAAGATAGATTCAGTCAATATAAAAGGATGCATCCAGCAGTTCCAAAAGGACGTTCAAAATATCAGGTAATAACTGTCTATTATTACTATTGCAATATAATAAATATGATTAATAAAAATAAAAATAAATAAAATAAACTGCTTCCTGCTTCTTACAGTGCAGACGCTTTGCTGCTTGCTCCTGCCTCTGCTTGCATATTTTTGCTGATAATCTTGCTTTTCCTCTGAGAGAAACTATGAGCAACGGCCCTTGGATATTTATAAATCATTGGACTATACATTTTTGGTAGCCATAGTAGGCTATTGCCATATTTTAACATTTTTCTGCCTGAGCGTGGCCTACCAATAGCTCAAGCCTGTCCTACAGTGACTGCAGCTAAAGCTAATTAGCAGCAAGATGCCTCCTTTTTCCGTGGATGACTACTACAAACTCCTTCAGAAGATTGCACTTCTGGAAACCAAGGTTCACCTATTAGAAGTGAACGTGGAAGTGAACAGATCTTGTGGAAATGACACCACTTTACCATGGACCCAAAACAATGGACAAAAGCATGCGAATGTAACCGATTGGTTAAAGTTTGGTCACGTGAGCTGTCACGTGACCGATGCGGAAATAAAGGCTCCGCCGGTAATAGCGCACGGTCTCTTCCTTCTGCTGCTGTTTCCTCGCGTGCTGGGTTTGGGCCAAGTGTTCGGTGTGTCGGGTGCGTGCGGGTCTCTGGAGCATACAGCCAAGGTGAGTTGTGTGACATGGACTGCACCGTTTGCCGGATAGCTATTAAGGGTACTAACTGTTGTCTGTTTTGTTCATGCAGCCAAGCCGAGTCCTGGTGTCACTGCTGTTTTGTCCTACTCAGATTCTGTTTTGTCCTACTCAGATTCTGTTTTGTCCTACTCAGATTCTGTTTTGTCCTACTCAGATTCTGTTTTGTCCTACTCAGATTCTGTTTTGTCCTACTCAGGTTGTGGTTTGTCTTACTCAGACTGTGTGTTGCTTTGATTATTTTACTCACAGGTTCTGAAGTACAAGCGCCCGTGTTTTAGTTGGTTTTATGGTTATTGACTGTGTTTTACGGAGGTTTTAGGGAGAACGTTGGTCCGGGTTTGGGTGTTCCCGTCCTAGTGACTTTTAATCAGGTCATAGTATTAGTAAACTTAATGATTGCGTCAGTAATAGTTAACAGGTGGTGAAATATAACAAACTGATCTTACGTGTATTGCATGGTTTTTGTTATATTGGCATGTGGTGTTTTTATTGGTAACGTTAAACTAGTTATACAATCCACGTGTTAACACTGTAGCAATCAGTTGTTTTAATTAGCTCTGTTTAAATTCATTAAAACTATTTTTACCAGACCAACTTAAACTTCTCCCGGGCCCTAAGTATTTGTGTCTTTTGTTTTCCTTAGTTACAGTAGTGGAGTTATTTATTTGTTCTTTTATAGTCAATGTTTAACTAAATGTTTTTTTTTGTTACAATAAACCTTTTGTATAGTTAAACTTAACCACGCCTCTGATCTTTCTGTGGCCTTGCCTGCGTAGTGGGAAATCCCTGGGATTGTTGATAATCAAATTTATACATTAAACTCTTTGGGTGAAAGTCCCGAGGTGGCGTTGTCGAAGTTTAAATTGCTAAGTTTGGCTAAGCCCTCCATTGGGCCTGGTTACAAATAGTGGCGTTGTCGGCAGGACCCACATTCAGAGACGTGTGTTTAGGTTTTGGCTGCGTTAGGCATTTGTTTGTTTTTTTGTTTTTATATATATATATATCTTGCTATATACGGGTAGTGTTAGGGCAAAACAGCAGTTGGCACCACGAGGGACCAGACGACATTCCACTGTGGGACCTTTCTGGACATCGGTGTTGAGAAGTCATGGCTGAAGAACTGCAAGAATTGAGGGACCGTGTAAAGCAGCTCCAGGCAGAAAAGGACTGTTTGTTGCAAGAACGGGTAGAGGCACAACCGAGTACTAGTGCTTCAAACACAACTAATGGGCCTATCCCTGCTCAATCTGAACGTGTGTTTTATTTTCCAAGAGAGAGAAAATGTCCCCTGTTTAGAGGTGCCCATGGCATCAGGATAGAGGAGTGGGTGGAAGAAGTACGAGCTAGTATGCGAGCTAGACACCTAGGTCCTCTTGATCAGGCCTATTTCATATTTGATCACTTAGAGGGAGTGGCTAAGGATGAGATCAGGTATAGGTCCCAAAGTGAACGAGAGGACCCTGAGAGTATTCTAGCTATACTACAGGACTTGTATGGCTGTTCCAAATCTTATGTGTCATTACAGGAAGATTTCTTTTCAAGAAAACAGCTGGAAGGCGAATCTCTGCAGGAATATTCCCATGCTTTGTATTGTCTTATGGAGAAGGTTGTTGCGGGCGCCCCTAATAGAATGTCGAACTCCGCTGTACTGCTACGAGACCAGTTTGTGGAAAATGTTAATGATTCTGCTCTTCGCAGGGAGCTGAAAAGGTTTGTTCGTGATGATGCCACGCTCTCACTGCTTGATGTGCGTGCTGAGGCCATTAGATGGGAGCTGGAGGGTAAGCCAAACGGGGGAGGCCAGAGGCATTCAGTGCCCTCCTTTTGTGCTGCACAAAGTTCTGGAGTTCAGGGTCAAGTTGCTCATTCTCCTACTCTTTCTACTACACCCCAATTAGCTGAATTAGTGGCCATGATGAAGAAACAGCAGGACCAGATTAATCAGCTGAGTCAGAATTTTTTACAAATGCAGCCTCCTCCACGCCCCCATAGATTTAACCGGCCCAGTTCTGTAATTTGTCGACGGTGCCAGCAACCAGGTCATTACGCCCAGGATTGTGATAATGAGAGGGTCCCTTCCCAGTCGAATAACTTTGTCCGCACTCCTCCGGCTGTCGCTAGCACTATCTCCCAGCAGGCGGAAAACTAGCTCCCTCTAATGTGCAGAGCCAAACATTTGGAGGGGGGTTCAGGGGCTCGGCAGGTGAAAGTCAGGTAGACGAGACAGTGGCGGATCGGTTGATTGCTCCTTGCCCTCAGGTGACTGTTAAATTGGCAGGTGTAGACATAAAGTGTTTGCTTGACACAGGTTCTATGGTATCTACCATGGTGGAAAGCTTCTTTAGAGAAAATTTCCAGGACCAACTTCAGTCCTGCCATTGGTTGCGGTTGCAGGCTGCGAACGGGTTGGATATCCCATACCTTGGTTATGTGGAGTTAGATGTTGAAGTGTTTGGCAAAAAGATGCAAAAGCGAGGTGTATTGGTAGTGAAAGACCCCCCTTTGCAATCAACATTACCTGAGGTCCCCGGTATCTTAGGCATGAACATCATTCGTGGTTGTTATGAGGAGCTTTTTGACCAATATGGCCTTGGCCTGTTTGACCTTTCAGCAGTTCGAGATGCCCCTCACCTTGGCAGCGAGCCCTTCAGTTGTGTCATCAGACAGAGACTCAGGAACCAAGCCCCCAAGCAAGCCTCGCTAGAGTTCGCGGCAGGAGAGCAGTTCACATTCCAGGGGGTACTATGAAAGTGATAGCCGCCACTTGTTCCGCTCGTTTTGGGTCCTCTCGTTCAGTCCTGTTAGAGCCACTGACCACCAACAGTCACCTACCTGAAGGGCTGTTGGTGTCCCCTGCCTTAGTTCATGTTACCGGGGGTACCGCATACGTACCGATTGTTAACGTAGGTACCTCAGCAGTTACTCTTCCCTCTCGTTGCCCATTAGGGTTGTTGACAGAAGCAGGAATCGTGAGTTTACCAACGGGGGTCAGTGAGATTGGGGTTGAGCAAGTCACGGCCACAGTCAACTCTCAGGCGGGGAGGGTTAGCCTGGTGCAGGAGCATGTCAGGAACCTTGACTTAGGGGTTTTAACCAAGGCCGAGCAGGACCAGGTTGGAACCCTGTTGTCAAAATATGAGACAGTTTTCTCTTCTTTTGAGGGTGACCTTGGCTGTACCAATCTCATTGCACACGACATCCCGTTACTGGATGATGCGCCAGTAAGGCAGAGGTATCGGCGTATCCCCCCTTCTGATTATGAGGCGGTGAAAGCTCATATTCGCCAGTTGCTAGAGACCCAGGTTATTTGAGAGAGTAGTAGCCCCTACGCCTCCCCCATTGTCCTGGTTAGGAAGAAGGATGGCAGTATTCGGCTGTGTGTGGACTACCGGCAGCTAAATCGCAAGACCCGGAGAGATGCTTTCCCTCTCCCTCGAATAGATGAGTCTCTGGATGCACTGTCAGGAGCTAAATGGTTCTCCACCATGGACTTGGCCAGCGGGTATAATCAGGTACCAGTAGCAGAAAAAGACAAAGAAAAGACTGCCTTTTGTACACCCTTTGGGTTGTTCGAGTTCAACCGAATGCCATTTGGCCTGTGTAACGCACCAGGTACATTCCAGCGCCTTATGGAAAGGATGTTTGGAGCCCAACACTGCCAGTCACTACTGCTGTATCTGGATGATATCATTGTGTTCTCTTCCAGTGTAACAGAGCATCTAAGTCGTCTGGATTTGGTGCTGAACCGCCTGCAACAGGAGGGACTCAAGGCAAATTTGGGGAAGTGCTCCTTCTTTAAAAAACAAGTCCAGTACCTTGGCCATCTGATCTCGGAAGAAGGTGTTTCCACTGACCCAAGTAAGATCTCTACAGTGGCTAATTGGCCTCAACCCACAAATGTCTCGGAGCTCCGATCCTTCTTAGGTTTTGCCAGTTATTACCGGCGGTTTGTAGATGGGTTTTCCAAGTTGGCTGCACCACTGCATCGTCTGGTGGCTGAACTCTCAACAACTGGGACACGAAAAGGGCGAAGTGCATCCCTGGAGGGGGCCTGGTCGGAGCACTGCCAGAAGAGTTTTCAGGAACTGAAAGGACAGTTAGTGAGTACTCCCACCTTGGCTTTTGCTAACTTCTCCCTACCGTTTATCCTTGAAGTCGATGCTAGTCACAGTGGGTTGGGTGCAGTGCTGTCGCAGGAACAAGATGGGAAAGTGAGGCCCGTGGCCTACGCCAGTCGAAGCCTACACCCTGCAGAGAAAAACTACAGTTCTATGAAGTTGGAGTTTCTGGGCATGAAGTGGGCCATGACCGAGAAGTTTAAAGAGTATTTGTGGGGCCAAAAATGTGTGGTCTGGACTGATAATAATCCTTTGAGCCACCTCCACACTGCAAAGTTAGGCGCTACTGAGCAGCGCTGGGTGGCTGAACTCTCTGCTTTTGATTACAGTGTTCGGTATCGCCCTGGCCGCACTAACAAGAACGCAGATGCACTGTCAAGACTACCTGTGGTAGCAGCCACTCAAAGCATGGACCAAGCCCTGCCTGGGACAGCATTACCAGCCACCTTGCAATCAGCCCCTGGAGAGGGTAAGCCTCATTATGCTGTACAGTCTGCTGTAATCGCTTTGTCTTCCCGCACCCCGGCAGACCTGCAGGCGCTCCAGCAAGCAGACCCAACCATTGGTACCTTTAGCCGCTTTTGGCGGGAGAAGAGGATGCCAAGTCGGACAGAGAGAGAGGAACTGAGTCCACAGGTGCGTGGACTGATGCGTCAGTGGAGTCGGGTGGTGCAAGCAGAGGGTCTCCTGCACCGCCGGCTGTTCCGTCCCGATGGAGGAGAAGTGATTCACCAGTTGCTGTTACCTGAGAGTCTCAAGGAGGAAATCCTGATGCACCTCCACCAAAACCACGGTCATCAAGGCATAGAACGGACTACTGAGCTTGTTCGGCGGAGATGCTACTGGCCAGGGATGGACCAAGAGATAAAGCAGTGGTGTCAAAGGTGTGAGCGGTGCACTATTGCCAAGGCAACGCATCCCCAGATCCGGGCGCCTATGGGTCACCTACTCGCTGCACAACCAAACCAGATTGTGGCAATTGACTTCACCTTATTGGAACCATCCAGAGATGGCAGGGAACAGGTGCTAGTCATGACTGATGTCTTCTCCAAATTCACCCAGGCGGTGCCAACTAGAGACCAGAAAGCATCTACTGTGGCCCGGGTGTTGGTGCAAGAGTGGTTCTGTCGCTATGGAGTTCCTGCCCGTCTGCACTCTGATCAGGGACGGAATTTTGAAAGTGCACTAGTCCAACAGTTGTGTGAACTATATGGCATTCAGAAGACACGTACTACTCCCTACCATCCTCAGGGAAATGGTCAGTGCGAGCGGTTCAACCGGACACTGCACAACTTGCTGCGCACACTCCCTGCCACTCAAAAGAGTCACTGGCCAGAGCACCTTTCCCAGCTTGTGTTCAATTATAACACCACTACTCACCAGTCGACTGGTGAGTCCCCCCACTTCCTCATGTTTGGCCAGGAACCCCACCTACCGGTGGACTTCCTTCTGGGCCACCTACCACAGCCAACAACAGGACGGGTGTGCGACTGGGTGGTGGAACATCGACGGCGCCTGCAGGTGGCTTTTGATTGTGCCAAAGATCGGATGGAGGCTGCAGCCAGGCAGAGGAAGGAGAGACATGACCAATTGACATTGAGTGAACCACTGGAGATGAGCCAGCAGGTCTATATGAGGGATTATACAACACGAGGTCGGAATAAAATGCAGGATGCTTGGGGGTTCACAATCTTTAAGGTGGTTAGAGTACCTGAACCTGGTGGAGTAGTGTATTCCATTGCACCATCGCATGATCTAACCCAAATTAGACAGGTGCACCGAACCATGCTGAAACCAATCTACGCCCCTACACACCTGCAGCCTGGCCCATGGAATCCCCTTTCAGTAACCATTGCAGAAAGTGAGGCAGACGGAGATGAAGATGACCACAGAGTAGCGGTACTCCTGGAGATACCTGTACTGGATCAACCTACCATTGCTCAGCCAAGGCCGCACCTAATGGCACCAGTAAGTGATCCACAAGCGGAAAGTCTATTCTCTGGGTCCCTTTGTCCACCGGAGGAGGCCTGTGAAAGCAGTACTTCCACCGTCAGAAGAACTACAAGGACCACCGCAGGACACCACCCTAACCCTCATCGGCTTCCAGAACTCATGCGGGGTGAGGCGGGTGGGGCTACGCTCTCTCGGGTATTGGGCTCCACCTGTAGTATGTCTAACGCCATCTTTAGACCCTGGGAGTAAGGAAGTATATGATCACCAGTTTTTCTAAAAAAAAAAACAAAAAACAAAAAAAAGGGGGGGTAGAATGTAACCGATTGGTTAAAGTTTGGTCACGTGAGCTGTCACGTGACCGATGCGGAAATAAAGGCTCCGCCGGTAATAGCGCACGGTCTCTTCCTTCTGCTGCTGTTTCCTCGCGTGCTGGGTTTGGGCCAAGTGTTCGGTGTGTCGGGTGCGTGCGGGTCTCTGGAGCATACAGCCAAGGTGAGTTGTGTGACATGGACTGCACCGTTTGCCGGATAGCTATTAAGGGTACTAACTGTTGTCTGTTTTGTTCATGCAGCCAAGCCGAGTCCTGGTGTCACTGCTGTTTTGTCCTACTCAGATTCTGTTTTGTCCTACTCAGATTCTGTTTTGTCCTACTCAGATTCTGTTTTGTCCTACTCAGATTCTGTTTTGTCCTACTCAGATTCTGTTTTGTCCTACTCAGATTCTGTTTTGTCCTACTCAGATTCTGTTTTGTCCTACTCAGATTCTGTTTTGTCCTACTCAGGTTGTGGTTTGTCTTACTCAGACTGTGTGTTGCTTTGATTATTTTACTCACAGGTTCTGAAGTACAAGCGCCCGTGTTTTAGTTGGTTTTATGGTTATTGACTGTGTTTTACGGAGGTTTTAGGGAGAACGTTGGTCCGGGTTTGGGTGTTCCCGTCCTAGTGACTTTTAATCAGGTCATAGTATTAGTAAACTTAATGATTGCGTCAGTAATAGTTAACAGGTGGTGAAATATAACAAACTGATCTTACGTGTATTGCATGGTTTTTGTTATATTGGCATGTGGTGTTTTTATTGGTAACGTTAAACTAGTTATACAATCCACGTGTTAACACTGTAGCAATCAGTTGTTTTAATTAGCTCTGTTTAAATTCATTAAAACTATTTTTACCAGACCAACTTAAACTTCTCCCGGGCCCTAAGTATTTGTGTCTTTTGTTTTCCTTAGTTACAGTAGTGGAGTTATTTATTTGTTCTTTTATAGTCAATGTTTAACAAAATGTTTTTTTTTGTTACAATAAACCTTTTGTATAGTTAAACTTAACCACGCCTCTGATCTTTCTGTGGCCTTGCCTGCGTAGTGGGAAATCCCTGGGATTGTTGATAATCAAATTTATACATTAAACTCTTTGGGTGAAAGTCCCGAGGTGGCGTTGTCGAAGTTTAAATTGCTAAGTTTGGCTAAGCCCTCCATTGGGCCTGGTTACACTAACACACGGCTAATTAGCACCAAGAAGACTACAAAGAAACAGGAGGGCAGTGGAACGGGTAATAAATCAACAAGTGGTAGTCCTCCCTGGAACTCGGCTGGTGCGAAGCCTAAGAGTAAATCATTTTCCTGGGAAATGGGAGGACGACTAACGGGCAGGGCACAGCGCCCTGAGATCTGTGATACGACCGGCTGGCCTGCATTATCATCCCAGCAGAGCGCCTCTTCAACCCCTGTACCTAGTCGGACACAGCCGTGGACAGCTGCAAAAGGGAAAATAAGCAACAAAATGCCTCCCCAACAACTTTGTTTGCAACAAGATAACAGATATGCTCCTCTGCTGCTGGACGATGGACAGCCATCTGATGACCGGGATTGCAACTCATCGCCACACAGCAGGGTAAGGACCAAGAGCAATTCAAAAAGTAAAAAGCTAACAACTGGGCCTCAAACCCTGATTGTGGGTGACTCTGCTGTAAAAGATTTAAAAAACAGTAAAAACACCAAAATACTCTGTTTTCCCAAAGACACAGTGTCTGACTTGACCCAAAGAATCCCAGATATCATGGCAGAACACCCAACTGTGAAGAACATTATTCTGCATATAGGGTCACATGATGTTGTAAAGCAACAGTCTGAATTGCAGAAACTGGACTTTATGGAACTGCTAAACAAAGTCAGCTCTTTAAACGCAGATGTGTTTATCAGTGGGCCTATACCGCCAGTGAGAAGAGGAGCCGAGAGATTCAGACTGTTGGCACTAAACAAATGGCTGTCAACTCAATGTATTGTCCATTCTCTGCAGTTCATTGACAATTTTAACATTTTCTGGGAGCGCTTACATCTTTTTAAAGCAGATGGACTTTTCCTTAACAGGCCAGGAGTAAAGCTGTTCACCTCTAATCTACTTTACTCTCTGCGCTACACTGCTCCCCCCGTCAAGGACACAAGACCAGACCAATCTAAACAAGAGGAAAATAAAACAAAGTTTGGCAGTGATCCACCACAGCCCCCACCTGTGCACAGATTTGACCGTGGGAGACCAGACAGCAGAGATACGGAACCCCAACTCTCCTTTTCACCCGTCCAGCACCCCTCAAACCCCCCTACCAGCCCCGAATCCCTTGAGGAGCCATTGCTATCTCCACGCACTCTTTCCCCTCTTTCCCCTACCCACATGTTGGAGTTCACTGACCAGATGAAGCAGCTGGTAGATGTTGGAACCAAATTTACCCCCCTTCCTTCACCCATGACTCAACCCCGGACAAAAGTAAAACGCCAGGCACCTCTGCCCGATAAGGACGCTTGTGTGCAAAATCCAGCAAGCAAAAACTGATATGTGCCGGGCCTAGGCTCCAGGACTAGTGACACTCATGACTTTTTCAAAGACAAGCCCGGGCCCTGTGTTTTCAATTCTTCCTCAATTTATGCTGTGATAGGCGATAGAAAAAGGATGGTGAATAAGCACTTAACTGCAAACTTAGCAAATTTAGCATCCATTCCTCGTCAGCCACAGCCTGTTACAAAAAATGAGAACACACTAACACTAGCTTTACTAAACATCAGGTCTTTGGCAGGAAAATCCTTTTTAATTAATGATTTTATTATTAATCACAATCTAGATTTTATGTTTTTAACTGAGACTTGGTTAGACCATAATAACAGCGCTGCTGTTCTCATCGAGTCAGCTCCCCCTAACTTCAGTTTTATGAGCGAGAATAGAGTGAATAAGAAAGGAGGTGGAGTTGCCATTTTGTTTAATGACTCATTCCACTGTACGCAAATATGTTATGGAAATTTTGCTTCTTTTGAATATGTGGTTCTACAGTTGAGATCGTCCCCTCAAGCAATATTTCTAAATATCTATAGGCCACCTAAATATTGTGCAACCTTTATTGATGACTTCACTGAACTGCTGTCTATAATCTGCATTAACTTTGATTGTGTAATCATTGTGGGTGATCTTAACATTCATGTTGACAACCCCCAGGACAGGGGGACCAAAGAACTGTGTTGTGTTTTTGAGAACTATGGACTGACTCAGCATGTGACAGAGCCCACGCACAATAAGGGGCACACGCTGGACTTGATTGTCTCCAAGGGTCTGAATATTTCCAAGGTTGTGGTGACTGACGTTGCTCTGTCTGATCATTCCTGTGTTTTCTTTAACGGCTCTATCTCTGTGCCCAAAAGTGTCCAAACAAAGATAATCAGAAAACGGTATATCACTGAAAACACCAGTGAAAAATTTACTCAGCTTTTCTCCGCCGCACCCGCCCTGGGCTCTCAGTCACTGAGCTTGTAGATCATTTCAACTGTAAAATTACAAATGTTATTGATGCCATTGCTCCCACTAAGGTCAAAGTTGTCTCTTGTAAGAAAAGGTCTCCATGGAGAAATGTCCCACTGGTGAGAACAGAAAAAAGAGAGTGTCGAAAAGCTGAACGAAGGTGGCGAAAAACAAATCTCCTGGTCCATCATAACACCTATAAAGAGAGACTTCGCATTTATAATTTGGAACTGAGGAATGCAAGGCGGTCCTTCTTCTCTGATATTATCTCTAGAAACAATAATAATTCACGTGCTTTGTTTGCTACTGTCGATAGGTTAACAAACCCTCCAGTACCAGTAGCATCTGAACTTTTATCTTCCAAGGCCTGCAATGACTTTGCCTCCTTCTTCAAAGAAAAATTCAAAAGATTAGACAAACAGTTAGTGCCTCCATATCAAGTACAGGATGTGTGTTGTCACAGTGTTCAAGCAGAACTAGTTCCAATATGACTGAGTTTCATGCGATCAACCATAAAAACCTGGAGGACATTATACAACATCTGAAAACTTCCTCCTGTTGCCTTGATATTCTACCAACGGGTGTTTTCAAAAATGTCTTGAATTGTTTGTCTTCTGATCTTCTACAGATTGTGAACACATCTCTTCTTTCAGGAATCTTTCCACAGGCCCTGAAAACTGCAGTAATCAAGCCACTCTTAAAAAAGAACAATCTAGACACATCCCTAATGAGCAACTATAGGCCAATATCAAACCTTCCGTTCTTAAGTAAAACCATTGAAAAAGCAGTTTTTCAACAACTCAATTATTTCTTGTCACTAAACAACAGCTTTGATACCTTTCAGTCGGGCTTCCGACCACACCACAGCACTGAGACGGCTCTCGTTAAGGTCTTTAATGACATCCACCTTAACACAGATAATGGCAAAATTTCAGTCTTAGTATTACTTGATCTCAGTGCTGCATTTGATACGGTCGACCACGACATATTACTAGACCGATTGGAAAACTGGGTTGGTCTTTCTGGCTCAGTACTAAACTGGTTTGAATCTTACTTACAGAATAGGGATTACTTTGTGTCAATAGGTAATTATACATCTGAGCGTACAAATATGACGTGTGGAGTTCCCCAAGGCTCCATTCTGGGGCCTCTTCTGTTTAACATCTACATGCTTCCACTGGCTCAGATTATGGAAAACAACAAAATAAGTTACCATAGTTATGCGGATGACACACAAATTTACATAACCTTATCGCCAGGGACTATAGTCCAATACAAAAACTGACTAAGTGTATTGAACAAATTAACGGCTGGATGTGCCAAAACTTTCTGAAATTAAATGAGGGAAAAACTGAGGTGGTTGTTTTTGGAGCAAAAGAGGAAAGATTAAAAGTTTGCGCTCAGCTTCAAACAACAATGTTAAAAACAACAGACAAAGCCAGAAATCTTGGTGTAATCATGGACTCTGACCTGAATTTTAACAGCCATATAAAGACAATTACAAAGTCAGCCTATTATCACCTTAAGAATATATCAAGGGTTAAAGGACTTATGTGTCAACAGGATTTGGAAAAACTTGTCCATGCTTTCATCTTCAGTAGACTTGACTACTGTAACGGGTCTTTACAGGTCTCCCTAAAAATCAATCAGACAGCTGCAGCTGATTCAGAACGCTGCTGCTCGAGTCCTCACTAAGACCAAGAGACTGGATCACATCACTCCAGTTCTGAAGTCCTTACACTGGCTTCCTGTGCCCCAAAGAATTGATTTCAAAGTTCTTTTGCTAGTTTATAAATCACTAAACGGTTTAGGGCCAAAATACATTTCTGATCTGCTAGTACACTATGACCCCCCCAGACCTCTAAGGTCATCTGGGACAGGTCTACTGTCTGTTCCTAGAGTCAGAACTAAACAGGGGAAGCAGCGTTCAGTTTCTATGCTCCTCATATCTGGAATAAACTCCCAGAAACCTGCAGGTCTGCTGCTACTCTTAGTTCTTTTAAATCAATGCTGAAGACCTTTCTTTTCGATGTTGCCTTTCTTTAAATTATGTTCATTTCTTTCTTTTATACTGCACTGTAACTTTTATTCTTGTGTTTTATTTGTTTTTATATATATATATATATATATATATATATATATATATTTATTTATTTATTTATTTATTTATTTATTTATTTATTTATTTTTTAAACTGTTTCTTCTGTGTTTTATCGGTTTTATTTTCTTTTAACTGTTTTTGTGTAAAGCACTTTGAATTGCCCTGTTGCTGAAATGTGCTCTACAAATAAAGCTGCCTTGCCTTGCCTTGCCTATATCCTTTACAGAGATTCTCTCCATGCAATGGCTGTGGGGCAAAGCAGTGGCGCTCAGCAACTGGGGAAATGTCGGGCTTTAAGTCAGCAGGACCAAGAAAGTCTTGCTGCAGAGGGTTGTGTTGTAGAAATTGTGTAACAAAAAGGGCCAACAAAGCAAAATTATTTGTTGCTGAAAATGCTGCTGGGTGCTTGACTAGTATAATCATGTTATTTTCATTTTTTATTTTGAATGTGTATTAATCATTACTTTAAAATAAAGTATACTTAAGTGCTGTAATCAAGTACATTTATTTAGTTACTGTCCACCCCTGTCTGTAGGTGTGTGATACCATCCTGGGAATGCAGGGAACGCTTCTCCTTCACAAACCACCTTGTCAGTGCCACCTTGCTGGAGGGCGACCGGTTTGTAGAGTACTGCTCTGCATTCCCTGAAGAAGCACTGAACACCAGGTGTTGTCAGAGCCTGTAATCCTCCTGAAAATCATCATCACCACACCCATGACCGCTGCAGAGGCTGATATGTGCTTCTCAACTTTGAGAAGGGTCAAAACATTTTTGAGGAACACACTGACCCAAGAGAGACTGAATGCCTTTGCCACCTTCTCAATGGAGAAAAACCTGGTGACTTTAACCAGAGAGTCATTGACAAATTTGTCAGTTTAAAAGAAAGAAGTTGGCGAAATCTGTATACAAGTAGTTGCCAATGTTTGCAAATGACTCAGTTCATGTTGTGCTAAAGCGTGTGTGTGTTGCCAGGTTACGCAACATTAGAGTTTTTTGTTATTGATTAAGTGTGCGTTGTCCTTGACATGATGTGCCTCAGAATGTTTGACTCGATCCTGCAAAATTGTTCCCTCGTCAATTTGTTTATCACCAGCCACTATTACACACATCAGTAATTTTCTGTATTTTGTTTTACTGGTGAAACTTTGGTTCAAATCAAGTGAGATAAATGTGGAAACAATTCTAAAAGGGTGCTTGAATGGTTGAGTTTCCTAAACTACCAGAATCATTTTTTTTTCCAATCATCATCAATATCCCAATCAAAACCTATTTTTTGTTCAGAACTTGGCCAAATCAGTTGTAACCTCCTCTTTTGGTTTGGGAGGGGGCCTGAGTGGGTGTACAATGAGCAAGGTGGTGCCAATTAGCTCCTGTTTTACCTCTAACGTTCAGGGTGTGGAAGGAGCGCTCAATCATTTCCACCATCCTGTCCATCTAGGTTCAGCCCATTTTTGCTTGTGAACCTTCAACCTCACCCTCGCCCTTACAGGAGCCTGTTTTGTTCTGCTGTGCTTCGGTGGCAACTTGGACCTCTGAAGAAAAAACTTGAGTAAAATTATTGAGAATCCTCATTATCTTCTGCTCTTATCTTCCACAAATCCAACACTGGGCCCAGGCTGCTATCTCTGGCCAGCCATGGCATTTGTAGGGTCTCCCACCACTGTAAGCATTGCACTTTTCACAATTGTTTAACAAACGACAGAGTTTTGCAGGTACCAAACTACCATTATGTGCTCTCCAAAGACCATCTGTCATTTTTGTGCCTTTTAAAAGCCACTGGTTTCGTTCATAGGGACCTGCCTTTTCCTGCATTCTCTGTATGTGTTCTTCGGTCTGCAGACATATCAATTGTCTGTTGTAACCTCCTGCATTTTTAGCTGCTTGCCCTAGGGTTTGTTTCGTACCGGTGCCTCTTCCTCTCGGTGAATATTTGTGCTCAGGGACTCCTGGTAGGACAATCTTTGGCTCAGTGTGTAAGCTGTCCACAAGTGTAACAGCCAGTCAATCCTCTTGGTCTGGCCCTATACTGTCTTCTTTTGTTTGGTCTCTGGTACTGCATGAGGTATGGTTGGCAGGACTGGCTATCCCTGACTTCTACAGATCAGTAGGTGTTTTTTTGTTTTGTTTCTGTAGAATGAAAATAAAAACAAATAATCTATTTAAATTGTAATTGTAATGTCAATTCTAAAAAATGCAAATCTCTGCAAATGTAAATCTAAATCCCTGTTTGGTGTTTGATGACACTTACCTCTGAGTTTTTACCAGATCTTCTTTACGAATGCTCAAAATGGTGGTGTTTTATGAAATCTTTATACAGGATCGGGAGTGGTCGGCCACAAAACACACAAACGCTATATCTGCTAGAACAAATGTGTCTTTTTATTCCGCCACAGAATACATCAAAGCAGCGAGCACACTAACACAATACGTGATGCTAATGAACCTCTCATTACAGCTCTTACCGTGACACAGGACTGGAGAGCCGTCAGTCCGGGCAGAGCAGCATCAACGTGGCTGGGCGTCCGTACGCGACCCGCAGCTGACTCCACCAGGCCGAGGGGCTTCTCCGTCTTTTATACTTTAACAAATGAGGGTCACATGCGAGCAGAGATGGCCAGTCCCCGCTATCAGTTGACCCCATGGTGAACCATCCTGTCTCGGAAACATGTTTTCGAGACAGGAATGCCGTTCCCATCAGTCTAGGAAAAACATGAGCTCTGTACGTGATCAAAACAGGTTAAATAAGGCTTCCAAAGCAGGTTATATAAGTGAAACAATGATAAGTGAAAAATGAAACAATAAGTGACCCACTTAAGTTGCCAAGGAACATAATAAAAACATTTTCCCTACAGGTGGGGATACCATCCATCCATCCATCCATCCATCCATCCATCTTCATCCGCTTATCCAGTATCGAGTTGCGGGGGCAGCAGCTCCAGTAGGGGACCCCAAACTTCCCTTTCCCGAGCCACATCAACCAGCTCCGACTGGGGGATCCCGAGGCGTTCCCGTGCCAGGTTGGAGATATAATCTCTCCACCTAGTCCTGGGTCTTCCCCGAGGCCTCCTCCCAGCTGGACGTGCCTGGAACACCTCCCTAGGGAGGCGCCCAGGAGGCATCCTTACCAGATGGCCGAACCACCTCAACTGGCTCCTTTCGACGCGAAGGAGCAGCGGCTCTACTCCGAGCTCCTCTCGGATGACTGAGCTTCTCACCCTATCTCTAAGGGAGATGCCAGCCACCCTCCTGAGGAAACCAATTTCGGTCGCTTGTACCCTCGATCTCGTTCTTTCGGTCATGACCCAGCCTTCATGACCATAGGTGAGGGTAGGAACGAAAATTGCCCGGTAGATCAAAAGCTTTGCCTTCTGGCTCAGCTCCCTTTTCGTCACAACGGTGCGATAAACTGAATGTAATACCGCACCAGCTGCTCCGATTCTCCGACCAATCTCACGCTCCATGGTCCCCTCACTCGCGAACAAGACCCCAAGGTACTTAAACTCCTTCACTTGGGGTAAGGACTCACTCCCTACCTGAAGAAAGCACTCCATCGGTTTCCTGCTGAGAACCATGGCCTCAGATTTAGAGGTGCTGATCCTCATCCCAGCCGCTTCACACTCACAGACCAATGACGCCACCAGGACCACATCATCTGCAAAAAGCAGTGACGAGATCCCGAGCCCACCGAACTGCAACCCTTCCCCGCCCCGACTACGCCTCGATATCCTGTCCATAAATATTACAAACAGGATTGGTGACAAAGCGCAGCCCTGGCGGAGGCCAACCCTCACCTGGAACGAGTCCGACTTACTGCCGAGAACCCGGACACAGTTCTCGCTTTGGTCATACAGAGATTGGATGACCCTGAGAAGGGACCCCCTCACCCCATACTCCCGCAGCACCTCCCACAATTTCTCCCGGGGGACCCGGTCATACGCCTTCTACAGATCCACAAAACACATGTAGACTGGTTGGGCATACTCCCAGGTGGGGATACGCACAAATCAATTAAGAAATTCAATCAAGATTTTTATCTTAATTATCTAGCTTAGTGATTTTACTTAGAACTGAAGTTCTTGTCTTTTTTTGTTACATTCAGAGATGTTATTTGTTGTTATGCAATTTTCTTTGTTTTTTTTAAATTATTTTATTTTTCCGACCACCAGCTGTTTTTTAAGTAGAATATTTCTATTTTGATTGTAGCACTTCTCTTTGTTCGCCTAAATGGAGTAAATACATATTATTACAATCTGTTGTAATGTTTTAATTTGTCCACTGGGTGGAGCCAAAAACACTATTAAGAACGCTAAAGTTGTTTTACTTGTAATGATTAACTTTGTTCACCAGATAGATCCACTGTTCTTGTCTGCCAACCACAGGTACTGGATGTAACTTTATGCAATGCCCAATGTTTTTAATATTAATATTATATTATAATATTAATCTTGATTGCTATAACTATGCGAGTACTTTCGACTGAAAAAAACCCAACCTACGTGTACAAGCTTCCACTGAGCTAAAATAGCAGTTAACGGGACAAGTTTTAAAGCCTTTGTGCCTCTTAACAGACACACAATGCAATTAATATGTCTGTACAACATGAACTGGGCCCTTACGTAACATCAAGATGCGTCTTCAAGTCAGACATTGTTTTAATTCACCTACCCTGTCTTGTTCTTGCCGCTGGGTAGCTTGCTTGCCTGGTTAGCTGCTAGAGCTAGCTGCTAGCTGCTAGCTGCTAGTTGTTAGCTGCTATTGAGAAGTGTGTTCAGCCAGGCTGTTGTGAAAATCATAACGCAACAGTTCTGTGTGTATTTGTAGCTCAACCATTTTCTGTGATGGCTCTATCTGTTGTTGGTGAGTAGGAGGCTTGGCCGTGTCGATCTGTGAGGTAGATTTCTTAGCCGGACATGCAGCCTTTGTCCCCGCCTTCCTCGCCTCCCGCAGCCGACAACAATCGCCCGAGCGCCAGGGGTGTGTAGTGGGTGTCCTCCATGCCTTCGGCGACAAATTGTAGTTTATTTCCTACTCAAAAATTGGTAATTGAGCACTGTAGTGGTTATAAACAAAGCAGTAACTATGCAACTATATGGAAACGGGCTAAATATGCATGTGGCTTGCACAGTTATAACGTTACCGCCAGCGGTAGCTCGTGCATGGAGCAGCTGCGTATCCTGCCAGTCGCACCTCTCTGTCTGGTTCTTTCCAACACTGATCTGTTGAAGCCACATGCTCCTTCAAGGTCATTAATGTCTGCGAACCAGTCTCTTCTTGTTGTCCCTAAAACACGGCTCAAGAGCAGAGGGGATCGAGCTTTCTCAGTCACAGCCCAGAGACTGTGGAATGAGTTGCCTCTTCATGTCAGACTGGCCCCCAGCGAAATGTGCTTTAGAAATAAAGTTTGATTGATTGATTGATTGATTGATTGATATAGCTCCTAGTCACGTTACACCAAGCTTCTTCCCTTCCCACAACTCCGCTCTTCACTCTTCACACACACAGTGTGCACACGACTGTTTAGCTACCTTATCCTGGTATAACTGAATGCTGAACAGAACAGCCTCCCGGTTGCTCCCAATTCATTACAACGATCCTATTTACAATGAATTATGTTATTTACAGTTAGGCTTCTACAAAACACACTGCGTTAGCAGCCTTCCGCTGACTCCAATTTCAAGGCAATCTTATTTTTAAAATTAATTTACGGTATGTACAATCCTAAATTTATTTTGCATTTTATTTTGTTATATATTTTCCCACAAATGAATATAGCTATATTTAATTGATTGCTATTTTTACACAGACTAGGCTCACTCTTGTGACTTCAACTCTTTGTCTTATTGACTTATTGACCTAAGCCTAAACCCTTCACACAGCTTGCATCCTGTGGTCCTTAGCGGACCTCTGGGACAACACCACCCCAATATTCTCACTGCCATTCGGGGTCAGGAACAGTGAGTACCGGTGCCGTGGTAAAACGTTCCTTGAGGCACCGGAAAGCTTTGTTGGCCTGGGAAACTTTGGAAGAGGTGAGTGTATGTAGGGGTGTGGCCACAGAACTGAAGAACTTACGAATAAACCTTCTGCAAAAGTTGGCAAACCCCAGGAATTGCTGCACCTTTTTCCTGCTGTTTGGAGTTGGCCAATCAGCCACAGCACTAACCTTAACCAAGTCCATGTGCACCTGGTTTGCAGAGATGATGTAGCCCAGGAACAAGATAGTAGCTGCATGAAAGTCACACTTCAGCTTTGACATAAAGTTGATTCTCCAACAGCTTCTGAAGAACTTTGCGTACATGAACCTCGTGAGTCACAGTATCTGGTGAGAAAATTAAAATATTGTTGAGGTACACAAACACATTCAAATACTCCCTCAAAACATCATTCACAAATGTTTGAAACACAGCTGGAGCATTACAAAGTCCAAAAGGCATGAAAAGGTACTCATAATGTCCACTTAGTGTGTTAAAACCTTCCACTCATTTCCTTCTCTGATCCTGATGAGGTGATATGCATTTCTGAGATCTAGCTTAGTGTAGACCATGGCTGTTTGGAGCAGTTCAAAAACAGAGGAGATTAATGGGAGTGAATAATGGTTCTTTACTGTAAAGTCATTCAAAGAACTATAGTCAATGCATGGTCTGAGAGAGCCATCCTTTTTACCCACAAAAAAAGAAACCTGGACCAGCTGGAGAGGAAGACAGACGGATTATTCAGGCCTTCAGAGATGAGGTAATGTCCATGGCTGCCCTCCCCGGTCCAGAGATGGAGTAAAGACACCCCTTGGGAATGGGCGCGCCAGGTAACAGGTCAATGGCACAAGTTATTAAGTCATGATAACATGAAGTTACCTTAGATAAACCTGAGGAAGAACAATCTTTGCTGAGTTTTGTTGGTGGCCATGATGTTGTGGCCCTCCTCCCCACGGGGTTCAGGAAAAGTTTGATGAAGGAGTTGGCTAAGGCAAACACTAGTGATGCTAAGTAGGCGTCACAACCACAACGTTAGCGAATGATTACAGCAGATCCAGAGTGGCTCTGGGCAGATCCAATAGTTTTAAACTTCAACAGAGTACCCGCCTTCAAGGAAGTTAACACTTGTCAGTGGAGAGTCTATACAAATGACGTAGTCTAGTTTATTCGCTCTAAACCAGTTGATGAAAATGCTTATAATTCATATTTTCTTTCTTTTGTGCGACATTTTAAAAGTTAAATTTGCTTGACAATTAGATGGAAACATGGCGCTACAAACAAGGAAACCATAGTTTCAACTTTATTATTAGATTAGATTCAGATTAGATTCAACTTTATTGTCATTACACATGTACAGGTACAAGGCAACGAAATGCAGTTTAGGTCTAACCAGAATTGCAATAGTAGCAAGTGCGGGATATACAATGGTTCAATGGTATTTTAGCACAGGTGAAGTTTTTGTTGCTGTCCATTCAACAGATATTTCACAGTCAAAGATAATTTCAAATGTCAATATTAAAACATAATAACCACACTCTTGGGTTGGGTTTCTGGTGAAGGATGCTGATCTTTGTCCATTGAGGTATACTGCCAAGATTGAGATATACTGCCTCCTCAGACCAAAGTGTACATTAAATATGCATTTGCGGAAACTGCATGTTGTACCAGTTTTCTGTAGAAAAGTTTACCCAAGTGCCAACAGGAATTACAAAGATGTTTTCTATAGTCCTATGCAGAAGAATTAAGTAAAGAAGCCACTAAAACCACAAGGACGTTTTTGCAAATACCACACAGTTTCAGCCCAAGTACATCTCAGGTAGAAACATTGTGAAAAAGATACTTCTAACATTTTTAAATAAATTCCATTAATGCTTGATACTGGACACTTCTCGACTCCTCTGCCTTCATTGTATTGAACTGGAACTCAATATTCCTTTTAGGCTCTCAGCATGACGTGTAGTGTGAGGACACTCAGCAGGAGCAGCATGGCTGGCAGGGGAAGAGACAAAAGAGTGTTTATCACAAATGCTGGGTAATTAAAGCTCTTCCTCCTCTTCTGTTTTTTCATTAATTACATGGCGGATCAGCACAGTGACCAAATTCAGTTTCTCTCTTTGGTATCCGGCATTCCACATCGGCCGACGTTTTGATTTATACCTCCACCGTAATGGATGAATGGTTTGTGGTGCATATATCATATCTTTCCACAAACAATGTCCCTGACACTCTGAATAATCCTCCAAACACTGTTTTCATTGAAACTATTCCTTCAGTAGAAAGTAGTTAGAATGAAAACTGTTCCCAGTGAGGCCTTTAGATTATCAAGAGTAACAGGATGTTGTAACACTGTTTCTAGATAGACATGTTGCTTTTTAAACATTTGATCAGACCCTTTAGTCAGTTTAGTTTTAACCACTGTGAGACAGTTTGCCTCATGTGGCGAGACCGCCCCAAACATCAGTTATTCTACAGAATTGAATGCAATATAACTTTCTATAAACATATTTAATTAATCACATTATATCTAGGGTGAAAGCTAATAAACAGGCTTTACTTTCCTTTTCTTTTACTGGTTCCGTAATTTTCTTTAAGTTTATTTTGAAAGTTTCTGGGGAAAAAATTTAATTTGGTCATTTTAGAGTAGAGAAAGGGACAGAGAGGCAAGTGGAGGCTTCGAAGAGGTAATTTAAGCGCTATAGAACGTACAGAGTGCTTTTCTGCCGACTCACTGTGCGTTGACTTTGATTTGTAGCTGTGCTGATGTCTTGCTGTCTTCTGTCGCTCTGCATGTCGCTCTCAAGAAGTTGAGAAAGCTTTATTTGTTGCTTTGGCTGTCTGTATGGTGTCTTTTTGACTTCTCTCTGTACATTTATCTTGTACCAATGTCTTGCAGTTTCCTGTTTTTGTGGTCTCAAAACTTCTTGCTACAGTTGAAAAGCTTAGCCGGCTGTCTAACACTGGCACATTTACAGAAATGTTAATTAATGTGCATTATCCTTTGTAAATCAAATAAGTGACATGAAATGAATTGAAATTAATTCTCATAATAATTACCAAATTATTTAGTTTTTACCAGGAATATTATTTTGTTATAAAGTTGTGGATTGCCCTCAAATGTGTTAGATTAACAAATTTGTAAGAGCAGTGTTTACCGTGAGGCTGGACAGCTCCAATGCTGTTGACCATTGGTGGTGCTGTGGGGGGGACGTTGCTGGCTGGGTTGGTGAGGTTCAGAGGGCCGCTGTTCAGGGAGATGTTGAAGGGGCTGAGAACATCTGAATGATTACATGAGGGGGACAGAGCAGTGGGAGGTTAGACATGTCCTTATTGACAGCTGTGTGGATCAATCAGTGCCAGTTTGAAAGAGGAAGCAGCAAATCCTCTCTAATCTCTGGAGAAGAAAGCTTAAAACTCAAAACTTAAAAAAATTGATTTATTTCTTATTTTTACCAACAGGGTGAAAACAATAACTGTTCTGGTGTTACATATGTGTATTATTGACAGAATAAAGGTTATTCTTATTTATTTATGGTCAACTTGTCAAACAAAAACAGTGTTAAAAGAGATCTTAACACTGTTTTTGTTTGTACATTAAGTGTTTACTTTGTGTTATAGCATACAATATTGCAGTGTGTGTTATTGTGTGTCCACTTACTTCCAGTAACAGTCCCAGTCCCGAGGAGGAGGGAGAAGGTGGTGCTGCTGATTGTGGTGTTGGAGGCGTTCACGTTCGGGACGTTGAACTCACACTTGATCACATTTCCTTTTACAATGCCACGGATTTCTCTTGTTATCTTAGTAGTACAACACATAATGTGATGCAAAGTAAGATATGGTAAGGAAAAAAAGGGAGAAAATACAGCAAAGTTTAGCAAAGCAAATATATTAATTAAAAAGCAACACTTTTTGTTGCCTAATTTGAGTTGGAAAATGTGTTATGTAGGTCAGATATGGTCCAATGGTTTGTTAAGTATTTGATCAATAGGTGCAATCATGAAACTGCAGTTATTTTTTGGAATATTCGTAAATAAAAATATAAAAAATATAATTTTCTCATGCCAACATCCCTCTATAGGACAGTAAATTTGAGGTCTCACCCTATCAGCTGGAGTGAGAACACCGTTGGTGTTGTTCTGATCCATCGTCTGGAAGAAGAAGCTCCCATTGTTGGAGCTGTTTTGAGCACAGATGAAAAGCATGGTGGTACCCTGATGAAGGAAATAGAGGTCAGGATGAAATGACTCTCTAGAAGTGAAGACAATGACACATTCCAACAGTGATTCAGTGTTGTGGTTAAGGCTGGCAATAACCAAATGAAGTGATGAAATAGTCCAGAGTTAGATCCCCGCTTGTCTTGTTGTGCCTGTGTGTTCACCTGGGTCCTTTTTTATTAGGGCCCAAGTACGAAAGTGCAAAGGAACTTATTGTTTTTGTAAGGATTATTATTATTGTGCGACGTCACTCGCATTTTTGAGGGCTTAGCATGCTGGAAAACTCACTACAATTTGCACACATGTGAGACCTGTCAAAAACTGCATTCTGTAATGATTGGGCTTGAGCGTTGCTGGGAAGTTAATATACCAAATTTTGAGGGTACAGTGGTGTGAAAAAGTGTTTGCCCCCTTCCTCATTTCCTGTTCCTTTGCATGTTTGTCACACTTAAGTGTTTCGGAACATCAAACCAATTTAAACAATAGTCAAGGACAACACAAGTAAACACAAAATGCAATTTGTAAATGAAGGTGTTTATTATTAAAGGTGAAAAAAAATCCAAACCATCATGGCCCTGTGTGAAAAAGATTCCCCCCTTGTTAAAACATACTATAACTGTGGTTGTCCACACCTGAGTTCAATTTCTCTAGCCACACCCAGGCCTGATTATTGCCACACCTGTTCACAATCAAGGCATCACTTAAATAGGAGCTGCTTGACACTGTAAGGTCCACCAGAAGATCCTTAAAAGCTACACATCATGCCGAGACCCAAAGAAATTCAGGAACAATTGAGAAAGAAAGTAATTGAGATCTATCAGTCTGGAAAGGGTTATAAAGCCATTTCCAAAGCTTTGGGAATCCAGCGAACCACAGTGAGAGCCATTATCCACAAATGGCGAAGACATGGAACAGTGGTGAACCTTCCCAGGAGTGGCCGGCCGCCCAAAATTACCCCAAGAGCGCAGCGACGACTCATCCAAGAGGTCACAAAAGACCCCACAACAACGTCCAAAGAACTGCAGGCCTCACTTGTCTCAGTTAAGGTCAGCGTTCATGCCTCCACCATCAGGAAAAGACTGGGCAAAAATGGCCTGCATGGCAGAGTTCCAAGGAGAAAACCACTGCTGAGCAAAAAGAACATCAAAGCTCGTCTCAATTTCTCCACAACACATCTTGCTGATCCCCAAGACTTTTGGGACAACATTCTGTGGACCGATGAGACAAAAGTGGAACTCTTTGGAAGGTGTGTGTCCAAGTATATCTGGCGTAGAAGGAACACTGCATTTCATAAAAAGAACATTATACCAACAGTAAAATATGGTGGTGGTAGTGTGATGGTCTGGGGCTGTTTTGCTGCTTCAGGACCTGGAAGACTTGCCGTGATAAAAGGAACTATGAATTCTGCTGTCTACCAAGAGATCCTGAAGGAGAATGTCCGACCATCTGTTCGTGTACTCAAGCTGAAACGAACTTGGGTTCTGCAGCAGGACAATGATCCTAAACACACCAGCAAGTCCACCACTGAATGGCTGAAGAAAAACAAAATGAAGACTTTGGAGTGGCCTAGCCAAAGTCCTGACCTGAATCCTATTGAGATGTTGTGGTATGACCTTAAAAAGGCCGTTCATGCTCGAAAACCCTCTAATGTAACTAAATTAGGACAATTCTGCAAAGATGAGGCCAAAATTCCTCCAGGACGCTGTAAAAGCCTCATTGCACATTATCGCAAACGCTTGGTTGCAGTTGTTGCTGCTAAGGGTGGCCCAACCAGTTATTAGGTTTAGGGGGCAATCACTTTTTCACACAGGGCCATGATGGTTTGGATTTTTTTTCACCTTTAATAATAAACACTTTCATTTACAAATTGCATTTTGTGTTTACTTGTGTTGTCCTTGACTATTGTTTAAATTGGTTTGATGTTCCGAAACACTTAAGTGTGACAAACATGCAAAGGAACAGGAAATGAGGAAGGGGGCAAACACGTTTTCACACCACTGTACATAGGTTTCATATTGTATTTTTAAAAGGTGTTTTAGGACTTCAGGATGCACGAAAACTCTCAAAATTGTGCAGCCATGTGCAGAATAGTAAACTCTTTCATCTGAATTCACATTTAGGCTTGGGAGTGGTATGGTTGCTCTATAGCGCCCCCTAATTGGTTTAAGCACTTGGGCACATTTTTGATTGCCTCAATATATGCGTAAACTTACAAAAATTGACGCCCATATGAACACTTGGGAAGTGTGCAAGTCTGTACAGCAATTTGGCCCATACCTGTAAGGGGGCTCCATAGCGCCCCCTAATGCGTGGAAAGCCTTAACTTGGACATAGTTGCTCTGATCTTCACCAGATTTAATACACATATTGCTCTAATCATTGCGGACATATTTCCCATTTACCTTCATTAGCTCCGCCCAACTGGAAGGCAGCCATTCCTAATTTATGCATTTTGCATATGTTTTACATTCTTTCAAACTCATCCTATGTTGCAATTTCAATATTCTTGAATCTGTTGACCCTCATAACAAAAGGTTATCCAAAGAATTTTGATAGTTGATAAATTGCACAAGTTATCTTGGCAACAATTATTTTGATTGCCCCGAAACTATAGACTCGGTGTATCCTCGTGACAAAACGTTATCATAAGAATTTTGATAGCTAAAACAATGTGCAAGTTATACAGGACCACCTTCCTGTAGGTGGCTGTTGAAACAAGAATGGCTGTATCTTGGCAAAAGTTATTTCGATTTACATGAAACTTAGAATATGATATTGAGCAGGCCCCTACACTCTAGCCACAGCCATGTACACAGACCATGTGTACATGGTCATAACTTGTGAACTGTTTAAGGTAAACCCTTGTTTGTATGTTCTCAGCAAAGAGTTCCTTTTTAATTGGTAATGGTTTGCCCAGCTCCATATGCTTAAGCCAAGCCCCCTTTAATGTAAGTTAAGTAATGACCTGTTTCTTGTACACTCTCTATCTATAGTCAGTCACTATAAAAGCAAAATGTCCCTGACTTTAAATAATAAAAAAACTAACTGCAGTAGCAAGCTTGTAATTCTCTATCCAGGTTTAACCTTTTACCAGCTATTGTTTAGCCACAGGGTGCTAACACTGCACAATCTTCAGACTGCTTGTCCCTAAAGGTTATATACGACATAGCATTATCTTTAATTTTAATATTCCACTAATAGATTGAAATCTATAATTTCAGCTCAGTTTTGTCAGTTTCCAAAAGTTAAATAAATCCAACATCCAACATCAACGCTGTTGCTACTGCTTTGTATGGTGCTTAGCGCCGCCCAAGACAATTGTGATCAGTTTACAGAAATGTCAATAAACCAGAGCGCGTTTTTCTCCTATCCCAGAATGCTGTGTGGACTAGCCAGACTAACTTAAGTCAGACCATCCCCAAAAGTGTGGTGAGTTTTAAAAGAGTTAAAGTAAGTCATCTTATTTTTTCCTTGTTTGAATTTTGTCAGTAACACTACACATTCAACATTCATTGAGCATCAGAGGCTGGCTAGCTGCTAGGCTATATCTTGCTAAGCCTCCATCTAACTAGCGTTACTATGCTACCTGCTAGCATGATAATTAGTGGTTAACTGGGTCAGTGCCAAAGCTATACACAAACATCTAAAAGTCATTATAAAGTTTAGCATTGTAGGGTAAGTGCTATTTTAAATGGTTAAACTTTTAACTTTATTAAAAAAGTCAGATATTGTTTATTTTGTGGGGGCTAATGCTAGCTTGTTAGCCTTGCTCGTTATTTAGACATACAGAAACATTGTTGAATGTTTGTAATGTTAGTTAGTTTTTTGTCATGTCTTCTTATAGACAGGTTATGGTCCTTTACAACTAAATACATATTGTATCAAAGTCAAACAATGCCACATTGTCATATTCTGATGAGTCACTGGTGAACTGTATCAATAAAGGTATAAACAAAGAAGCAAGTCAGTTTGCTTTTGCTGAGCGTTTACACATGATTTACATAAACACAGATGCTGTATTATGATATTTGCCTTTTATCTACCATCACACTCGAAACTCAGATTAGGTATCAAAGAACCTGATACATTGTATTGGCCATTGAAAGGTTTGTGTCTCTGTGTAAGTACACTGTACACTTTGTAGAAAGTCACATATATTAAAGAATGTCCTGCCTTTAAAGGGACATGAGATACAAGTAGCCTATGTGTTCAACTTAGTAAAAAAGACTTTTTGATGCATTACCTGTGAAGCATTCACAGTGAGTCCCAGTGCGATGTATCCCATGGAGTCTCCCCTGAGTTGGAAGGACATTGCAGAGCCGTTGGGTGCTACTGGGGTGCTGGAGATCACAGAAGCAAACAGACAGCTGGTGTCTCCACTTGGATCACAGTTGCCTGGTGTTCTCACACACAGTTTGGTGACTCCACAACCATTTTGAGAGATGTTCACCTGGTAGACACACACGCACACGGAATGATTTGTCTTAAAAGCTGATATCTGAGATATACTGATCAATCCCTGGCCCTGCAATCCCATGTCAAAGTGTCCTTGGGCAAGACGCTGAACTCCAAGTTGCCCCGATGCTGCGCCATCGGGGTGTAAATGTGTGTGAGTGTTTATCTGATGAGCAGGTGGCACCTTGTCCGGCAACCTCGGCCACAGTGTATGAATGTGATTGAATGGTAAATGGTTCCTGTGCTATGTAAAACCGCTTTGAGTAGGGGCCCATATATAGAGATTTACTCCTTGACACAGTGGGCCAGGAGTTCTATTCCAACCTGTGGCCCTTTGCTGCATGTCGTTCCCCCTCTCACTCCCCTTTCATGTCGTCAGCTGTCCTGTCACTAAAGGCATAAAACGCTCACAAAATAATCTTAAAAAAAACAACCCTTTGAGTAGTCATTAAGACTAAAAAAGTGCTATATAAATACAGTCCTCTGTAATCTTTAGGCATTGAGAGGTCATTAAAACCATTGTATATGTTTTGAACTGTATAAATGCAGGGCATTGTTTGAATTGGCTGCTCCAATTGGCAGGATGACATGTCATATGGACAACTGTGCTGAGTTAAATGGTCCGCCACCAAAAGTATAATACTGAATCGTTGGAGTCGCTGTTCTTGAACCATGTTTAAAGAGTTTTGTTTAAAAAGGTTATGCATATAAGTTTAGGAGTTAGCTGCTTCTTGGAAGAGGACCAAGAACATGCGTAACACTACAAAGTAGTGCTGTCAGTTAACCCTCTGAACCCTAAGGCCATTTTTACAGTTCATTGTCCGTCTGGATTTATTTTATAAGTTTATTTTATCAGTTTATTTTCTTAATTTTACAACTCAAATTTGGAATGGTGTCCTTAAACAAATGTCATAGATATCTGCGTACTGCGAAGTAAAGGTCAATTAGGTATTGGGGGGGTTTACAGTACACTGAGAGGATTAAAGTGAAAGAAATCCAACCTGTGTATTACTGGAAAATGACAAGTTAGTTCCTTGGACACCCGATGCCACGTAAACCCCCACTGCAGCAACCAACAGGATCAAAACTCGTTCCATTCCTTACAGAAAGACAGTAAATTAACAAGACATAGAGAGTTAATATTATGGGTTGGATTTGAGAGCCTTTCTCAACCATATACTTGCAGTTTAGTAATTTGGAATTAATTTGGAATTTAGATAATTTGGAAATCTTAATGACTTCTAGAAATAATAAAACTGTCATACCTGATAACATCTCTGAAGTTAGAATTTAAATGAACTAATTATCAATTCAAGCTCAGTTATAACAAAGTATTGTAATTCTGAGAAAACACATTTGGTTCAGTGAAAATATATAAAAACATGATCTGTATTAATAGATTACAATATACATTAAGTTATGAATAAATGAATGAAAACAAAAAATAAAGACAACCAGCTCCACCACAAATTTGATATAACACTGAATAGATTACAATTTTGAATGTGAACTCTCTTAAATCATCACATTACAAGTCTCAAAAAATCACAGTAGTTTTTCATCTTTCAGCAATTATGCTTAAGTTATTATTACTTACAATTCTTGCAACTAACCTAAATTATTATTTATAAGATAATGAAAATTAATAATCAACAATCCAAATGAAGTTTTCCTCAGAAACTTACTTGAGCTGTAAAAGTCAAATGTTGAGTTGCAGTTCCTTTGTTCAGTGGGTTGTGGTCCAGTGTGTGTGTGTATGATCCCTGCGGGGAATCCTTTAAATCAGCAAACAGCGGGCGTGGCCTTCACCTGGCTGAATACCTGCGTGGAAATTGTATAACGTGGAAAACCCAGCCATTTTGTTATGATGAGCATGATTTGACCTAACAAAGCATCTGTGTTTCAGCTTACTTGATTCTTAAATTTATTGGCGTTGTGTTGTATCTAATTAAAATGTAATCTGTGTTCTTTTGGTGTACCCAAATGTTTAATCTACGTTCATATAAAATCACAAAACATGTTTACAGATAAAGTTAAATAAAGACTTATAAAGATATTCTATTCCAAAGTGGTAAAATCATAAAAAAATGTATATTTCACTTTTTGGTTATAACTAAAGTCACTAGCTGTTATTAAACACATTTTCTTAAACACTTATCTGGCCAGATTCCTATTTTTTTTCTTTTTAGATGTAAAAAGATGAGGTTTATTTGTATAGACCCAGAAACAGAGGAAAGCATGCTTTACATAAGGTGGATAAAACTGAAAATCCTTTGAGAGCAGACTTTAAAATGAAGTAGAGAATGCAGAATTATGGTTGGAAGTATATTATAGTAGGTCTCTTCAACTAGTAAAGGATTAAAGTGGTTGTAGATTTGTAGGTTTTATACAGTGCATGGTTTTACTCTGTGGGAAGACTGTGTCTACTTTAACTGCCAGCTCTTTGCTAGTCAGTTGTTTATTGTAACCCATGAGTCATGTCAGCAATGCAATTGCCTAACATAAGCAATATTACACCTGCGTGTAGTTAGTCACAGTCAGGGTGTGAGTACGTCATTTAATCTTCTGATAAAAGCGAAGATACATTGTGATCTATATCCTCTATCCTATATATACACTCACCTAAAGGATTATTAGGAACACCTGTTCAATTTCTCATTAATGCAATTATCTAATCAACCAATCACATGGCAGTTGCTTCAATGCATTTAGGGGTGTGGTCCTGGTCAAGGCAATCTCCTGAACTCCAAACTGAATGTCAGAATGGGAAAGAAAGGTGATTTAAGCAATTTGGAGCATGGCATGGTTGTTGGTGCCAGACGGGCCGGTCTGAGTATTTCACAATCTGCTCAGTTACTGGGATTTTCACGCACAACCATTTCTAGGGTTTACAAAGAATGGTGTGAAAAGGGAAAAACATCCAGTATGCGGCAGTCCTGTGGGCGAAAATGACTTGTTGATGCTAGCAGTCACAGGCAGGGGCGGATTTAGTCATTTTGAGGCCTAAGGCAAACACAGGCATGGGGCCCTCCACAACCCTTGTTCTCCCCCTTTTCAGTCCTTATTTATCTGAGAAAGACGTGCTCTCTGTCTGACAGCTGTTTTGGCCAGAGTGCTGGATCATCTTCAATCATAACATACTCACGGGGTCCAGTTGCTGAGTATTATGTGTGTCACCATCTTTGTCATTGCCATAGTTATCATCATGGACAGTGAAAGCAGCAGTTCTGTAACCATCTCCATTTGAAGGATCCTGTAAGGTTGTCTTGTATGTATCCCCCGCATTGCTAGAGCAACTTGGACTGACACTACTCTTCATCAGTGTTAGCATCGCTAGAGCAACCTGGGCGGACGCTGCCGGTGGGTAGCTCCTCTTCATCAGTGTTAGCATCGCTAGAGCAACCTAGGCTGACACTACTCTTCATCAGAGTTAGAAATGCTAGCGCAAGCACCGGCTTCTTGCTGCTCTTTAGTAACGTTAATGTTAGTGTTGTCAGTAGCCGTCGTGAAAAAGGTTGTTACCTTTGGAAGTTTTGCTAAAAACATTCTGCTTTCTTCCCGCTTCTTCCTTTTTTCAGAACCACTTCGGTAGCTTCGCTTAATTTTCCAACCGTCTGTAGCCTCCAGCTTCCAGCATGCTGAGCCGTTTGTTTCCAAACACACACGCAGATGCGCAGCAGGATAATGGATTAGTCCAATGTAGTGGGGACTGGGGGGAGTTTCTCATCATGAATTAAAAAATCGGATAGCTCTTTAGCGTATCAATGTTTAGAAATATAATTAATTGGTGAAAAGTAAGACAACAAATCGTAACCATAAGTTTATGAGGTGTTTTACGGGCACTTGGTAGCTTGGGGCCTAAGGCAATTGCCTATCTTTGCCTAATGGTAAGTCCGCCTCTGGTCAAAGGAGAATGGGCCAACTGATTCAAGCTGATAGAAGAGCAACTTTGACCGAAATAACCACTCGTTACAATCGAGGTATGCAGCAAAGCATTTGTGAAGCCACAACACGCACAACCTTGAGGCGGATGGGCTACAACAGCAGAAGACCCACCGGGTACCACTCATCTCCACTACAAATAGGAAAAAGAGGCTACAATTTGCAAGAGCTCACCAAAATTGGACAGTTGAAGACTGTAAAAAGGTTGCCTGGTCTGATGTGTCTCGATTTCTGTTGAGACATTCAGATGGTAGAGTCAGAATTTGGCGTAAACAGAATGAGAACATGGATCCATCATGCCTTGTTACCACTGTACAGGCTGGCGGTGGTGGTGTAATGGTGTGGGGGATGTTTTCTTGGCACACTTTAGGCCCCTTAGTGCCAATTGGGCATCGTTTAAATGCCACGGCCTACCTGAGCATTGTTTCTGACCATGTCCATCCCTTTATGGCCACCATGTACCCATCCTCTAATGGCTACTTCCAGCAGGATAATGCACCATGTCACAAAGCTCGAATCAGTTCAAATTGGTTTCTTGAACATGACAAGGAGTTCACTGTACTAAAATGGCCCCCACAGTCACCAGATCTCATCCCAATAGAGCATCTTTGGGATGTGGTGGAACGGTAGCTTCGTGCCCTGGATGTGCATCCCACAACATTTCTAAAGAATGCTTTCAGCACCTTGTTGACTCAATGCCACATAGAATTAAGGCAGTTCTGAAGGCAAAAGGGGGTCCAACACAGTATTAGGATGGTGTTCCTAAAAATCCTTTAGGTTAGTGTATGTCCGATTACTTTTTTCTCCTTTGTTTCCAGATTGATTTGTTTTCTGAAGAAGTTGTTCGGAATAAATATCATATAAAAAAGAGAACAAAAATTCAACAGTAACGCTTCACCTGTATTCACCCTCTGTATGAGACGCTCTGCAGGAGCGCCGGTCTCTTTAATCCCTCCTCCCAAAAAAACCTAGTCTGCTCAGATTGGCCAGCACGCTTACTGGAAACTCTGCAACAGAGTATACAGCAGAACATTGTATAGTAAAAAATCCCCAATAAAGGCTTCTAAACCAAATATTACACAACCAGATGTCTCAGCAGTAAATTAACCGGAATTTGGGGAGAAATGCATCATTGCAGCATTGTCCGCCAAGATTACAGCTATGTTGTGCTAGCATGTAGTTACTTAATAGTTAGCAGTATGCTAACGTTAGATTATAGTGAAACAAAGCAACACTTTCTACCGTTAAAAATAGCAGATAAAGGCTTCTGAATCAAACATTACCCAACCGGACATGTTTCAGCAGTAACGCAACCTGGAATTGAGGAGAATTTAACAAGATTTGCAGCCAAGATGACATTGTTCACTGATGTTAGCCATGTAGCTACTATAGTTAGCAGTGGACAATAGCTGCACTTGACAGTAAACAATTGCTTTGTCACCAAATACTATGTAGTAGTGAAAACATTTTCTGTTTATGTAAACAGAAAATGTTTTCAGGAATTTGACACGCTGCCAGCCAAGATGACATATTTTACTGCTGTTACGTTAGCATGTAGTTAAATGCATCAATGTTAAAAAAAGACAACACTCCAGTCCTGCCCATAGACTGTGTATTATAGTCCTAGCTATGGTCCTATGGCTATGGTAAAAAAAACATAGAAAACAGCAATCTATATTATCAAAAATGGTTTCCAGTAAGAGCGTTTGCCCCATGTTGGCTGAGACCCGCGGTGGCCTGGGTTTGAATCCAACCTGCGGCCCATTGCTGCATGTCATCCGCCATCTCTCTCCCCCTTGCATGTCTATCCACTGTCACTTTAATAGAGCGGAAAAAGCCCCAAAAAATTATCTTAAAAATAAATGCTGGTAACGGAAAGTACTGGAGTTTATGCACCGATCCGATAACACCTAATTTAGCCCCGAAGAAAATAAAGTTAAAAAAAAAAGAAGTAATTTATTTATGTTCTTTATCCGCTATGACAAACTGAATAATAATAAAAAGTTATATGGCGTTCATTGTTTGTGTTTGTTCATGTTTCAAAATTTTTTAATGTCACACTGGTATCAGATCAGTACTCTGTATCGGCCAATACGCAAGTTCAGGTATCAGAATTGGTTTTAGGAAGCAAATAAATGCTATCGGACCAACTCTAGTTTCCACACCTTCAAGAAGTAATTCCCTTTGTAAAAGAAAACAATAGAAAGCCTTTCATTGAGCAACCTTCAGAAACATGGGGACACTTTCAATTAAGTAATGTACTGTAGATATTGTTTTGCTGCAGCCATGCTGGCTCTACGTATCTGCTTCTGATGGGGGAGGAAGGGCCTTTCTACTGTAAGAGCAACCAACAATAGTCATAGTGGGGAAACACAAGACAGAGATAACCACACAAGACCGGGGAGGAACTGAGACACAAACACAAGGAGACAAGTCCGGACCAAAAACCACAGAAGGATAAACAAAGAAACCAAAGCACCCACCCAAACCATCACACCCAAAACCCTACGCAGAGTCAAAGTCTAACACACTTCTCTGCTCCTCCATTTCAGTTGTTACCTAGTGACGGTGTCTGCCCCCCAACCATCGAAATTATTTAAATCAAAGGTAAACAGAAGAGGAGCTGTGCATGAAAACCTCATAACAATTAAAACCACAAGTACAATAGTGTAAAAGAATAGGAGAATTAAATGCGACATCAGATCTCTCTTCTAAAGGTTTACTAGTAAATGAATTAATATCAGATTATAAGATTGATTTATTTTGTCTTACTAAAACCTGGCTGGGTGATGGAGAATATGTTAGTCTAAATGAATCCACCCCCCCCAGTCATATTAATACTCACATTCCTCGAGGCACAGGCCGAGGAGGTGGAGTTGCAGCTATCTTCGATTCTAGTCTACTAATCAGCTCTAAACCTAAACTAAATTATAACTCATTTGAAAGTCTTGTTCTTAGTCTTTCACACCCAAGTTGGAAATCACTACAGCCAGTTCTATTTGATATAGTGTACCGAGCACCTGGTCCATACTCTGAATTCTTATCTGAATTTGAATCTGAATTTAGTCCTTAAAACGGACAAAGTTCTTATTGTGGAGGATTTTAATATTCATGTGGACGATGAGAATGATAGCCTTAGTACTGCGTTTATCGCTCTATTAGATTCTATTGCCTTCTCTCAAAGTGTTCATAAAACGACTCACCGTTTTAACCACACCCTTGATCTTGTTCTGGTATATGGTGTTGAAATTGAACATTTAATAGTGTTCCCACAGATCCCTTTTTATCTGACCACTGTTTGAGAACTTTTGAGCATATACTGTAGAACTACAAGCCATTAGGCAAAAACTTCTACTATACAAGATGTCTATCGTATAGTGCTGTAGCTAAATTTAAGGATGTGATTCTATTACAGAGACTGGAACATTTAATTGGCATTAAAGGAACTGCTCTAAGCTAGTTTGAGTCTTATTTTTCAGCTCAATTTCAGTTTGTACATGTTAACAATGAATCCTTCATGCACGGCAAAGTTAGTCATGGAGTCCCACAAGGATCTGTGCTCGGTCCAATCCTGTTCACTTTATATATGTTTCCTTTAGGTAATATTATCAGGAAACACTACATAAACTTTAATTGTTATGCAGATGATACTCAATTATATCTATCGATCAAGCCGGATAAAACTAATCAGTTAGCTAAAAATGTGCCTTCAGCATGTTAAAACCTGGATGAGCTGTAATTTTCTAATGTTAAACTCAGATAAAACTGAAGTTAATGTTCTGGGGCCCAAGCACCTTCGTAACGCATTATCCAAAGAGATTGTTACTCTGGATGGCATCACCCTGGCCTCCAGCACCACTGTGAGGAATCTTGGAGTTATCTTTTATCAGGACATGTCGTTTAATTCTCACATTAGGCAAATTTCAAGGATCGCCTTTTTTCAGCTACGTAATATTGCCAAAATCAGGAATATGTTGTCTAAAAATGATGCAGACGCATGCATTTGTTACTTCTAGGCTGGCTTACTGTAATTCTTTATTATCAGGCTGCTCGAAAAAGTCCATAAAGACTCTTCAGCTGATCCAGAATGCTGCAGCACGTGTTCTGACAGGAACCGGGAAAAGAGATCAAATCTCTCCAGTTTTAGCTTCTCTGCATTGGCTTCCTGTAAAATCCAGAATAGAATTTAAAATCCTTCTTCTCACCTACAAAGCTTTTCATGGTCAGGCACCATCTTATCTTAAAGAGCTCATAGTACCTTACTACCCCACCAGAGCACTGCGCTCCCAGAATGCAGGGTTACTTGTGGTTCCTAGAGTCTCCAAAAGTAGAATGGGAGCTAGAGCCTTCAGCTATCAGGCTCCTCTCCTGTCCAATTTGGGTTCAGGAGGCAAACACCATCTCCACATTTAAGAGTAGGCTTAAGACTTTCTTCTTTGATAAAGCTTATAGTTATACTTAGTTAGTAGGAGTCAGCAGGTGAGGCTGGGGAACATGACATCCAGCATACGGACTATAAGCACTGGCGCCCCCTAGGGGTGTGTGCTCTCCCCACTGCTTTTCTCCCTCTACACCAACAATTGCGCCTCAGGAGACCCATCTGTTAAACTCCTAAAGTTTGCTGACAACACAACAGTCATTGGCCTTATCTGGTACGGTGATGAGTCGGCCTACAGACTGGGGGTGGATCAGCTGGCTCTCTGGTGCAGTCAGAACAACCTTGAGCTTAACACGCTCAAAACTGTGGAGATGATCGTGGACTTCAGAAGGAGCCCCCCATCACCATACTCAACAGCCCTATGTCTGCTGTGGAATCCTTCAGGTTTCTGGGATTCACTATATCCCAGAACCTGAAGTGGGAGCCCAACACAGAGACCATCATCAAAAAGGCCCAGCAGAGGATGTACTTCCTGCGCCAGCTCAGGAAGCTCAACCTGCCTAAGGAGCTGCTGGTCCACTTCTACACAGCCATTGTCCAGTGTGTCATCTGCACGTCAATCACTGTCTGGTTTGGATCTGCCACCAAAAAGGACAGGAGCAGACTACAACGGACAGTTAGGACAGCAGAAAAGATCATTGGTGCCAACCTGCTCTCCGTATATGAAGTATACTCTTCCAGGGTCAGGAAACAGGCAGGAACCATCACTGCAGACCCATCTCACCCCAGTCACAACCTGTTCCAGCTTCTCCCCTCTGGTAGGTGCTACAGAGCACTGTACGCCAAAACCAACAAACTCAGGAACAGTTTCTACCCACAAGCCATCTTTCTGATGAACAGCTGACTACTGACCCACAGTGTCAGGTTCAATTCTGGCCAGTAACACGGTCTCTAACAACACCTGTTTACTGGTTCCACTTACTATTCCACTTATTTAGTATTATTCATCATTCCCATTCTCATATCTCACTTATTATTTGTTATTTATTCATCATTCTCATTTCCTATTTCAGAACTGTTCATAATGTTCATACTGTTCATATTGTAATATAATAACATAATACTATTTATCCCAGTACCCTTTGCACTATGTTCCACATTTAAATAATTTTTATTGAACTCCTCATTGCACTCATGCCTCTATATTGTTTATGTTTCTGTGTAGAGTATGTATATATTAGTGTGCATATTGTTTGTTGTTTTGTATGTGTAAGCACATTGTGAGCAACTGTTCTCCAAAGAAAAATTCTTCGTATTTGTCTTCCTACCTGGCCAATAAAGCTGATTCTGATTCTGAGTTATGATGCTATAGGCCTAGACTGCCGGGGAACTTACCATTATGCACTGAGCACCTCTCTCCTCCTCCTTCTCTCCATCTGTATGCAACCTCATCCCAATAATGCATGTTATTAATTCGACTTCTTTCCTGGAGTCTTGTGCTCTCTCCCCCCCCGTAGTCTTGTGCTCTCTCACCCCTCTCCTCTCTCCTCCTATCGCTTCCTGCAGGTGTTTCTGGCTCTGGAGCTGTGGAGTCTGGATCTGTGGTTGGAGTCACCTGCTGCCTCCACGTTCCTGCTCAACACCCTCTGCTACAATTCTCGCTCTTTCTCTCTCTCTCTGTCTCTGACTGTCTTTCTCTCTCTTTCTCTGTCTATCTCTTTCTCTCCCCCCCAACCGGTCGAGGCAATTGTTGGGTTTCTGTAAATAACATCACAAAGTACGGTCTGGACCTGCTCTTTATGAAAAGCGCTGTGAGATAACTGTTGTTGTGATTTAATATTGAAATAAAATTGAATTGAATTGATTTGAATTGAGGGAGGGAGACAAAACAAAACATGCAGAAACAGACACACACACACGGACAGACACGAGACAAGGGAACAAACACCTGTGCAATTAGCCATTAGCACAAGGTTACAGCCTGGACCTCACAGGGTCAACAATGTCCAGCCAAGTGACCAGAATCTTTCCCAGCGCTCCATGTACAGTATATGCACCGTGGAGAGTTCCATGTACACCACGGATTAATATTTGGGTCCCACACAGCACTGAAATCTGCACCAACAATAAAAGAACAGTCCGTTAACTTCAGCATTTGATTAACAAGCATATTATAAAAATTGCCATCAAAAACATTTGGTGCTTAAACTGACACAAGTCCAACTTTTCTGGCACCAAATTCTGTTCCTGCCTGCATCATCTGACCAAGAGGATGGCTACTTATTTTGTTTTTGAGCTCGCTGAGGAGGATGCAATTGTATGATAGAATCTATTGGCTAAACGGCCGGTATCCGCCTGCAAAAAATGTGTCTCCTGTAATAATGCAATGTCAACATTTCTCTTTCTTAGTAAGCTGTTAGAATTTTGTAACTAACTTGTGTTCTGTTGGATCTCTGAGGAAAGAGGCTCGGGGTCGAATTGAGAATTAAGAATTACCTGGTGCATTCAAATCCATTCTCATTGGTCCGTTGTTGTCATGACAACATGCCGAGTACATCTTCGTTGTCCAATGGGGAAGGAAATGGCTCTAAACTCTGCCCCTTTGGGGTCGTTTTGGTTACAGAACAAAAGGGTCTGTCGTGTAAATGTGAAACTCTGACATCAATACAGTTAATCAACATTGTATTGTCTTAGCCTAGACTAAGACCCCAGGGGTAGGAGACAGTAGGACCCTCCTGGTGTTGTAGCAGGAGCTCCTTTCCATATGTTAAATGCCAGACTTGCCCTGTGGTTCCCCTTTGAGGGGAACTCAAACTGCGTCGGTTACGACACTATGGGAACGCCTTTAGGCATGACAGGGCTGAATGCGAATGAAAACTACTCCAATCCTATTGGTCCTAGTGAGAACGGTAGCATGTGACGGCATAACCAAAGGGGCATATAAGCACGCCGGCACATAGCTCATTAGCTTTTTTCTATTCAGCACCCACGTTGGTTTTGAAAAGCTCCTATATCCTACTCACCTGGAATCATGTCCGAGCGCTTGTACCGGTTCCGGAGATGTGTGTTTCCCTGCCCACGTTTCATCGTAGGTGATTCTCACGAACTGTTTGTTGCTTGTTTGGGCCTGTCGCACGCCACGACAGCTCTCGAGGGGGCTGTTTGTGACCATTGCGAGGCCCTGCCCATGCGGGTACTGAGGTACCACGTGGCCCTCTTTTCCAGTGACGGCCAGATACGCTCTCCCCGTGGTTCCAGTCATGGGGATCGCAGCAAGAACTGCTGGAGGGTTCCGAGACGGTTGAGGCCCCTTCTCGTCCTTTGTCTGCCGATTCCGACTCCCTGGTCCTTGTTACTCGGCTTCTTCCGTTCGGGGATGCAGGCTGGAGAGGCGGGCGCACTCTAGCTCTGAGGAACTGGATGTGCTTGACGTCGTGGAGGAGGGTGAGGACTTCTGGGTGTCGGGCCGATGTCATCAGAAGAGTGGCGCCCGGACTATGATGAACTGTTGGAAGTGGTGACGCGAGCTGTGGCAAAACTCGGTCTGGATTGGCCACAGGCTGTAAGGGAGCTTTACACCGGTGGCAGACTGGATGATTGCTTCCTGCGGAGCCACTCCGTGCCCCAGCGCCGGTCCTTGCCGTTTTTCCCGGATTTGCACGGTGAGTTGTGCAAATCATGTGATAAACCTTACTCTGCCCGGCTTTCTACTCCCCAGCTGCTGGAGTTTGGAAATGTGGCGGGGATTAAGGACTGCGGCTACGGGACGATGCCGCGGGTTGAAGACGCTCTGGCAAGTTACCTCTCTCCCTAGCTGACGTCGTCTTTCAGCCAGCCGGCGCTGCCGACGGGACCGTGTTGGGTGACTTCCTCGCTGGTGGGGAAGGCGTATATGGCAGCAGGCCAGGCTGGAGCGAGCCTGCACACCATGGCGGTTTTGCAGGCCTACCAGACCTGCTGCTGGAGATGGACCAGAGAGGGAGCCCCTCTGAGGAGGAGATGGCGGAGCTGCACCGGTCCACGGATTTTTCGCTTCGCGCCACCAAGGCGACGGCCCGAGCTGTGGGTCGCTCCATGTCTGCGTTGGTGGCCACGGAGAAGCACCTTTGGCTGAACCTGTCGGACATCCGACAGAAGGACAGAGAATTCCTCCTGGATGCGGCGGTTTCCACTACTGGCCTGTTCGGGGATGCGGTGAACTCTGTCGTCGATAGGTTTCGACATGTGAGGTCCCAGGGGGAGGCGTTCCAGCAGTTTCTCCCTTGCCGGACTGGGTCCCGCTCTGCCCTCTACCAGCTCCCACCGACAGCGCCAGAGACGGAGTGTGGCTTCTCGCGGTCTCCCTTGAGCAGCTTGGGACGTGGGGCAACGCTCCTGCGCACCCCTCCCCGGAAGATCGGACCTGAGGGACGTCATCCAGTCGTGGAGGTGCAAGGCGCGGAGGTCCTGACTGTGTGTTTAGCCCCCGGAGGCCGACTGAGGTCCCCTCCAGGGCGGCCATTTGCGTTGTTGTCCTACCGCCGAGGCGCTCGGGACACGCTAGCCGCCGCCGAGCCTTCTCCACTCTGCCTGCCCCGAGGGGTGGCAATGGGCCGAAGGTTCGGCTCCCGGACTGCGGCTCATCGGCGAGTTCTTCCTGGCCCGCCAGGGGCTCAGCCGAGATCGCACGTCCGCACCGGTCACCAGCCCTGCAGAAGCTTGGCGGGGTTTGGAGAACATATCCCCGTGGGTTCTGCGCACCGTCATCAACGGGTACAGGCCGCAGTTCCGGGTCCGCCCCCGGTTTCACTGGGGTGGTCCGGACTGTGGTGTGCCCGGACCAGGGCCTGGTGCTGGGACAGGAAGTGTGCTCGCTGCTGGAGAAGGCCAGCGGGTGCGGTTTCTACAGCCGGTATTTCCTGGTTCCCAAGAAGGACGGAGGCCTGCGCCCTATTCTGGATCTGCGGGTTCTGAACCGGTCTCTGAGGAGATACAGGTTCAAGATGCTCACCATCCCCGCCATTGTGTCACATCCGGTCCATGGACTGGTTTGTCACCGTGGATCTGAGGGATGCATACTTCCACATCTCCATTCGTCCTTCCCACAGGAAGTTCCTGAGGTTTGCCTTTGGGGGCGTGGCGTACCAATATCGGGTTCTTCCCTTTGGCCTGGCACTCTCCCCTTGCACTTTCACCAAGTGTATGGATGTGGCGCTGGCTCCTCTGCGGCTCCAGGGCATCCGGGTCCTCAATTACATCGACGACTGGCTTATCCTGGCTCGGTCTCGGGAGTTGGCGGTTTGGCATTGAGATGTCGTCCTTGCTCATCTTCTTTGTTTGGGGCTGAGGCTCAACGAGGGAAAGAGTGTGCTGGCACCTTCCCAAAGGACTGTGTTTTGTTAGGGGTGGTGTGGGACTCGTTGACGATGTTGGTACGTCTGTCTCCGGCTTGTGTCGAGTCCGTTCTGGCCATGGTGAAGAGTGTGAGGAGGGACCTGCTGTCCCAGGCAGAGGGTCTGGCCCTTGAAGGGGCCCAGTACCTAGAGGCTCTTTCGGTTGCTCCCCGATGCCTGGAGTTTGCCCCGGGTAACATGAGGGCCATCCTGCACCCCATTCCGGGCTACATTCCCAAGGTGAAGTCCACTGTCATGGGGCCCGTGGTACTGCAGGCGTTTTATCCTCCGCCTCATGAAACGGCGGAGGCTCCATTTGCTCTGCCCTGTCAGAGCACTGAGTGTCTTCAGTCTGAAGTCCTCCCGGTGGAGGAAGACAGAGACTAACCCGACGCAGTTCGAGTTCCCCTCGTGCTTATATGCCCCTATGGTTATGCCGTCACATGCTACCGTTCTCACTAGGACCAATAGGATTGGAGTAGTTTTCATTCGCATTCAGCCCTGTCATGCCTTAAGGCGTTCCCATAGTGTCGTAACCGACGCAGTGTCTCGTTCCCCTATCTCGGGGAACAAGAGTTACATACGTAACCCGAGACGTTCTTTACATTCAGAGGTGGGGTGGGGGTGAGGGACAGAGATATGTATATTTTCCTTACTTGGCTGCATCAAACATTGTTTATAACTTTTTTTAAATTAACAATGCCCAAAGTTAATGTACGTTTATGAGAAGCATTCAGTCTGCCACAATTCCAAACCAAAAATGACAGATCAAAAAGCTGCGTTGTAAATGAAATTATATGTGGCTATTGCTACTGCCTTTCATTTAGTTAAATCCTAATAATCGCATTGATCACAAACTTCCAAGATGGCATCTCTATTGATTGTGTGGGTTTTGACAACAGTGTCATATGCATTTATATATTTTATAGTTATTTTATGTTCACTTTGGTGGTGCAGAGGCAGATGTTATCTGTGTAATACTTAGGTCTGTTTGAAATACATATGCACACACACACACACACACACACACACACATATACACACACACACACACACACACACGGTGTGTTGTATATCTGTTTCAGTTATCACCGTTCATTTCAGACAACAGAGCAATAAAACCAGGACACATTAAGAGAAGAAGACAAACCAATGGTCCATGTTCATCAGGCAGTTGTTTCCATCCTGATCACAAGAGATACTGGACAGCATTAGCTCTTTCCAGCCCCTCTTTCAGCCCGACGATGCGGATGTTGCATCTTTGGTTTCTGTTTTCCATATCTGCTAGCTTCACCTCCATCTCCTGAAAAGCGTAGCGTGGCTGTCGATAATACTTGACTATTTTTTTTAGATTACTATTTAGGGATTTTATGACATTTAACTGATAGGACAGCTTGAAGACATGAAAGGGGAGAGAGCACGACACACAACACCACTGCCCAGGACTCAGCCTACATGGGACCCACACTCTACAGGTTGAGCTAGGTCACCCCAATAGATCCGACCTGTAACAGACCAGAACTGACAAGGATGGGTCATTCCCCCTCTATATTATTCTCTGTCAAACCTGAGAAGCCTCTGAAACTATACTTAAAGATTTTAATTTTTGAGGGCATTTCCACCTGTTATTGATAGGACAGCCTAGACATGAAAGGGGAGACAGAGGGGGAAGAACGTGCAGGAAAGTGCCTCAGGTTGGATTTGAATCCTGGGCCTCTGCATTGAGGAATAAACGTCTATATGGGCGGGGCTCTACCAAACGAGCCATCCGGCCGCCTCTGAAACTATATCTAACCCATTGTGGGACTCTTAACTGTCTCTGAGACCAAGCTCAGGTTTCTGTTGTTGTTACCAGCTCTATAAAGCAGGACATATCCCTGCGCAACAACAGGAGGGGCACTGTTTTCGTGAAATTAGGGAGAAACCACTATTATCTTAATTTGTTAAAAAAGGTCAACATTTGATTTACCAACACCAGTTGGTCTACCTAAACCCACCCTTAACAAGTGAGGTAACATTAAGACGTAGAACCAATTTTGGTTCTCCTAAAACTAAATCTCAAAGGGAAATAATTCCACAGCTCCTCAGTGTAAGAAGGAAGGAAGGTTGTTTTAACAGGTTTAAAATATATATAGTCTGCGCCTTTACAATACAAAGTATAACCTGATTATGCTGCACTGCAATAAATATTTCAACAGCATGTGTTTGTATCTGCAAATATTTCTGTGCATGTGAACAATCTTAAGAATTTTCTACAATTTGAACTATTTTAGTATTATGGCAAAGCATACTAAAGAGGAGAGTGCTTTTCATTATGCCCAACAGTGTGTAGTTGGTTAGACAAAATTCTGGTAATATTAATCAAGTGTGTTCCATTTGGTGCAAAAATTTGATTTAGATAATGCTGAATGTAGTTTTGGTTGCAGTGCTTCATTTTACACGGTGAGGTATTTTGCAGGTTGTGTGGTTTTGTGAATTGTGTTTTGATAAAACCAGCGTTGTTTGCAAAATTATGTTTTAGAAAGTGGAAAAAAACTGTAATACAAGGAAAAGACTGTAGCAGCATGGAGGACAAGATGAAATACTAAAGTTCCAGATTTCAGTTCAGACAAGTAAATGACAAAAAAAGGACTATTATGAGTAACAGCAACCTACAATAGTAGACTGTAACTAGCCAAACAAGTAGAAACTAGGAATCTTAAAATGTATTTATCTAAGTACAAACACATGGAAAAGCTTATCCATGTGTGATAGTTGCACTTGTTCATAAATAAGTTCATAAATACGTGTTCTAAAACAAGTCAGCTGCATTGATTGGAAGCCCATCTGGAGGCTGTTCGTGCTGCTGTGCCACTGCTTCTGCGTTTTACAGACTTGCCTTTTTGCCTGACAGTCAGTCCCTTTGTTTACAGGATACAGCTCTGTTGTGCAAGCAACCACAACCAAGTCTATTTCAACACATACGCTTAATCCTAATTATATATAAAGCGTTATTGCAGACACAGGTCCCTGTTACACATCATACAGTACAAAAAGTATAAAAAGGAGATCCAAACGCACAAAACAATTCCATAGTCGCCTAAAGGATTTACAGGCTATTGCACCAATGTTGTCTTAATCTAGAAGTGTATCTATAACAGCTTTTCAGAAGATTGACTATGGCTTCAATTATATGGTTCTCTGACTTGTCCAGATGACACAACAAAGGTTACTCCTTGACTCACAACCCAACTTCCTCCCTTCATAATTATAAAAAATGATGTCATACCACCTCCATGTACAGTATGTTCTCGTGGTCATGTGTTAGACAAAAACAAAGGCATGAAATCGTCTAAACACTGTAATCCCCCACACACCCTGTGTTTGTCAGTAATTTGTAGTTACGTTGCTGTGTATTTGTACTGTATTGTGCATTTCTGTTCATTTGTTTGTCATGGAACATGGAAAAATGAAAAAAAGATTTATTTTTTAATTTCATTTAAAAAATTTAAATTTCATTTATTTCATGGTATTTAAACTGTGTGCTTGTATTTTGCTGCTCTTGAATTAATATGTATGACTGTTTGTTTTTTTTAAATGTTTTCTATGGCAAACATTTTGTGTTCCCAGCTTTAAAAGTGTGTGTCACTATTATATTATTATTACTAACATTTTTAATTTTTATGGCACCTATAAATAAGATGCCAACACACTGGTTTCAAGTACAATTAATATTTACAATTTAAAATGGAATTTTAATTCCAACAACCCTGTGAGTCACCGTGGAATTCAAAGACACAATCTCTGATGGTGGAGCAAAATCTTAACAAGCTGCAGCCAATGCCAAAGCCCCAGTCCCGCCAACACAAGCCCAAGCTTTCAGAAAATGTTGATCATTTCATTTATTCAATTGAATGTTCAATTATATTTTCTGTGAAATGTATTTCCCCACATGAAGGTCCACATTCAGTTTAACAATCGTCTTCACACGAATAGGAATCCTAGTTTGGTGGAGAAACACTCAACCTTTTCTTATGTTTCATTTGTTGTCGACTTTTGAGTCTTAAAATACAGGACATTCGACACAAGTCCTTCAGCCCTCAAAAAAACAGAGGGCATGAGCTCGCAAATGGCCACAAGACAACAGCTCAGTGAAAACTTTCCTTCAAATGTTTGCCTGAATGGGGATTTTATCAAAACATCAAGGATTGATCAGAGTAGACAAGTGAATCTCACCCGGCCTCTCCTTGGCCCACATTTTAGATTTGCTGGCTCCAATGAGTGCCAAAATGCCAACCGTCAATTTCATGGAACCTGATCGACATTACTGATACTATGTTGTTTCTCCTTTGCAGTTTGAGATCATTTGACCGCAGTTTGACGCCAGACTGTCCACCTCAAGCTCGTTTGTCGCATATTTTTAAACGTCAATTATTACTATGAAACTGTCTTTAACCGTTATGATTAAGTGTTTGTATTAATGTGGTAGTAGAATTTTATTGAGGTGACAAACCTATTTGGTGTTATAAGACTCAAGGGATAGAACTTAAAACCTCCTATATTTTGACATTGTTCACACATTATGCTTGCCTTGACAGGCCCAAAGTTTAGCTGAAGGGCAGTTCTACCACAAATTCCTGGGAAACAGACTGTAAAATTGTTCTAATGAATCATCATGAGAATTGTGCACAAAACACTGCTGGCTGCATCACAGAGGAAGTTTAAAACACGTCTACCTATGGTGTTCCCTCACGGAACCGACTGCGGGTTGTGAAGGTTTGACATCGCCACGTGTAACAGCTCTCTGAGAACTTTGAGTTCATCTGTAGGTCGGGCGTGTTGGACCAAATACACACCTTAAGATACAGTGGTGTGAAAAAGTGTTTGCCCCCTTCCTCATTTCCTGTTCCTTTGCATGTTTGTCACACTTAAGTGTTTCGGAACATCAAACCAATTTAAACAATAGTCAAGGACAACACAAGTAAACACAAAATGCAATTTGTAAATGAAGGTGTTTATTATTAAAGGTGAAAAAATCCAAACCATCATGGCCCTGTGTGAAAAAGTGATTGCCCCCTAAACCTAATAACTGGTTGGGCCACCCTTAGCAGCAACAACTGCAACCAAGCGTTTGCGATAATGTGCAATGAGGCTTTTACAGCGTCCTGGAGGAATTTTGGCCCAATCATCTTTGCAGAATTGTCCTAATTCAGTTACATTAGAGGGTTTTCGAGCATGAACGGCCTTTTTAAGGTCATACCACAACATCTCAATAGGATTCAGGTCAGGACTTTGGCTAGGCCACTCCAAAGTCTTCATTTTGTTTTTCTTCAGCCACTCGGTGGTGGACTTGCTGGTGTGTTTAGGATCATTGTCCTGCTGCAGAACCCAAGTTCGCTTCAGCTTGAGTACACGAACAGATGGTCGGACATTCTCCTTCAGGATCTCTTGGTAGACAGCAGAATTCATAGTTCCTTTTATCACGGCAAGTCTTCCAGGTCCTGAAGCAGCAAAACAGCCCCAGACCATCACACTACCACCACCATATTTTACTGTTGGTATAATGTTCTTTTATGAAATGCAGTGTTCCTTCTACGCCAGATATACTTGGACACACACCTTCCAAAGAGTTCCACTTTTGTCTCATCGGTCCACAGAATGTTGTCCCAAAAGTCTTGGGGATCATCAAGATGTGTTGTGGAGAAATTGAGACGAGCTTTGATGTTCTTTTGCTCAGCAGTGGTTTTCTCCTTGGAACTCTGCCATGCAGGCCATTTTTGCCCAGTCTTTTCCTGATGGTGGAGGCATGAACGCTGACCTTAACTGAGGCAAGTGAGGCCTGCAGTTCTTTGGACGTTGTTGTGGGGTCTTTTGTGACCTCTTGGATGAGTCGTTGCTGCGCTCTTGGGGTAATTTTGGGCGGCCGGCCACTCCTGGGAAGGTTCACCACTGTTCCATGTCTTCGCCATTTGTGGATAATGGCTCTCACTGTGGTTCGCTGGATTCCCAAAGCTTTGGAAATGGCTTTATAACCCTTTCCAGACTGATAGATCTCAATTACTTTCTTTCTCAATTGTTCCTGAATTTCTTTGGGTCTCGGCATGATGTGTAGCTTTTAAGGATCTTCTGGTGGACCTTACTGTGTCAAGCAGCTCCTATTTAAGTGATGCCTTGATTGTGAACAGGTGTGGCAATAATCAGGCCTGGGTGTGGCTAGAGAAATTGAACTCAGGTGTGGACAACCACAGTTATAGTATGTTTTAACAAGGGGGGCAATCACTTTTTCACACAGGGCCATGATGGTTTGGATTTTTTTTCACCTTTAATAATAAACACCTTCATTTACAAATTGCATTTTGTGTTTACTTGTGTTGTCCTTGACTATTGTTTAAATTGGTTTGATGTTCCGAAACACTTAAGTGTGACAAACATGCAAAGGAACAGGAAATGAGGAAGGGGGCAAACACTTTTTCACACCACTGTAGCCCTGCCTGTTTGTGCAAAGTATAGAGAGACAGAACAAATAAAAAGTAGGTGAAAAAACAGAGTGCAAAGTATTAATATTGCAACTAGATAAGCCTTTTTGAAGAAATGGTGTGACGTACACAGTGATGCTGAGGTGTGATGGGAGTGAACCATTAAGAGACACGTGATCTGTGTGTAATACTGACAGAGATGGCAAAAGTACTCACTTTCCGTACTTAAGTAGAAGTACAAATACTTGAGTTAAAAAATACTCTGGTAAAAGTGGAAGTACTGATTAAACTTCTTTACTCAAGTAAAAGTAACAAAGTACAGGCTTGGAAATTTACTTAAAGTATAAAAGTAAAAGTAGCCTTGCAAATGACAACAATTTTCTATGCAAAGCTACCCGGAGCACACAGATGTTACTAGAGAGATGCTGAGGAACTTCAGTGGACATGGAGAACACATATATGTCTTTATATGGCAATGGCTACATTTTAAATGGATGTCTGCCAATAGGCCTGAAACATAACATATATGATTATTATGACAGAAACTGGGACTCCAGGTTAATAAGATTCTGACCCATTAGCAAGATATGAATTCAGTTGTGATTCTGTGAGAATTCACAGATCCAGTTTATATTTTTAATCTTCCTTAACATTTAAATGAATCTACATGTATGTGTGTGTGCTCAGATATGGCTTCTGGAAATAAAATAAAGGATTAAAATATGAATGACTAAACAGACATTAATGAAGAAGTTCCCAGCACATTGGCCAGGAGTCCTTCTTGATGCATACTGTCTCAAACATCTCTCTCTGATAAGACTGAGGATGATGTCTTCCTGCTTGTCTGCCAAATCTCCGTTTTCTTCATTTTCAATCATGTCTATGTGTAAGTAAGTAAGTAAGTAAGGTTTATTTGTATAGCACCTTTCACAGATAAAAATCACAAAGTGCTTCACCGTAAAATGTAATACAATACCAACAAAGTACAATACAATGTATATGACACTTAAAAACAAATGGAAAACATAAAAACAAAACCATAAAAAACCCCACGTCTAACTAAATGTGCTAACGTTAGCGCCATCAAGCCGCAATGATTTGCTGTGAATTAATGCAGAATGCTGAATCTGTTGAGTTGCGTCAAATGCAACGTACAGCAGATATTCCCATCTATTTAGATTGAATATGGTATTGATGATGTAAACAATGATAACGATAACTTCAGTGAAATGATGTGAAAATTGAGGACTAGATTAGGACTGGATTAAAAGCTGATTCTGGTTTCCAACGTCCCCCCAGACAATTTCTGTCTAGCTAAGTTTTCAACCACTTGTCAATTGAATTACAGTATCTGAAGTTGGTGAACAGGTGAAGACCACACCAAAACCACTAGCTAACTTACTTTAAATGTGAAGAACTATATACTAATAACGGGCTTAAGTAAACTGAAGACATGAGTTATACGATTTACAGTTCTCAAAGACGCACACACACAATCTCAGCTGATTATCCTCCGGACAGATATTCTCTTTTTCTCCGTGCGGCGCGCGCGCACCCGCTCGCGGTGTGTGGCGCGTGTCCGCGCTATTTTCCGACATAACAACCTCTTGTACAAAACAAAAGTAACGAGCCAATTTTGTAAAATGTAAGGAGTAGAAAGTACCGATATTTGTGTTAAAATGTAAGGAGTAGAAGTAAAAAGTCGCCACAAAAATAAATAGTAAAGTAAAGTAAAAATATCAGAAAAATCTACTTGAGTACAGTAACGGAGTATTTGTACTTCGTTACTTCCCATCTCTGAATACTGAGCATTGTGTAATTGGAATGGAGTTTGAACTGAATAGATGTGCAGTGCTATAAATACAATGGGAATCAATGGGCCTCCATAGATTTGAACTTATCATAAAACTAAAATGATTAAAGCCATTGACATTCTATTTGTTTGTGTCTTAGCAAATGTTAGCATGCTAGCACACTATACTATTATAATTAGTGGTGGAAGAAGTACTCAGATCTTTTACTCACTTAAGTAAAAGTACAAATGTATTGGCATCGAAATATCCTTAAAAGTAAAATTAGTCATTATGCAGAATGGCCCATGTTATAATATATAATTCTTGACGCATTAATGTGTAAGCATCACCCATGTTGCAGCAGGTAAAGCTAGGGCTTATTGATTGATGAACTGCCAGAATGTATTAGGTGATTTATATTTTGTATATACATCTCAATCTGTACAGTAACTAGTGTTGCACGGGAAACAAATGAGTGAAAAGTACAACATTGTCTTACAAAATGCAGTTGTGATGTCCGGGCCTGGAGCTATGTGGATTCTGTCAACAACCCAACCGATGACATTACGTGGGGAAAAACACTGCTGGAACTCGCCGGTAAGAACAGATGGAGGCAGGGCCCTGCCTTCCTACAACAGACACCTGTAGCCTGGCCCACACAGCCAGCCACTGAGGAGACAGAGAATTCTTCTGAGCTGCGAAAACCCACTGTCCGGTGTCTCACTACAAGCATAAGTAGAGTATTTATATCATTAGTTAACTTTAGTTAACATTTGACACATAAATCATGTAGGTCAAAGTGTCAAAAAATACTTTTCTTCAGGGATATCTCACTAAATATGAAAATGCAAACAATTTCTCTATGGAAATGCTTAAATGAATATGTAAACTATTTAAGCAAAGTAGCATATAGCCAGTTTTAGAGCAGATGGCACACTCCTTTCCATTTGTCACATCTTCCTCGTTCTATACTGAAACTACCGTCAGCTACGTATGTCTCACGAACAGACAGTGAATATTTCAAAAGCTGCTCTCTCCTTTGATTCTTTTAAGTTTCCTGAGATATTGCATAATCTGATATGTATATTTATATAAACATGTGATAGTTTTAAAACAAAAACAAACAAGATCAATAACTGGGCTTACTTAAAATTAAAATTTCATAGTATAGTTGTTTTGTTAAGATTAGTGTCGAGAATCTGGGACTTTTTTGTGGGAAACAAAACTTAATGACGTTTAGAGAGTATTCAGACCCTTTACTGTAGTAAGCAGCAACAACTTAAGTAATTAAAAGCACAAATGTTCGATTTAAATTTGCCGTCCATTCCAGAGGCAAATAACATCTTTGTACGGCCGATTGAAGAGCAGAAAAGAGAAAAAGGTGTCATTCAAGACTAAAAAGTAAAACAGCATCACAATTTAATAACTCTTATAAATTATTTGTTCAATACGTAACCAGTGCCATGGAAAATAGCCACCATTGATGAAGTTAAACAAAGTGAATCATTGAACAATATTCCAGAAACATCAAGATGTGACATAAAATACATTAAACTTAACACAAAGAAGGCAACTCCTGGTTAAGAAAATGTCTGTAATGGGTGATGTAAAGAAAAACAAAAATGAGATGATTTAATTACAGATAGGGTAATTCATATTCTATCATCCAGGTACATTTCCCAGGGCAAGATTTAGTCATTTATAAATATGAAATATAACAACTGCACGCACTCTTTTTAGTGAAACAAAAACACACAGTTTGTCTAAAAGAAAGGCACCATCTTAAAAAAAGTGTAGTTTTACCCTGAAACACCAGAACTACCATGTACAAATACATGTTTCTGTAACACATGTTAAGGTTTAAAGTACTGTATATATTTCAACGTGTTAGTGTTAGAAAGATTCCGTCACATACGTACTTTTCTCTGATCAGTGTTAAAATTGTTTGCATTACGACAAGAAAAACCACTGTAAGTGCTGTCCCCATATGGTATCTGGGAGCCACCGTATCATACTTGTCAGGAGCCCGTGTGACGCTGGGAAGAAAACAGGTGCTGCTGGACTGTGAGACACTGACAACATTGACGCTTTATTGTGACTACAGAGATTTATCTCATTCTACATTGGAATTACAAGAGTTGTTATAGCTGTTTTTCGGCAGTCATTTTTCTGTACTGATGCTGTGAATACTGCAAAACTGATTCTATTTGCAAGTAAACCTAACTTTGATATAACTTCAGTGGTTCCTGTCTATTCTTGATAATGAAAGTATTCTAACAGTTAGGTTTATCACAACAGTAATAAGTAAGTACTAGGAGCCTCTACACTCTATTTGACATCATTTCCTCTCAGGTCAAATTGTTCAAACTTGAACTCGGTGGTTCTTTATTTCTTGTTTGGTTGTTTATATTCTAGTCTGTTGACTTTGTGTTGAGGACGTCAAAGACATTGACGAAAGGGGTTGATGACGTAATGGATGTTGAAGACGGTTGTTGCTGATTATATTTTGTTGACCTTGTAACCTTACCTTTGTGCCCTATGTAGGCCAGATGCTGCTACCGTAATGGCTGTGTTCCAGTTGTTCAGTAAAAACTGGAACATAGCCCACACGCACCCCACTCGTGACTGTGAGTTTATCGTTTATGTATATTTATGTGTCATGTGGTTTACATCTTCTGCACACAATTGCCCTTCAGGGACACAGACACACAAAAGTTTAAAGTGCAGGAAATCTGCTTTACTTATTTCTGTACATATGCTGTGCAAAAGTATTTTTATAAAACAACTAGAGCTTTAGCTTTCAGTAGTAAATAAGAGGAAGGTAAGTACAAGATCTGACTCCTAGTGGTAGCATACAAAAGGACACTATTTGCTACACTACTCGCCTCCCACAGCTTTTGTCTCAGTTTTCATCGAACAAAAACTTCACAATAGCAAAAATTGAATTAGAAAGAGATCATAATCACATTACAGTATAGGCCAAAAGTTTGGACACACGTTTTCTTTATTTTCATGACTATTTACATTGTAGATTATCACTGAAGGCATCAAAACTATGAATGAACACATGTGGAATTATGTACTTAACAAAAAGTGAAATAACTGAAAACAAGTCTTATATTCTAGTTTCTTCAAAGTAGCCACCCTTTGCTCTGATTACTGCTTTGCACACTCTTGGCATTCTCTTGATGAGCTTCAAGAGGTAGTCACCTGAAATGGTTTTTCAACAGTCTTGAAGGAGTTCCCAGAGATGCTCAGCACTTGTTGGCCCTTTTGCCTTCACTCTGCGGTCCAGCTCTCCCCAAACCATCTCGATTGGGTTCAGGTCCGGTGACTGTGGAGGCGGAGCACTCCATCACTCTCCTTCTTGGTCAAAAAGCCCTTACACAGCCTGGAGGTGTGTTTGGGGTCATTGTCCTGTTGAAAAATAAATGATGGTCCAACTAAACGCAAACCGGATGGGATGGCATGTCGCTGCAGGATGCTGTGGTAGCCATGCTGGTTCAGTATGCCTTCAATTTTGAATACATCCCCAACAGTGTCACCAGCAAAGCCCCCCCACACCATCACACTTCCTCCTCCATGCTTCACGGTGGGCACCAGGCACGTAGAATCCATTTAGTCACCTTTTCTGTGTCGCACAAAGACACGGCGGTTGGAACCAAAGATCTCAAATTTGGACTCATCAGACCAAAGCACACATTTCTCTCTTGGTCTTCCTGTCCTGGGGCGGTCCTCATGTGAGCTAGTTTCGGTGTAGCGCTTGATGGTTTTTGTGACTGCACTTTCAAAGTTTTCGCAATTTTCTGGACTGACTGACCATCATTTCTTAAAGTAATGATGGCCACTTGTTTCTCTTTACTTAGCTGATTGGTTCTTGCCATAATATGAATTCTAACAGTTGGCCAACAGGGCTGTCTGCTGTGTATCAACCTGACTTCTGCACAACACAGCTGATGGTCCCAACTCCATTAATAAGGCAAGAAATTCCACTAATTAACCCTGACAAGGCCCACCTGTGAAGTGAAAACCATTTCAGGTGACTACCTCATGAAGCTCATTGAGAGAACACCAAGGGTTTGCAGCACTATCAAAAAAGCAAAGGGTGGCTACTAGAATATAAGACATGTTTTCAGTTATTTCACACTTTTTTGTTAAATACATAATTCCACATGTGTTCATTCATATTTTTGATGCCTTCAGTGATAATCTACAATGTAAATAGTCATGAAAATAAAGGAAAAGTATTGAATGAGAAGGTGTGTCCAAACCTTTGGCCTATATATATATATATATATATATATATATATATATATATATATATATATATATATATATATATATATATATATATATATATTCTACACACAGGGTTAACACAACTTTATGCTCTTTGTAAAACTAAAACCCCAAACCTACTGTGTGATTACAAGGATTTTCAACAAGGAGCAGTGAACCTGAAACAGTTAACACTATTACCAGGTATCATTTATGATTAAACAATAGGTTCAGACATTTCAAGTCCACCATAATACATGCATTAGCATTAGTTCACATTGACATGCCCAAATGTACGTTGAGAGGGTTACTGGTTGCTGCAAGTTCAGCTGAAGCGAATGTGAGGCTTCAGCATGAATTAGCCAAACTTTTTCTGTCATATACTCTCCTTAGGAAGTCAAAAAAATATCAATGTGTAACTTGATTACATTTACAATTTAATTCTCTATGTTGATTATAGGTTTCTGTGAAAAATACGGTCTAAACTTTGTACAAACTGGCTGATTTTTTTCACATAAATGACAAAGTTCTCCTGCTATATTCACAGTGAACTGTAGAGATAGAAATCCAAAGTATGAAGACAGGCTTCCTCATATCAGACTTGACCTGAAGACCATTTTCCTTTTCTCTCCTGTATAAAATCTATACATCTTCTATTTTACATCTTAAAAACCTGACTCTTGATAGCCAGCATGACTGAATCATATTACTGTTTAAAAGTGCGACAATCTGGTGGAGCGCGTGCCCATATAAAGAGGTTCAGTGGTTTATTGGCATTTCACAAATAAGTTCTTATGTTTTAAAATTAAATATACAGACCATCTTCCAGCAGCGCCTTGGACCCCCGTACAGATCCTTGGTGGCCGTGTTCCTTCTCTCTGCCTCTGTCACTTCCTCTCCTTTTTCTATCCTCTTTCCTCTTCCCCCTTTCCTCCTCTTTCTCGACCCCTGCCCTCCTAAACTTCCTCCTCTCGCTCTTGTTCTCCTGTTTCTCCCCGCATCTCTCCATGTGGTTATCATGCCAAGCTATTCCTCTCCTGCAGTGACTCCTCTTTAAGTCCTCCCTGCTGCCCCCCCGCTCTCTTTCCCAATCATCTTTCCCCATCGCCATTTTCTGACATAGATGCCGCTCTTTCCTCACATCGCTTTTCCTCTGAACTTCCCCTTCCGTCCCTCTTTCCGTCTCTCTTTCTATTCTCTGCATCTCTACCTTCTGCCACATCAGCTCTCCAATCCCCGACTCCTCTCTCCTCTTCTCTCCTCCAGCTCTCCATTACATCACTTTGTTTTCTGTCCTTGTCGCCACCTTTTTCCCCTTTGCTTTCTTTCATTTCCTGTTTGCTCCCTCTTTTAGTCCTGTAGGGTAGATCTTTGTCACTCCTATGCCTGCTTCTCCCTGTACTCCCACTTTCCACCTCTGTCTCTTTATTCACTGATCTCCATTCAGGCTCTATCTCTATTTCATCCTCTCTGCATCCTCTCCTCTCTTTCCGTTCACTCTTTCTCTCTGGCTTCACCCACTCAGAGTATGCTTTCCCACTCTGGTCCTCTTCTTCTGAATTGCCTGATCTCTTTATTTCCTTGTGCTTTTCTCCAGTTTTCTTTTTCTCCTTGTGGTTCTCAGTTTCTTTGTCCTTCTTTCCTATCTGAGATTGTTCTTTTAAAACATCCTCTTTAGCTGCTTCGACAGTCTCATTTTTCTGATCCTTTTCCTCTTCAGAATTCTTCTCTAATTCTGACTCAATCTTGCTTTCTCCCTCACCTTTTGTCTTCTTACTTTTCTTCTTTCCCTCTGCCTTAGCATCCTTATCTGCTATTTCCTCTCGGTCCTTCTCTTCCTCTGGCTCTTCTTTTTCCTTCACGCTCTTCTCCTTTTTTTTCTTCTTACTTTTCATATGTTCATTCCCCATCTCTTTACTCTTCTGCTCCTCCTCAACCTTCCTGTCCAGTTGCTCCTCCAGTAGGTCCAGTTCCTGCTCCAGCTCAGCCAGCTTCCTGGGATCGTCGTCGACTTCCTCCTCTACTTCCTCCACCTCCTCATACTCCTCCACCTCGATGCCATCCATGGTCTTCTGCAGCTGCGTCTTCACCTTGTTCAGCTCCAGGAGGCCGTCCTGGAGTTCTTTGCACACCTCCCTGATCTTGGTGGCGAACTTGGTCTTGGCGCCCTTGCGGAGCTGGTGGGAGTCTTTGGCGAGGAAGAAAATATCCAGAGCCAGGAAGAGCGCTGACATCACCCCTGTGGTAATGCTGATGGCCTTGGCGGCTTTGGCAACACCGCCTGCAGCGCCTAAAACCTGCACAGTGCTGACCAGTTTGTTTGTGTTTATCAACAGGGCTTTTCCGGCCATGCCACCCTCCTTCATCACATGCCGGACGTTGTGGTTCAGAGCCTTTTGGTGGCGCTCTTTGAGTATTTCTCAAAGTCCCACTCTTGCAGGGTGTCCATTCCTGCCTAGAAGAGCCACAGAGACAAAAAAGTAGGGTAGTAGGGTAAATCTACACGGGACATACGTGCACAGCTTCACGTAGATACAGACCCTACGCCGTAGCCTGACTTGCACTGCAATTCATTACATTTTAACGTTTTATTACATAACACATTGTTAATACATAACATAATGTGTTGATACACACATTCGGTTGAACATTTTCCAGTAATTATAAAACTTCCCGCTATTATATCAGTCTTTTTCCATCAATTAGGTTTTAAAATTTAAAGAACAAACTGAGGATAAAACAATATAATATATTTTTATATTCTGATCCTTTTATATTTCATTTCAAGTATACTTTTGTACTACTGCTTGATTTGAAGGCCTGTTGCTCTGTTGTTTACAATAAATAGGTCTAAAAAGGATGTTTATTGTGTTTGACTGTTCATTTTTACATTTCAAAAGCAGACATAAAAGTAACTTGAAAGTTACTTTCCCTATAACCACATACTTTTGAGATACATTAATTGGTAAAGGAATTCAATTACCTTTAAAAGAAGTAACTAGTAACTGTAACTAATTACTAATTTTCAGTAACTTGCCCAAAACTGGTTGTAAGGTGGAAAACAATGCCAACCATACAGAATAATTTTGACATAGAATAAACCCCTACAGGTGCAAAGCTGGCTTTATTCCATTACATTATGGTGCCAACAAAATAAACATTTTTTCTATTGAGAATTTCTGGAAAATAGTGTGAATTAAGATCCTGGAAATCCAAGCCATGACACTGCAACACGACATGCCGTGACACTGTATCTCTATTCTGTGTAAGCTTGGCAGAGTCAACTATCATTTCCATACTGGTATCAGCTGCTTTGGTTAATTAGCTGTTAACCTCATCCATCATCACATCCATTGTCACACCAGACACATCCTGACCATTTTGAAAATCAATAAAATTTCATTCCTTTGACGTCAAATAAAAATGTATTTACAAGCTAACTTAACCATCTTCATGTAAACCAAGTACCATGTATGTTAACCAAGCTCTACTAAGTACTAAGAAAGTGCTGAGGCCCAGTGATAGTACACTACAGGGTCACTGAGCCACTGAAGTTGGCATGGAGAGGCGGCAGAATCCTTAGAGACAGAATCCTTCTTTTTCTCATTCCCTAGGGCATGAATGAGTTAGTTCATTTGCTTGTTTGTTATGAAGTGAATACAATTAGAGCTGTCACAATTCCACATTTTGCAGTACAATTAATTGTCTCAGAAATAATCGTGACTAACAATATAATTGTCTCTTTCAGTCAAATTAAAAAATATTCATCTATTATGTTTATTTATATATTTAAGTTTTGAATCAATTCCAGTACACCTTTCACTGTCATGTGACCCAGATAATGTAATAACACAAATACACACCCTATGAAGTAAACCACGGCTCTTTATAATCATAAAACATATTTTATAACTGTATCCCCCCTTGTAATTTGTGTTGCTATGAATGTATCTAGGGTCAAGTTCCAACAACTAACACTCACTTAAATGAATGTCAGCAATTAATGCGGGTAAACAAAGAAACCGTGATTATGTAAAACAAATTGTCAATTAGACAATTATGTAATAATTGTTACAGGCCTAAATCCAATGTTTTAGTTTAATATCCTAAATGTGAGAGTCTGACTGTGTCTGCGAGGGCTGTGGCTCCCCCTGTTGGGATGTATTTGTGGTGCTGGTTGCAGGTTATGCTGGTTAATGGTGAGTTGGGCACGTTGTGTCTTATTATTTAAGTACAAACTCAAACATTTCCTCACCTGCACAAACTCCAAACACTCTCTGATGTCGCTGATCTCCTCCTGGTAGCCCTGGATCATCTTCTCCAGCTTCTACGGTCCATGTTAGAGTGAACTGTATCTGTGATGTTTGCTGTTGCTGAGGTTATGCTGCCCGCCGTTGCCACACTGATCCCCACTGCTGTGACAATAATAGAGGCACCAAATGTGAATGGCGCCAGAATGAGCCCCGTGATTGTTGCCAGGCTGCCAGCAACACTGGCTACCCCTCCACCCACAGCAGCTTTCACAGTTTTTTTGTGGAAGTCATCGGCAGGCCGGCCAGAGCCAAAAGCTCCAGGATGCGATGCTGTAAGGACGCCCCCCGCTTGTTGAAAAGACGCACAAAGAGACGGGCTGCCATGTAGACACGGTCAGCTGCCTGCTCCATTGACCTGCAGAGACACATGAGAGCTGTGAAGGCTTAAAACTCACCAGATGGTGTATTTGGTAAGTTTAAAGTTTAGGTTTAAGAAATAACAATTTCCTACGCGCATGTGTCCCAAGTGAAATCAGCAGGTAGACAAGGCAAAACATGGACTTTAAATATATTTAGATTTTTTACAATTTAATACCTGGCTATTTCACAATCATATCGGCTTAACGTAGGATGGAAAACCAGTTGGGACGATGGAGCCTAGAATTATTTATTATCAAATCACATTCATTTTCAGTGCTTCCTTGCAGTTTATAACAATTATTACTAATAATATAATTAATGATATTACCAAAAGCTGGACATGGATAAGCAGCAGACAATTATTGGATGGGCTAACTTAAATGCCTATTATGAGTCGAGGTTCCTGGTTTAAGTGAGAGGTCTTGCTACAGATCTGATAGATATCGTGGATAAGGAAATAGAAATACAGTAAAACAAAGGCTACCCTAAAATATCCTCAGAGTGCAAAAATAACATCTTGTGGCTAAACTTGAATGAAAAATTGTTAAAATTTAGAAACTACACTTACATTTGCCTATCATACTCGTGGAAATTAGATGTCTCGTTCCACTCTGCCCATCCTGGAAACCAGCAGCAGAATTAATACAATAACACATACAAATTGTGGTTGTTAGTGCTTATTTCTTTTACATTAAAAGTGTGTGTGTGTGTGTGTGTGTGTGTGTGTGTGTGTGCGTGCGTGTGTATGGATGGACAATCACACTGACCTTTGACTGTATTCCACCACTCCATCAAATCATCATTTTCCTGAAAACAGAGACATTTATCAATGTGTGTGTGTGTGTGTGTGTGTGTGTATATACAGTATATATATTGAAAGAGTTTCTGAGTGCAGGGTTTTTCAGAAGCATTTAAAACAGAGATGCATTGAACTTTTGACTTTCTTTCTCTGTGTACTACCAAGGGAACAAATGAACCAAACCGAAGTGTGTGTGTATGTGTGTATGTGTGTGTGTTTGTGTGTGTGAGAGTGTGTGTGAATGTGTGTGAGTGTGTGTGTGTGTGTGTGTGTGTGTGTGTGTGTGTGTGTGTGTGAAAGAGGCCCAAACACACTGACCTCCTCAGATTCCAGAGGGTTGTCTTCAGTAGGGTAAGCTGCCATCTCCAAAGTCTGGACCTCTACTGTGCTCTCCTGGAAAACAAACACAACAACACAACTCTGTGACACATATTCACTTTAAAGGGTTGGTATCTGAAACTACGGTCACTACCATTTTGTCTTTCTCTCTGTCTTTAGTTGGAAAGGTTACAATCGGTGGGTGTGTTTCTGAATCTTCAGACACTTGTGTTCCAGTTTTATTTAGAGTCAATTAATTTCTTTTATGAACCAGATTTAATCTTGTCGACCATAGAGTGACTTTCCTTTTTCAGTTGATTTCAAAGCAGCATGATGAACTATGTGAATGAATCTAAACCGTTCACAAAAAATGTGTTGTTATAGATGTAGATATAGATGTTATAGTTAAACAGTTAACATTTAGGCTTGGTTGGATTCTTTGGATTGGACATAAAGGCCGTTATGTTGAACAGAGACTTTCACGCTAGCGATGCTGTCAATATTTAGGTGAATGACTTAATTAGGCTAGTACAGGTTCAACTTGGCTCGATTTGGCTACTTTATAACATCATCATGCTAACCTGTGCTCGGTTCAGTTCCTGCAGCTCTACAGCCTCCTCAATAAGAGGCATCTTGTCTGAACTCTGTGGAAGAAGAAAACAACAATTCCTGTCATTAAGAAGAACTTTAACACATTAATAATAAAAACTAATTAATAATGAAACCAGTAAACAATTAAAGGAAATATGAATTCAAAAGGAGGACAAAGCATGTTTAGCGATAGAACAACAACAGCTTCTAATCACCTTTTGACTGATCCTTAAGACTTTGCAAGTAAAAAAACAGTCCCAATAAGGTACTTTACTAAAGTCAACCTCATTTTATTTCTCAGTGTTAACATCCATATCTGTACTAAGTTTTATATCTCTCTGTGGTAATATAATAAAAAAAACAGGCAGGGTGAAAAACACCAAAGAGAGTTGTAACTGTGGAAAATTAGATAAGTACATACCTGTGAAGGTACATCAAGTTTTGTTATTTTGGGAAGAGTTTTCTTGACTCGGAAGGACACAACCTGAGAAACAAAACAAGGAAAGACGAGGTTGTCAAAGAGAAAAGCACTTTAACACCAAAGTTAGGAGCTAAACTGAGAAGCAAGAGAAGAATGATCACAAAGTTCAGCTCCTGTCACCGTTGAAGTTTTATAATTCAACTCAATTCAATTTTATTTATAGTATCAAATCATAACAAAAGTTATCTCAAGACTTTACAGAGTAGGTCTAGACCACATTCTATAATTTACAAAGCCCCAACAATTCTAGTAATTCCCCCAAGAGCAAGCAACTAGTGTGACTAGTTAAAAACTTATTGAGATAAACCACCGAGTGGTATAGCTGTTGCGATACACTTTGGTTCTTGCTCCTGCGACTCTCCGTCACGTCTCTGGATGTTTCTTTAAAGCGAACAACAACTCACTCGTCTTTTCTTCCTGATGGTTCTGCTGTGTCTCAGCCTGCCTCCTTCCGGTGCCTCCATGTCATCACTTTCCTGCAAAAGAAGACAGAGATAAATGTTGAACAGCTGCACAGACACATTATCCAGGAGTGTTGTCTTTTTTTTTAAAGGCTGCATTACAGTAAAGTGATTGCATTTTTGGAACATCCCAGACTGTTCTAGCTGTTTTATTATTTGCCTTTACCCACTTAGTCATTGTATCCACATTATTGGTGATTATTTATCTAAACTCTTATTGTGTAAATATAATAGTCAACCATACAATATCGCCATCGATGTATTTGGTCAAAAATATTGTGATATTTGAGTTTCGCCCAGGTCTTTTTTGTTTTGTATTTCTTCAGTTACTTCATTTCAGTTAAATTTAATTTTTATAGCACATTTATAAACAACCATGGTTGACCCAAGTGCTTAACAAGCTAAAAAAGTGATAATATACAAAAACAATACACAATACAAAATAATCAACAGTAGAAAGAAAAAGAAAAAAAAAGGTCAAGGTATCAAAGCTCAACTTGAATTGAAAGCCAACGGTGGTCATGCTGTTTGTTCCCGTTGGCTCAATCTCAAATGTAAACGTATCTAAATCATGACTGTATTCCTGATCAACCCTACTTATCTTTAGGTTACTACTACCATAGTGCTTAGCGGATGTACAGTGATGGGATAAAACCTGACATCTCGCACATGCCAGGCCCCTTCCTCTATCTCCGCTATGATTTGCTATGAAGGGCACTGTTGCTGCATCCGGGGCTTAGCGCCACCCAGGACAATTGTGATTGGGCTAAAGAATTCAACAAAGAACCCAGAGTGTTTTTTTTTTCCATATCCAGGAATAATAAACCGGTGTAGCCAGACCATACTCCAGCACTGTAGAGAAAGGTCTGGCTATACTACCACAATGATACTGTTACTACTAACATAACATGTTCCATCTACTACTGATTCTATAGAAGTGTATGTAAAAATACATGTTATGCCTATGTCTGTGTTGATAATATTGTACCTGTTGTTCTGTTTTGGGCACCCTCCTGAACATTCCAGCCAACCCTCCTTTTTTCTCCTGTTAGAAAAAACAAAACATTCATTTAAAAAAGCGAAATATGCCAATACAATCAAACACAATAATTAATAACTCTACATCAAGACTCACCTTTGTGGTGCTTGTAGCTTCAGAAAGACTATTGTCACTATTCGACAATTCACCAATTGCTGAAAGATTATCCTTTAAAATAAAACAAATGAATTAATTCACTTTAAAATGTCACTGTTTTGAGTTATTATCACCAAAACTTTTGGGTGAGGTTGTTGGGAAACCCTCTCATAAACAGGAAAGATGAACACAGGGCCCAACACTTATTTTTACACTTATATTTTGTCAGATGTAAATATAAAACTGTAAATAATGGCATTTAAAATCAATTTCAAATCTTCGCTGGCAAATATTGAGAAAGGAAGGCTCTGCACACCTAGGTCACATGCTCTGAGATTACCTTTTGTTAAATACTTGTCCACATTAAGCCTGGCTTAAATATGTATAAAATGTCTTTGGATGTTGGTGTGCAGAGCCTTTCTTTCTCTAGACTTGATGTTTTGTTGTTCTTGTGGCATTGTGTTTGTGAGTGGGATAGTTATCTTAAAAGTATTCCGATTTTTGATGACCAAAATATCTACATGAAAGTACTCTTAGCGTTGCACAGCAAGTTGCCAAGTGCATCCACAGGCGTGGGGAAGCTCTCACCTTGGCAGTTTCTGCGAGGCTGTCGCAGCTGGCAGACAACTCCAATGTGTCACTGAGAGGATCCTGGAAAACAAAAAGCCGTCTGGTTGGTTTAAACATGCTGAAGGTAATTTTACCACAAAATGATTATCTTGAAAATGCAAATAAGAGCTTTCACAGACTACTAAACAGCGGGTAACCATAAACGTCACCACCGGAAAGAAATAAAAAGAGTGGGTTTGGTCACCTCACTTGCGATCGAGCGCGGAGCTGGTTTGAAAGACCTCTTGAAGATCCCAGCCAGTCCTCCAGTCTTCTCCTGAAACACATGAAACATTCACACGTTAGTATTAAAATAATTACTGTACCAACAGCAGAACAAAGAACAACAGGCAGAGGTTGTGATCGTGCGGACAACATTTGTACCTTTGACGTGTTTGCTTCTAACAGATTTTCCCAGCTGCCAAACAACTTCTTATCCTCATTTGATTCCTAAACGCAGAAAACAGAAAATAAAACCCCAATACAAAGTCCAGAGAAATGGTGTGATATAATGTAAACTTCATGTGAAAGGGCCATTAATGTGTTGTAGTCCCATCTGCTGGTTTATGAGTCATATTAACCATACCACTGACAATACGTTTCTCTTGAAAACATTTAACACACAGTCTGTGTAAGTGAAAACTACACCAGGCGCATCTGCGATGTGTCATAGTAAAC
>JABXJD010002061.1:0-63395 GCA_013375575.1 Percina caprodes
TATAACACTGTCAAAATTAACTATATTCTAAATATATTGGCCTAATTGTTAATTTCACTATTTTTGGTACAAACATGCCACTTAACAAGCCTTTCTCGGTCTGAAAGTTAAATGCATTTGTAAGAAAGATGCCTGAGAGACAAAAATAATCATGTAGTCCTTATGCTATGTAACGTTAATCGATTTAATGGAAGAAACTACATCATTAATATTTTACTGAGGACTCCCAGGAGCACCTGCTGTGCTCCATGTTGACAGCTCTCGACACATGCGCAGTAGCTGTCCCTCTGCTGCAGAGTGAAAACTTATTTGGTTTCGCAGATAACTATTAATACAGAGGAGCAAAGGAGGAGAAAAGGTCATCTGGCTTTCGCATTAATGTCTAACATGCTTTTGACCTTTCCCATAATTTGTGACATTATTTTTAACTTCTTCATCACCCCAACTTGTTGCCTTCTCCTGCACAGGTAAGTTGCATCCCACCACATTGCTAGGTAATGTTAGCTAACATAGGCTAACGGGTGAATGCGCACTGACTTTGAGCTCAATTTTAACAGAAATATATGAAACATTTACGACTCATCATGAAAAAGTCAAGTAAGTTTTGCACCAGCATCATTTAATATATTACGTTTTCTTCGTAATAGGCTTCGTGCTTAAGCAGCATCCTGCCTTGCTAACTGTTCTGGGTGTTCAGGACTCATTGTTGTCTCTTCTATTTTTAGGAGACATTTTGCAAGTATGTCATCTTTAACTATAGAGTAGCCTATAATTTTTTTTAAGGAATACATACCTGTTTCAGCCAGTTCTGTGTTTCAAAAGTTGATGAATTCCTTGGTGAATTGTATCTCTCAAGCTAAATGTTAATGAGGACTTCCCAAAACCACCTGCAAAATAGAGAAAAGGGGGGAAAATATTTGGACTATTCCACTAAACCAGGAAACACCCGTGTTAGAGCCAACAATTCTGACTTGTGACCCCCCTTGGAACTGTCGACTTGACCAGGGCCACGTTCAGCCTCCACAAAACGTAGCAACGTGTTTAAAAAAATAAAATAAAATAAAATAAAAAACTTTAACGGGGGGATTGCGTTCAACACCGTCAATGGTTGAACACCCTGTTGTGTGAGCAAGGGCACTGCTTTTTTAAACTACTTTACAGACACGTCGCTGCTGATTGGGTATCACCTGTGACACAGCCAATAAACAAGAGACACACCCACCAAACGATAGAAAACATAACACAAAGCACGTTGCACACCTGCACACCGTTTCACACTGTTCCGAGGAAACATGTCGTTCAACCAAGGAGTGATTTTATTGTCCTTGTCTCATTTTATTAATGTTTTATAGGTTATCTAGTAAACTCTCAAGAAAACAAAGCAAAGATTGGATTATTAGAGGAAGGTTTGAAACAGATGAACTGATGTGCTGAAAGCTCTTGTGGTCTGACTGCATACCAGTGACAGTGTTTAAAACCTCACACAATCAGATAAGTCTAACTTTAAAAAATATTATATTATAAATATATGATATTCACTATAACGAACCATTTTAGTTGGAAAAAACATAACTGTAAGATTTAAAACATTCAGTGCCTGTGAGTGACATCCCAAGGCATGTAAGTTAGTGAAAGAGTGATTGAATAAGGATGTGTGGATGAATTAAAAGGCATAAAGCATACATACATTTCAAACCTATTACTTTTTTGTGTTTTTCCTTATCTCTCCAACCCATTCATGCTTTATGCATTCCTTATTCGGTTTTCCAAACATTTCTTTCTGGCCCCTTAACTGCAAACTTCACTATGCTTCCCTACAATGAGTTGTCCCAATTCACTCTGTAACATTCATTTTAGAGCAGCAGAAATAGTAGTTTTGGTCACTGTGGCATACTCTAAAGAGAGGGATTTATTGCCTGAGGCTTGATGTCACTCAGGCTTCAGATGAAAATTCCAGTGTGGAGGCGGCCTGCTTTTGACATGTGATTGTTTTTTTATACATCAAATATCTACTGACACATATATGCATATATGATAAATGTTAACATATGTTAGTGATCATAGTTTAATTTAGAACAATGAAGTAGACTGAGAGTAACATCTGGGTTTAACAGCTGGAAGTAAAACCATATTGATGTTGACAACAGTATATGTACATAATTCTGCAATTCTTAATTATATACTGTATATTACCATATATTTTCCAATTTTGCATATGAAAAATGTTGTTTTCTTTGTTTAGTCCTGATGCTTTTGCTGCTGGAACATCCTCATTTCTCACATATTTTATGTAATCCCTTTTTTATGCATACTACTTGACTTTTCACTTGACTAGCAAATATAACCAGCTCTCTATGAAGGGAGAAAATGTACAAGACACTGACAGAACTGAAGCCTATATTTCTTTTTTTTTTGCTCACCTTAAAACCTCTGTGTGCGGAGAACAGAAGGTGCTTACTGATTAGAAAGTGATATGGCATTGCAATGCTGTGAGTCACTGTTTTGCACTGAGGCTTAGCCTTTTGCTAGCTGTACTTTTTGCAGAATATAGTATGTTGTGGCCGGGTATTGCATTTCCTTTATGTAAGCATTGTAAGGTTAGCTGTTATTGACTGTGCTCGACCTGGGCAGAGAGAGAGAGAGAGAGAGAGAGAGAGAGAGAGAGAGAGAGAGAGAGAGAGAGAGAGAGAGAGAGAGAGAGAGAGAGAGAGAGAGAGAGAGAGAGAGAGAGAGAGAGAGAGAGAGAGAGAGAGAGAGAACAAGTGATGCTGTAGGACAAATACAAAGAGCTAATTATCATTTTTCTTTTATTTGGATATAAAAGGATTGCTCCATTCTTGATACTTTGTGAATAAGTATGGCTCAAGGAAGTTACGTTTTGAGAAATGTTTCAGGTAACTATAACTATTACTTTCCAAATAGCTTACATGCTAGATTTTGATTGATGTGAATTTTAGTTTTTTATCTATTTATGATGAAGAAAATATGCCCAGCCTTTTGTTTACAGGGGGTTATAATGGAATTTAAAAATTGCAAATACTAAAATATCTATCAATTTAAACACACTCTACTCTCAACTAGAAAGTGAAAACATTTACAATGTAAATAGTTATACCTGTTTCATGAACTACAATTTCTTTGTGAAAAACATTTGAAGAATACAAAAGATTTCTGTTCCTTTTAAGTGTTCCCTCGCTAAAATACTTGGAGGATGTCTGTGGTTGAGAAAACCTGCCAAGACTATGGTCAGGCATTTTAGAGGGAGAGTTCCATAGTAATTATAGAGTGTGTTCAGTCTATGTAGGGAGACATACAATTTAGAGAGAAGTAGCTGCTGAAAACAGTGTCTACACAATTAGTAAATCCTCCACTGTCCCTCCTCTTCTTGTGGGACCGGCTCAGAGAGTTTATACTCAAAAGCATTTCGAGCAGATAGAAGTAAGACTCTAGGCTCAAATAGAAAGGGTTGCTGATGAGCGTATAATACTGAGGTAAGGAAAAAAAAAGAAAGAAATTAAGGGTAGAATGTATATAGAATAGAGCTGTATAAAAGCTTAGATACTGTATTTTCCATAGCATATTGTGGGTTTTGCCTGTGATATTTTGTTGTGAAGACTTCAAAACAAATTTCTTCAATACCAATCGTTTGCTGTTGTAAATTTAATGTCTAATTATATATTTAGTTTTAAACTTAAACTCTCAATGCAGGACATTTTCTTTACTTGTTTTTTATCACTTGCAATAGGGATATTTTGTTTGGAGTAATCAACTTTGGCTGTTCCACTGTTGGTCTAACAGGTCAAAGCAGTGAAGAGTGTGTTCCTAACTACCCAGGGATTGACTACAGTTATCAGTTGGACGTGGATTACCAAAAGAGTGTGGACAATTTCCAAAACGGTGCAACCATTAAGCGGTTAAGCCTTAAAAGGAGGCCCAGAGTGGCTGTCAATAATGTGGAAAAAACGCAAAGTGACATTTCATCCAGCCAGTGGCATTCTGCAGAATCTTTGTCATCATCTAGCAGTGATGATACAAGACTACTGGGCATGTCTTCTACCACAAAAGGTCGACCTCCTCTTCCTCCACCACATCGTTCCTCATTGGATAACAAATCCGCCAGGAATGAAGGACCAGCAACCTCTCAGATACTTAATGAGCCAAAGCCTCAGCCTGCTGCAAGATCTCTTGCATTACAAAGACAAAGCCCTGTGATGGAAAGGACCTTAATGGAGACCCTCAAACACTTGGAACAGGAGGTGATCCGCCAGCCTCCACCTCAGCCCGCTCCCCGGCGTCGGCTGGCCAGCTTTGGAGGGGTAAGTTCTCATGGGTCTCATTCCCCCTTCACTGGCCTGGGTGCATATAATCAGAACAACAATAGGAACAAGCCTACTGGCACAGAAGGTGATACACATGTCCACCTTAGCTCATCCCTGGGCAGTAGAGGCAGCACAGGATGCCTTAGGCTGAGCCCACAGAGCTCTGGGAGAACCACCCCAGTTACAGGTCTCGGCCCCACACAACTGCAGCATGTCCGTGATCAGATGGTGGTAGCTCTGCAGAGGCTCAAGGAGCTCGAGGAGCAGGTGACAATCATCCCTATCCTTCAGGTAAAAATCTCAGTCCTTCAGGAGGAAAAGAGGCAACTGGTCTCTCAACTCAACCATAGTGACAATGAGGACATAAATGGTGTGATCTGGCAGAGAGCATATGGCAAAGAAAAGTCTGACATTGAGAATAAGGTGATTAACAAGGAAGGACCTGAAGATATAGTCAGAAGTGACTGCACCGACTTCAGGGAGTTCCGGAAACTGACTGAAGAGATAAATGCATTGGAAAGAACCACCAGGTGTGGACATTTGCAAGCATCGCATGAAAAAGCCCATAGCCTTCTGCATGACAAGGCTATTAAGTCAGTCACAGTGGGAACTGATAATGATATGGCCTTGTCTAAACCCACCAAAGAAAACAAATATGTGAACACTGATCAGGTAAAGATGAGGTCCGTTGCATCAGAAGTGTCTGAAGTTAACCTGGGAATTTACGGAACAGGAAGCAGAGATTGATGCCCAACAACTAATAATTGGTGCCTTAAAGGAGAGAATTTGTCACTTAGAAGCAGAGTTAAAAGAATCTGCTCTCAAGACAGAGATGAGTCGTCTGAAACTAGAGCTTCAGGCTGCAGGAGCTAGGAACCGAGCTGATAAAGCCTCCTTTGCTAGACCATCCACTGTGAGCACAGGCATCGAGGCAAGGCCTCACACCACAAGCCAGGCAGTAGGTAATCACACAGAGCTCCGAGATGCCAGCACAGGAGAGGCAATAGAGGTGAAGACTGTGGGAGTGTCATGTTGGAGGCCTGAGCTGAAGAATGTTTGCGCAGGACCAGATGTACCCATGAGCCACTGGGAAATCAGGGAGCAAGTGGAGACCATGGAAAAGGGTGTGGGGATCCAAGTTCTTACAAACACACAAGGAGTCGGGAGGGAGATAAAGTTATGTGATGCAGAAACCAACACAGACGTACCAGTAGAGAATCTGGGGTCTAAGAAAAGAAAGATGAAGTATAATTCAGTGGGCTGTGGGGACTGTTCTGTTGATGTAATCGTCTGCAAAGCAAAGGAAGTGGTTTCTCAAGGTATTGCCACAAATCAAGTCAAAAGTGTGGATCTGGGAATCATGGCCACACCCCAGACAGCTTCCCAGCGTACCAACACAGTATCCAGCTCAGTGTCTCGCTTTACCAACACCAGACATGCCTTCAACACAGACTCCAGCACTAATACTGTCTTAAGTACCCAAGACAAGCACACCAACACCACTCAGACTGTTACCAGGACAGTGTCAGTAGGCAACAGGGTCAAAGACATCAAATGCCCACCGGAGACCTGCACGGTTGGTGTAGGAACTGTAAATCTACCAGGAAGTGCCTTAAACCAAACACCGGAGACAGTCACCAAGATAACTCGAGACGCTGGTGTTGGATTAACAAATATTAATGACAATTTTCTGGTTGGATTGAAATCTCGAAATATGGCATGTGGACCATCCCATCTGCCTGACCCCATCAAGACAAGGAGCATCGGTGTAGGGGAGGGGAGGGTACGAGATTTGTCAGTTTCATCCAGTACAACTGGCCAGACATTCAAGCAATCTTCACAGTCCCAGTGGGACCCTGAGCTGAACCATTACATAGAAAAGATGCATTGGCTGCTCCGGGAGCATGGGGACCTGCTCACAGAGGACCACGCTCATCAGAGGGATGGGTTTGTCCAGCAGCAAGGAAGTAGACAAGGAAGTACCAGCTCAAAGCTGTCCTGTAAACACAAAGCTGCAGCACAAGGTGGACCAGAAGTCCATCCTTTAGATTCCCAGCCACCAGGTAACTTCGTAGATTTTAGAGCCCGACCAATGTATCGGTAGGCCGATATTATTGGCCAATATTAGGCATTTCCCTATATATCGTATCGGCAGTTATAATGGCCGATTTAAAAAAAAAAAAAAAAAAGATTTGTACGTCCCCTTTGGCATCACTGAGTTTTGTTTTTGTTCAGAGGACTTTGTTTCATATCTTGAATTGTATTTATCAGACCTTTTAATATATTTTGATGTTCTGTTGTGACTATAAAACAAATTATCATATTATTTTAGTGAGGACTCATAAATAACTACAAATAACTTATGTAAGGGATGTTTATGTTTTGTAACGCATTTCTGGATTTAAAAAAAATATATATATATATCAGCCAATATATCGGCATATTGGATTTTTAAATAACCAAATATTCATATCGGTATCCCTTAAAAATCCTTACCGGTCGGGCTCTAGTAAATTTAGTAAGTGTTAAAAGTAACCTGTGGAATGTTCTTGTAAATATTATATTTAGCGTATCTCACCACAAAGCGTTACGTGTATCCTCTTCATTTTTTTTCATTCATTTTTGGCATCTTACCACCACCAAGCAAATAGAATACCATGAAACCAAAATACACCACATAGCTAAACCTTTGCATTATTGGAATGTGTAGCATCATCTGATCAAAAAAAAAAAAAGTGTCAATTGGTCACAAACTCCTTTAGATACCTTTTAATGTTGGGTTATTATTATCATGTAATATATGTAATGTCATGCTGGTACTATTCAAACAATATAATTATATCATCTTCCTTTGTTACAGTCAGCAGAGAGTCTCAGTCGCCATCTCAGCTCTCAGTTGACTCTAATAAGTGTGAAAAAGCAAACCCAGGAATCTGCCAACAGGGTGGCAGTGATTCAGAGGTGAGAAGAATGATACAGATGTTGGAACATCAGGCATCTACAGCTATGCAAGGTAAACGTGTGTGTGTGTGTGTGTGTGTGTTATGAAGTTCATCTTCATGAGAAATCCAGTAAAAGTAGTCTAGTTTAAAAATATTTAGTTTCCAGATCACTCCCAGGGCCCACATTAAACTTGCGTTAGGTTTAGAGGAAGTGGCTGCCTTTGGCTTGACAAGTGGATTTTCTGAGGGTTACACTTGTAATGTTTGGAATGATATCTGGTTTTGGAGGGCGTCTCGTACCACATACCAGTTTGTGGCTGAGGGTCTAAAAGTGAATGGCTCCGTAGGAGGAGCTTGTGCCAGAGAAAGCTTTTCTTTTATTTTTTTAAATTTTATTTTTAAAAGGAGGCAGTGAGATTTGTAAGAATTTATGAAGACTCATGAACAATCCTCACACAGTCCTGCACAGATCAACCTAGTGGATTGATATATGTTTCTTTGTATGTGTTGTTTTTAATATTAAATGTAATTTGTTCAAATTCATATTCATGTTGTATGTTGCCGGAAGTAAGGCTGGAACTGATGTTCCACAAACTAAAACAGAGTTTGGAAACACTGCTTTTAGTTACACCGCTCGTACTTCATGGAATGAGTTGCAAAATCAGCAAGTCCTATCTAAAAATATATCCACATGTCTGAGCTTGTTTTTTACATGTGATTTTCTGTTTTATTCTTGTCCATCCTTGTCTGTTAAAGGTTATCCTTTATGTGCTGCCTTCTTGGTCAGGGCTCACTTGTAAAAGAGATTGTAATCACAATGCGATTTTATTTTCTGGTAAAATAAAAAAATAAAATGTGCTGCATTGTTGTTTCCAGATAGGTCAACGAATGCCGGTGTGCTGCGGTCTGTAATAAAGAAACAAAATGGTGACCAAGGCTGTAGCAGCAAGAGGAAGAGCATGAAGTTACTGAGGGCGACCACAGGGTAATCATCTCTTTAAATTTATATTTAAATATTAGGACTCAGCATCTTAACATACTTTATGTATTAACTCCTGTGTTTTGTCCTTAGATTGGACCCCATGTCATCTTACGAGCACTTTGATAGTGACAAGGCTAACCCTGAGGAAGTGGAAAGGAGAGGAAACAAAAAATCAAGGGAAGCTTCTCAAGAAGGAAGAAAGGGAAAAGGTGGCTCCAACAAGGTGTCCAAAGGGTCTGTGACATCACAAACACAGAGGTAATGTAGTCCAGAAGGTTTTAAAGTCAAAACATCTCAGTTGAATAAGAGTACTGCATTAAATAGCCATATCCTTTAATCTCAATATTTTTACTATGTCAGTCTAACTCTTTAGAGTTGTGCTGTGTAACTTGTAGCATTTTATTCGTTTCAGGTGTAAGATGAGTGAAACAATGTTTTCTGCTTGTCAAGCCTTGAAGTTACACCTAAGTGATGACACAGTTTTATCCAGCAGCAAATTGGTATGTTTTTCTCACTATATTCTATGTGAAAGGCCTTGAAGTTTACTGTGTGTGCATATGTGCGTGTGTGTGTGTACTGTATATGTGACATGGTATGTCACTGGATGGGTGTGGAGAGATGCTGAGGCAGGGTGTATTCAAATATGCCATTTAAAAAGAAATGGCTTTGGCATTGAAAATAAAAGGCGTAGGAATTTGCCTGCACTGTAATTTTCTGTCATTAGATTTTTCTTTCTTGAACTTGACAACAATTACACTTGTGAGTGAAAGAGACTACTCACTTTCACAGTAATTTAGCGTGGAAATAAAAAGGAGGGGAGTTCAAAAGAATTATATTGAAAAGGAAAATCCAGAAACCAAAGACAAACAAAACTCTCACCATGCCACAAACATTTTTATGGATTTTATGAAGACAGATTCCTATTCTCTTCCTTTTTTTAAATTGTTTTGGACATTTTGATAGCGAGTTGTTGCTTTGTTATGCTCTTGGTTTGTGCTCTTTCAGTCAAATCCTTGTAATAACAAGACTCTCCTTTCTATTCAAAGGTGAAATTGCTCTGCACGCTGTCAATTATGGCAACTTGCCATCATTTTTAACTTTATTGATGCCTACAAACACACTGATGTTTTTTTGTTTTTTTTACATTCTTTTGTCCCTTACAGCATGACTGTCTACAAACAATCCAGCAAGAGTGGTCGTCTGTGTCCAGCCACAAGTCAGCTTCTGCTGACACTATAGGAATTACTTGGCTACATTTCGGGTCATTTCACCTTCAGTATTGCAACATATAGCTAATATGGCTGACAGCAATGGAAACACAGCTCTGCACTACAGTGTGTCTCACTCCAACTTTGGCATTGTCAAGAAGTTGCTTGATGCAGGTACAGTAATACTCACAGGCAAACTAGAGGTTATTATGTATTCTAACAGCATTCTGGCTTAGTGCTCTGGTTCAGACATTTCTATGCTCCACAATACCCCCTAGGGGGCAATAAATTGAGTGATTGAGTAAGATACTTTCTCTGAGGTCCTTTTTGTATCTACAAAATAAGCTTTATTTGCATATCTTAAAGCAGCTGCCTAACCCAAAAGCATTAATTTTGAACTCCGAAGCATAATAATAGCGCTTATTACAACAGCGGAATAAATAAAATACAAATAAATAAATAAATCAAAATGGGTTATGATAAAACAATAATTATGCAACACTGAAATTGTGCATGCAATTCATCTAGCTTGGGAACATAGTTAAAATATTGTATTGACCCTCAGACGTTCTGTACTCCTACTCCAGTGCCGTTATAATTGGCTTTTCTCCAGTCTAAAAGGGATCATACGTTGGGCACGCCATTCAGAGGCAAACTTTGACTAAGGGTCCTAATGGAGGAGATGAAGTATTATTTCCTATTTTTATTGAAAATATATTAAAATAGATAAATAGAAAATCTTTGTTGCCGCTTTTTAAGAAGAGGTTGGACCTAACTTTGTCTGGTCTAAGGCCAGGTGGAACAGAAGAATATCAGCAAACAAGTAATAATGCTAATCCATTGTGTCACAGAAATATATCGGTCATTTTATGTTTGCAATGTTCAGGATGTAAAAAGCATGACTAAAGGATGCACTGAGTGAGTGTTTTAACTGATCATTCTTACTGTGGCAGAATCAATCTAGAATATAAACTATGTAGAATGTTAGCACTCACAAAATAAATGCTTTTGAGAACTTTTAACTGCACAGCAGCAAGGAAGCCACAGTTGCGTTGCTTTTGCGAGTGCTCACATTTTTCCACGTCCACGAATCTACACAATAAATAACCTTTGGTGCAGGGACATTTTATTGGACATTTTTACTTAATTTTATTTTAATGGTTTTAGAATTTTGTACAGGTATTTTAACTTGGTACATTCTGTATAGGTGGAGAAGAGTTTGCCAGTACCGGCCTAAAAATAAAATGGATATAAACCTCTGTCTTCCTTACATATTTCTGCTTTCCTCTCTTTTGTCTTTTCTACTCATTGATCACGATCACTACAGAGGTGTGTAACGTCGATCAACAGAACAAAGCCGGTTACACGGCCATCATGCTGGCTGCAATTGCAGCTGTGGAAAGCCCAGAGGACATGAGAGTTGTGGAGCAGCTCTTTGCAAAAGGAGACGTGAATGCAAAGGCAAGCCAGGTCAGTCTGTTCTCAGGTGACTTTTTTTGGGGGTTTACTATATTTGCAGTTCAAATCTGATGTTTTGAACGTCAGATGTTGTGTAGAGACAACCCTGTCTCTATTACACCCATAATTAGTACCAAATTACATTTATTATTTCCAGGAGGAACCATAAAATCAAAATGCTGGATTTTTTAGTGTGTGCATTTTCTTCCGTGAGTGGAGGATGGAGAAAACGTGATTTGTCTGATTCCATATGATCTGATTCCAACATATTAATGTTATGCGATGCATGGACTCAGCATCATTAACCCCTATTGCCTGTGTTTGATACCAGGCCGGTCAGACAGCTCTGATGCTGGCTGTGAGCCATGGCAGGATGGACATGGTGCAGGCACTCCTAGCACAGGGGGCCGAGATCAATCTCCAGGACGACGAGGGCTCCACAGCGCTGATGTGTTCAAGCGAGCATGGCCACGCCGACATTGTTAGAGTACTGCTGGCACAGCCAGACTGTGATGCCACCCTGACTGATAGTGTATGTGAGTCATTACTGCCAGTCTGTGAAGCTTCTGTTGATGTGATGGCTTCAAGCTGTGATGCTGAATCATTCCAACTTTGTCTCACATATTATGAAATCAGAGTGAACAATTTATTCCCATTTCATTTGTCAGATAAACAAGGGAGTAGAAGTTGTACTGTACAGTAGGCTTTCACCATCTCTAAATGTTCAAACAACAAAACCTCTTGTAATTTATTTGAGTTTGTGTGTTTACAGGATGAAAGCACAGCCCTGTCCATTGCTCTAGAGGCAGGACATAATGACATTGCAGTGCTCCTTTATGCACATGCCAACTTCTCCAAAGGACAGACAGCGGTATGTGGGTCCACATTTTTACACAAAACATTTAAACTAAATATATATGCGGTCAGTTTTCTTAAAATAAATGTATTTTGTTTTCTGTGTGTTAACAGGCAGCTGCTCGTCACAGTGGCAAATCTTTCTCCTCCTCTGGTGGTAGAAATACCTTTGAATGAGGGGATGCCCCAAAGCCTGAATGGATTCTTCTTCTTATTTATCAATTCAATTCAACTTTATTTATAGTATCAATTCATAACAAGAGTTATTTCAAGACACTTTACAGATAGAGTAGGTCTAGACCACACTCTATAATTTACAAGGACCCAACAATTCTAGTAATACCCCAAATCAGGTGATTTAGTATCGAGGACCCCATAATGATTTTAACAGTCCAAGTTTCAAACATACAGTTGTCAGGCAATTGACAGAATGCTAGTTAGCATGTATCTAGTGTAGCATGCGCAAAACATTGCATAGTGTGTATTATATTGGACTCAGCAGGTAATATATGCATGGCAGAGTATATTATTATTCTGTGTCTGTAAGAGATATTATTATTGTGGTATTCTGCAGTCATTTATTATATACTATCAGATCAAAGTTTCTTTAATTGTTTTAATTCTCTTTTTTGTAAATAATTAATTGTTGAACAATATACTACACAGTAGCATCAAACTCAAAGATGTATGAGTAAATATGTACAGTAAATACATAAAAAAATAGATCTGAATCTGTACTGCTTTCCTAGAATAATCCTTAAGTGTTAATATACCGTATGTTCAGTGGTGTGGTCTACGTGATACTCAGGTATATGCAGTATTCCCACTAAGAAAGCTCCAGGATTTTCATATACCCACTTAAAATTGTGCAATAACACGTAAAAACATACTTTCCATTATATTCTTGATATTTTTTGAATTGTCATCTGTGTTTTCCTTTGCATAGGCTAAATAAAGGCATTTCCACCGTAAATTGGTGCAAAAATGTCGGAATGCAGGAAATAAAGTCTGTGACGCTCAAAATTTCCCTGGGGGAGGACACCCAGACCCCCCCACTTTGAAATGTCCATTCTGGTCCATATGTTTATACAGTACATTATTGTGCTTTTGGCGACTGACCAAATAAAGCAAGAACAACTCCAGAAATGAAACTTTGAGACGCTGATAAGTGTGCTTTTTAGCTTTTTATTGGAGCCTTTTGTTCCATATTCAACAGGTTTCAATTTCAGCCGTTTTCAGTGGTTGTCTTGTATGAATACTTTTTCACATTTTTCTTAAGTGACTTAACCAGTTGGAAAGAAACTGCCTGGTGAAACTTTACTCAGTCATCAACACCTCTTTCCCCTATTTTTAGTCCTCCCCTAACACCCAGCGCTTTGTACTTCCAACACAGAAACTACTCGCCTCCCTCGCCCCGCTTTTTCCTTTCACCTCACTTGGTATTCATTAGCTAGTTTGTTTATTATCCTTATCAGAAATTCCTTTTGTGTTGTAGTGGTATTTTCCTCTGATTCCACCCTGTGTTATGATTTTGGCTTATTGCTTTGTTTTCGTTTCCTCCTCCTTTGGTTTTTTGGTTCTGTCTTGTCTCCTCGTGTTTGTGTCTTAGTTCCCTCCCTGGTCTTGTGTTGTAGTTTCTGTCTTGTGTTTCCCTGTGAGTGTCCGTATGTTCTGTTTTCTGTTTTATTTTGATAGTCTGGTTTCCTGTTCTGTCTCGTCCTGTCTAGTTTTACTCCCTGTTTTCTGTTCTCCCTTCTCTGTGATTGTCGTCCCAGCCCTGATGTGATCCTCGTTACCTCTTGTATTTAACCTCTGTGTTCCCTTTGTCCCTTATCACATTGTTTTGTGACTTTGTTTGTTGTAGATGGTGTGTTCTTCATCTTCCCCATGATTTGTTTTTCCAGTTCTGTGTCCCGTTTTTTTTTCTTGCTTTTTCCCTTGGACTTTTTTTTTTTTTTTTTTTTTTGCATTTTGGATTTGGCTTTTGCATTTTGGCTCCCTGTGTTTTCTTTGGACTCTTGGTATAAATAAATCCTTGTTTAACCTCTCCCGCCTGCCTCCCTTATCTCTGCGTTTGGGTCCTCCCTTCCCTCAATCGCAACATTCTTTTAATGAGTTTTTATTGACTGTTTCATAAGGATAGGGCAGCAAGATGCATTAAATTTTAAACATCTTTTCAGAAGACTAATATAAACGACTGACTCATACTTAGTTGGCTTTGTGACCTTATCAAAGTATGCTTGGGCTCCATCCATCTTCCCACTGTTGCAAAATTAAAAACCTGAATTTCAGCTGTGAGTAAGCTATGAAGAATTTATCAAAAATTCAAAATAATCTGAGCCCTATTACTGCTTGTACTGTTTTAATGAATAGTCCCAAAAGAACATAGGAAGAGGAGACTATCATTGTCTGATTTTACATAACACTAGTGGTGAATGACAATGTTATTAAATATAAATTGAAATCATAGAATTCAAAGGTTGTTTTAGTCGTGCAACAGAAAACTCAGATTGGACATATACTCTAGCTAGCTGTCTGGATTTACCCTGCAGAGAAATGAGGAGCAGTCAACCATAGTCCTCATGAATCCACGGGAGTTTAGAATGCCAACACCAAGGAAGCCCGAGGCAACGGATATCCGGTCTAAATGAGAGAAATCTGGCAGAATTTCCGGCTGCACTGGAGCGATCCCGGACATGGAACATTGTTGATATAGACTATTGAAACACTGACATGGGGGATTGTGTGTCTATCCCCTTGCTTGTTTTTCTGTGTGATTTACATTTTGTTTATTTGAAAAGGTTTTGAAAGTGATGCTTGGGTGCTTTTCATGAAAAGATGGGGAAGATGTATGAAATGATATGATGTCATCCTCCCAGTGAACCCCCCCAACACACACACACACACACACATACATACACTCACAGTGTTACTGCGTCACATTACTGAGAGCTTGTGCAGAGAGCACTCTGAGTCATTTCCTAGCAACAGCAATAAAAAAACAATGATATACAAGATCCACCATCAAAATTTGCAGTTGCCATGGTAACAATCAGAGGTTTTGAGCAATTGGTCCATGGGAACATAAAATAACATCCTTTGTGTTGGCATAGAAACTTCACTGCACCATATTACTTAAAAAGTAGATTTTCATCTGAGCAATTTAATATTTAGGCCTCCCTTTTTTAATTTTTAAGTCAAGAATTATTGTCATATGAAACTGGCATCCAAATAATCCCCCTGTACTCTTAGTCAAAAAACATACCATTAAGAAATAGTGTTGTTTCGGTAATACAAGGCAAGGCAAGGCAAGGCAGCTTTATTTGTATAGCACATTTCAGCAACAGGGCAATTCAAAGTGCTTTACACAAAATCAGTTAAAATAAAATAAAATCGATAAAACACAGAAGAAACAGTTAAAAAATAAAAACAGATAAAACACAAGAATAAAAGTTACAGTGCAGTATAAAAGATTAAACAGTAAAGAAATGAACATCATTTAAAGAAAGGCAACATCAAAAAGAAAGGTCTTCAGCATTGATTTAAAAGAACAGAGTAGCAGCGGATCTGCAGGTTTCTGGGAGTTTGTTCCAGATATGAGGAGCATAGAAACTGAAAGCTGCTTCCCCCTGTTTAGTTCTGACTCTAGGAACAGACAGACCAGATGACCTTAGAGGTCTGGGGGGGTCATAGTGTACTAGCAGATCAGAAATGTATTTTGGCCCTAAACCGTTTAGTGATTTATAAACTAGCAAAAGAACTTTGAAATCAATTCTTTGGGGCACAGGAAGCCAGTGTAAGGACTTCAGAACTGGAGTGATGTGATCCAGTCTCTTGGTCTTAGTGAGGACTCGAGCAGCAGCGTTCTGAATCAGATGCAGCTGTCTAATTGATTTTTTAGGGAGACCTGTAAAGACCCTGTTACAGTAGTCAAGTCTACTGAATATGAAAGCATGGACAAGTTTTTCCAAATCCTGTTGACACATAAGTCCTTTAACCCTTGATATATTCTTAAGGTGATAATAGGCTGACTTTGTAATTGTCTTAATATGGCTGTTAAAATTCAGGTCAGAGTCCATGATTACACCAAGATTTCTGGCTTTGTCTGTTGTTTTTAACATTGTTGTTTGAAGCTGAGCGCAGACTTTTAATCTTTCCTCTTTTGCTCCAAAAACAACCACCTCAGTTTTTCCCTCATTTAATTTCAGAAAGTTGTGGCACATCCAGCCGTTAATTTGTTCTATGCACTTAGTCAGTTTTTGTATTGGACTATAGTCCCCTGGCGATAAGGTTATGTAAATTTGTGTGTCATCCGCATAACTATGGTAACTTATTTTGTTGTTTTCCATAATCTGAGCCAGTGGAAGCATGTAGATGTTAAACAGAAGAGGCCCCAGAATGGAGCCTTGGGAACTCCACACGTCATATTTGTACGCTCAGATGTATAATTACCTATTGACACAAAGTAATCCCTATTCTGTAAGTAGGATTCAAACCAGTTTAGTACTGAGCCAGAGAGACCAACCCAGTTTTCCAATCGGTCTAGTAATATGCCGTGGCCGACCATGTCAAATGCAGCACTGAGATCAAGTAATACTAAGACTGAAATTTTGCCATTATCTGTGTTAAGGTGGATGTCATTAAAGACCTTAACGAGAGCCGTCTCAGTGCTGTGGTGTGGTCGTAAACCCGACTGAAAGGTATCAAAGCTGTTGTTTAGTGACAAGAAATAATTGAGTTGTTGAAAAACTGCTTTTTCAATGATTTTACTTAAGAACGGAAGGTTTGATATCGGCCTATAGTTGCTCATTAGGGATGTGTCTAGATTGTTCTTTTTTAAGAGTGGCTTGATTACTGCAGTTTTCAGGGCCTGTGGAAAGATTCCTGAAAGAAGAGATGTGTTCACAATCTGTAGAAGATCAGAAGACAAACAATTCGAGACATTTTTGAAAACACCCGTTGGTAGAATATCAAGGCAACAGGAGGAGGTTTTCAGATGTTGTATAATGTCCTCCAGGTTTTTATGGTTGATCGCATGAAACTCAGTCATAATGTATCCGTCTATCATGTCCCATTACAGTTTACTGCATATTAAATTTCAGATTGTATTAAATTAAATTTTTTTTGTCTGCTATGTCTCCTGTAAAACACATGCTGTGCTCTGCTTTAAGGAGAAATTTACATTTCAGACCCTCTATGTCTGCATTAATTCACCAAAATGCCATTAGCTCTCCATTTATGTAGATGGAAGTGCACTAACATCAGTTTGCAGTCTTGAAGGCTAATTATCTTGTTAGCTGCACAATGCTAAATAGCAAAGTAAATGCAAATGAGACTTTGGTCCTTTCAGATCTCCTTAGAAAGCTTTTCACCTTCCTTTACAATACCACTGCTTACAGCATACTTTGATAATATGATATCGGTTGGATTTGGAATGATCAGCAGCAATAAAATACAGACAGGTCTATTGATAAAAACGTTTAACATGATCATCATTTTTTTTTTAGTCACAGATAGAAACTGCAAAAGTATTTACATTAATTTCCCTTCTGATAAATTCCTGTGTCCTGTAACCGTACTGTAAAACATATTAAAAGAATGTGTAGTAAGTTACAATATAAGTATTTATTACAGTATTCATCTTGCTATCAAACAAAATGTTCATGAAATCATGTTGATATTTAACATTTTATTTGCAGAATGGTTTGCTTTTTGTGATAAATTAAGTTTTGGCATTTTTCTAAGACAAGATGTACTGCCAGAGTCACTTAAAGCCCCCCCAAAAAATAGTTTTTTGTCAAGTGAAAAGTTCTGGTTCTTTCACATGAGAAATTTCTGTGTTTATGTTTTTGTCAGTGCTTTTAGCAGTGGTTTGAAGTAGGCGGGGCTTTGTTGGAAAAATGTGATGTCACATATTCCCATGCACCTATCAATCAGGATTTCTCTCTCTCAAACTTTCATTTTGATTGTTATATATTCAGTCCTTAACAATTTGAAATATTTATGTTCTCAGCGGATTTATGTACAAAGTTATAAGTGTCCAATACAGTTGTATTTAAACTGTGTGCTTAAAGCATTTTATCTTGGCATACAGACCTTAAGGCTTGCTACAGTAGGGCTATAAGAGTGAGAAATACACTGCTAAAGTTAAGTATGACAAATGGCCTTGGCCAGCTGCTAGAACATCTACTTAGCCTAACTGGTGGCATGACAGCACTGCTGTGGATTGCCTGTTTAACTCATGTGCATCGTCATTCCTCTCTGGTTCCATTAAATTCCAGTCCAAGCCACACAAGTCTCTGCATTATACAAAAAGGGCAGCACTCTGTCAACAGGATCTTTTTATTTCTATCCTGTTTCTAGTGTAGCTTTAATTTCCCGTGGTGTGAGTTCTGACATTGTTTTGCTGTCTCCCAGCAGCCTTTTTCTACACGTTATGGGGGTGGGACTAATTTATTCACAGAAACCAGATGTGCTTCAAAATCAGCCCAAACTAGAAAAAGTCTACTGTGTTATCCCTGCAATAGTTACAACTTGTTGTGGATATATTATTGCTGTCTTGGCACAGAAATGAAATTGGGTGCATATTCTATATTGAAGGGGACGCGACCCCTGGCATTTACGCTTACACACACACACACACACACACACACACAGCATGACATTTGAATGTCTGTTGCTGCAGCAGACTGGACTTATGTTCCTAAAATCTCTCCAGTAGTCTAGTTGAAATAACGTAGCTACACTCTAAAATGCAAAGCAACATTAAAAAAAAAAATGGACCCAAAAACTTTAACAGCAGGGTAGGAAGAGGGGGGAAAACGTCTGGCAGCAGTCGATATTAAAAACATGCAGAGGGAGACAAGCTCCGGGCCTTCCAGAGTCAGGAAAAAGACTTCGGAGAGCTGCAGACAGGAGATGGGTATATGGAATTTCTATTTTCCCCCGGACCATTGATTTGTATATGAAAACATAGCGCTTTTATTCTCCCCCCTTCTGGGCTCTGCTTCTGAGTGATCAGCTGATGAAGAGACTAGCAGCTCGCCGCTATGCTGGTTTGCTAATTCTCTCCCCCACAGCTGCAGCCGATCCTGATAGCCAGCCTGCAGATTGCAGTCAGGTAAATATCCTCCTCCATGTCTTTCTTCTAGGCTCAGGATTCAGCCAGGCTACATCGCATGGGAAGAGAGGAAGAGATGGATAAAAACGTGTGTGCATTTGAATGTGAATGTGTGCGCGCGCGCCAGGGAAAGAGATCGAGTAGATCTCTGTGAGTTTATTCCTGTCTGTCTGTGTAAGTGTGTGTGTGTGTGTGTGTGTGTGTGCTGTGAGGGAGAGCAGGGGGAGAGAGGGGGTGTGTAGGTGTGTTTTGTGACAGATGAGAGGGAATCTTTGCTAGATTAGTCAGGCTGGTTAGGACATAGCACAGGCATGGATCATCACATATGCACACATACACACACACACACACACACACACACACACACACACACACACACACACACACACACACACACACACACACACACACACACACTGACACCCTTCCAGTCACACATGTACAGAATCAGGCTCTCCGCTGTGTTACATACCCTACATCTTTGAGGATTACCCTCCATCCCTCCAGTATTCCGCTGGAACGATTGTAGCCCCTTAGAGAGAGAGCAGCGGGGCTTTTAAAGCCTTCATTTGAGCCGGGCTATGATGAAAAGGATTTCTATTGTAGTGTTGCTGACTCCTCTCATCTAACTTAATTCTCTGCCATGTGTTTTGATTCGGATTGATAATCGTGCGGGTTTTTTATTTTTCAGCGTTTGCCATCAGAATGTATTCATGCTTGGATAATAATAATAATAATAATAATAATAATAATAATAATAATAATAATTGTTTTCAGTAGCCTAATCATTCTGCATGGTGCTGTGTGCAAAATGCAATATTTCAGCATCCTTTCATCTTTGTCCTTGACATTTCCACAACAAGCATTATTATATGATTTGAATGCTGGTGTGTGTACTCTATGAGCCTGTGTTATTGATGCATCAATAGTCAGTTCGGATTGGACAGCATGCCTTCTCTATTTCCTCCTCTCCGACTGCTGCTGCTGCTGCAGGAGCTGCTCTTGCTGCATGCATACTCATGTTTCTGGCCTCTAATTGCCTTTGTGATTGCAGCACATATTTGAAAAGGAGCGATCAATTAGTTCAAAATAACTCAGGATGCAGCAGGCACCCTTCTCCAACACCACACACATACAGTTGTGTATCCATCTCATTTTTTGTTGCTAAACCAGGAAAATATGGGTTATTATTTAATGCATGATAGGCCTATTAGCTTCTTAAACATGGCTTCTTCAAATGTGTTCACATTCATTGTGCATTTAAAAAAGAATGCTGCCTCCTCTCGATAATCATCTGACATCAAAGCCTCCAGATAAAACAATCTGTCCTAAATTTGCAGAGACAGCACAGCAGTCGTGTCGCTTCAGTCTATGAAAATTCATAGGCTATTGTAATAAATAAATAAATACACGGTTTTTCATAATACAAAACCATACTCTGTAATTACGAATGCTAAAGCTGCAGCCAATACTGCTAATTAGCTGTGAGTGTTTATGTAATTTGAGGGTTTTAGACGGACTCTATAGATTGATGTCTGAAGTAGGCCTACTTCAGGTTTATATCTAGGTGGTAACACTACATTACACCACAAAAAAAAAAAAAAATATATATATATATATATCTGTATATCTGTATCTGTATATATATATATATATATATATATATATATATATATATATTTTAACATTCATATATATTTTTTTTGTGTGTAGTCAGAGGAAGAGTTAAAAAAATGGCAATGAGAGTTTTTTTTTAAAGCTTATTTTTCAGGGCATTTTTTCCCTTTAATAGACAGTGACAGTTGTGGCCAGGGTGGCTCAGTGGTAGAGGAGGCACACATATATTTAGAGGTTTATGCCTTGATGCAGAGGTCCAGAGTTCAAATCCAACCTGTGAAAATTTCCTGCACGTATTCCCCCTTTCTCATCTAACTGTCCTGTCAAAAGTTAAAGGAGGAAAAGCCTCCCAAAACATTACATAATAGATAGTGACATAGTGGATAGATAGGAAAGGTGGGAGCGAGATGGAGGATGACACGAAGGAAAGAGCAAAGGCTCTTACTGGGTGAGGTAGAGGTCACCCGTCAATGAAAGAGTTTTGAATGGAAATCAGTCACAGTTCTCTTTTTTTTTGCTCCCAGTCCCCAGCTGTTATTGTAATGTTGAGGTATAAACTGAAAAACAAAGGAAGCACATGATAGGCTGTGTGTGTACAATATACACAGTACATATCTTTAATACCAAAAGGTGTTATTCAACTTACAGGCATAGGTCCCGCTATAAGTTTGTTTGAGTTTGTTAGATGTTGCTCCTTCTTCTTGCAGCCTGAGGCAGGAGAGAACGGTTCCCTGGAGGAGATGGAAGAGGACATCAGTCTGAAGAAGCGTAAAGTGAACATCATGGGGAGAAAGAACTGCAGGCTAGTCAGGAAACTGGCGAAAAGGTCAAAAGGAAGCGAGGACGCCCACCTGCTGAGAAACTGCCTCCAAACCCACCTGAACTCACCAGAACACTGAGCACACTGGTGGATATGGTTATCAACTACAAGGACGGGTGAGGCCAATCTGTGGACTGTGTCATGACAACAGTGAGAAACCAAGGAAACCCTTCCATTATGTGATGGATGTCAAACTACTCCTCATGTGAACATTCATTCACTATTTTATTACCCCCAAATACTGAACAAAAGCTTCAATTTTCATGCATTTATCTATTTTTCAAGCACATTGATTTAAAAAAAAAAACTATACATGTATAATTAAATAGTTACCTGCAAAATCCAGTCCAAGATGTCAACAATATACTGACATCTTGATCAAACTGTCACATTGTTCTTCCAGGTTGGGTCGACAGATCAGCAAAGGTTTTGTGCAGCTTCCCTCTAAGAAGGAGGTACCTGAGTACTATGAGTTGATTCGAAAGCCTGTCGACTTCAGAAGGATCAGGGTACGTGTCACTGAACACCCTCAGAACTCCCATTCAGATATTGTCGAGAGTTACAAGATATATAGTATATATGCATATAGATGGAACTCCAATGGATTAATAATTCATTAAAAGATAGTTACGTGCGGCGACAAGAAAAAAAACCTTTAATGTATAATTAGTTGTGAAACTTTGAAGGTTTTTTTTCATATATTAGCATCTTCATCATTTGTTTTGAACTTCAGAGCACTTCAGACTTTTATTTACATTTTTTTTTTATTTTCTTCATAAGCACCACCGTGAGGTTGAGATTTGTTGGTTTGAGTGTCTTGACTGCTACTGTTGGATGAATTACCATGAGCTTTGATACAAACATCCCCTCAGAATAAACTAAATAATACAGTATATATTAAAAAATGTAATGTTTACATTTAAACTCAAAAGATATTTATTTGGATAATCCGAAGTGGGTAATTCTAAAATATAATATGTTGGCCCACTTCGGATTATCCAAATGAATATCTTTTGAGTTAAATGTACATTTTTTTAGTTCATCCTGAAGGAATGTGAATGTTTGTATCAAAGCTCATGGTAATCCATCAGTAGTAGTAGTAATAGTAATAGTAGTAGTAATAGTAGTAGTAGTAGTAGTAGTAGTAGTAGTAGTAGTCAAGACACTCAAACCAACATATGTCAACCTCATGGTGGTGCTTAGGAAGAAAATGAAATCAAATCAAATAAAACTTTGGAGTGTTCATAAGTTCAAAATAAATGATGAAGGTGCTCTTCGGAAAGAGAACAAAAACTTCCAAAAAAGATCCAAGGCACTCTTCTTGTGGAAAAAATGGAAAAGCTTTTATTAAGATGGCTATTTCATATCGAAATCTTACATTTAAATTAGAACTGGGCAGCAACACACGCCTATCGGCCTTCTTATGGTGGTGATATCGAAAGGTTGGGGGATCACCAAAGTCATCAGGATTCAGCCTCTGTGGACCATGAATGTTTGTACCAGATTTCATGTCATTCCATTTAATAGTTGTACTGTAATCATACTCAGGTGTGGTACAACTCAATCATATATAAAACACCCTGAATCATCCGCCCACTCTCATCTTAATGTACCTGAAACCAGTAAAATATGTTTGTCCACATAACACTGAGGCAGTTTCTTTTTCAAAATGCTGTTAATAAAAAAATGTGTTCTTTAAAGTTTAAAAAAAATATTTGAATCAATCAACGCTGTCCTTGCAGCAGAGTACAAGTCATCTTAAATCTGTAGTTTTTCAGCAAACTTTACTTAAACAGGAGTATAAGAACTATTTTCAGTGGCAGATAAATACACATTGGTGCTCTAGTAGGTATTTACTGCAGCAGGACAGTGGGATTGACTCCAAATTGTTGGTTTTGGTCTTTTCATAACATTTGTTGACAATTACAAAAATACAAAATACCATCATATGTCCTTCCCCAAATTATTATTACACCCACAATCAGACAAAAGTGGCCCCTACTGTCAAGACTTGGAACTGAACATGTCAGATTTCAAATAAATCATCAAATCAGAGGTGGAATTGTCGATAAAATCATAGACAGACTGAATTCTCTGATTTTCTGCAGCAACTTGCCTCATCTCACATGACTTAAAGCATCCACTCTACTTTTTGCTCCACTGTAAACAACTTTAGACTTAAAAAGGTTAAAGCTGGGGTGTCAAACATACGGCCCGTGGGCTAGAACTGGCCTACCAAAGGGTCCAATCAGGCCCATTGGATGACTTTGTAAAGTATGAAAATTGCTGAGAAGTAATTCATTCCAATTCCACATTTACCACTTTAATCTCAGAGTACATCAGAGTTCTTTTTCCAGAAATTCACAACTTTAATCTTTTTTAGTTTTTTCTCAGGAATATTAGCCCTCTCCCCCCCGGTTCATTTTTTTCTTCCTACAATGGCCTTAGAACATTGTCAGAGGAGAAGCAACTTGCAATTGCCAACATCAAGCTGACAAGAACCTCTGTGGCAGATAACGTTTCTGATCTTTCTGGAGTGATTTACTGGTCTGGGCCACTTGAGATCAAATTAGGAGTATGTGGCCCTAAAATGAGTTTGACACCCCTGGGTTAAAGGAATAGTTGGGCGTGTGGAAAATATGCGTATTAGCTTTCTTTTTTAAAGTTAGATGAGAAGATTACTAACACTCTTGTAACGCTCGACAAGAAACAATATAAGATATGTTCAAGAAGAATACCCTCTCTCGGGCTGCTACCTTTTTAAATGCTTAATTGATGATGATTATTTATTGTGTTGATCACATTGAGGTTTTTTGATATTGACCCTTTGCTTCACAGGAACGTGTGCGTAATCACAAATACAGAACTGTGGGGGATTTGGAGAAGGATATTTTCCTCCTGTGTCACAATGCTCAAACCTATAATCTGGAGGGATCTCAGGTGAACCCCAAGGAAATCACAAGAATATGAATTTTTCCATTCCATGACTGTAGTCATAAATGGGTTTGGATGTTAATGTAGTGATGAACACATGCTGTTACTGGATGTCTCTGTTTTATTGTAAGCAGTAAGTAAGTAGCTGTACATTTTTATTCCCAACTATATGTTTCTACATTCTCCATTTTGCATTTCTATCTTCATTTTATTTGTTCTTGTATTCTATCCCATTTATTATTTCATTCCTATTTATTATGTCATGTATATTCTGCATGTGTGCTGTGTGTCTAATACTGCGCTGCAGTAGCACCTTAATTTCCAGTTTTGGGATCAATACAAATCTGTCTGTCTGTCTATCTATCAGATCTACGAGGATTCAATTGTCATCAAGTCTGTTTTCGAGAGCGCCAGACAGCGAATTGTCACAGACGAGGAACAGAAAGAGACGGTAAGCGCCAGTCACAGCGATAATGGCGGTGGAGCTGAAGACCAATTTGTTCGATCAGCAGGTGAGAGTTAAAATACAAACATCAGAAGGGGTGGTGGTTTTTAGAAGTGACCCATTGAAAGCAAAAAGAAGATGAGGACACACACTCCGGGCTTAAAAACCCTACTCTCGTTTTTTTTAACCAGTGAAACCATTACCAGTCCAACTCAAGAAGGGGAATGAGGAGGGAAGAAGCAGAAATACCATGGCCAAGAGGCTCCACAGTGATTTAGACAGTGATGAGGATCTAGAGGATAACACCACAAAAGATGAAGGTTGAACTGAAGGCCGCCATGTTTTTGTATTCAGGTTCATGTCTATTCTCTACCGCATTCCTTTTGTTTCTTTATTTTCTTAGCAAAAGAATGGAAAATAAAATGAGAAGGACCACTCAAAGAGAGCCACTCGTGGAACAATGTTTTTTTTTCTTCTTTTTTTGGATGCTACTCAAACACGTTTTGCTGCACATAGTGCTGTTCTTTTCATTTAGCTGGTCTTTTATTATATATTTCCATTTTATCTGCTTTAGTTTCTGTGATTGCTTCTGCAGATATGATGTAAAACAACAGTTTCACTGACTGTTTTTAAATCAATATATTTGATTGTATGAAATGCCTTCATATGTCTTGGAGCATGATGTGTCTCTCCTGAAGTCGGCTCCTCTAGAGTAGCACCCACTGATGACAACGTTGATGTGTTTAGGGCGTGAGAATTGAAGCACACAGGAAGGTGTTTTTAATGGAAACAAGAACAAAAGGAACACTGTAAAATCTCTGAATAGGATTTTAGAGATGATACATCTTTGATAAAAAAAAAAATTGAAAAAAAGAGGCAGTGGGAAGTCAAAGAGACGTGATACATTCTAGTATTGATACTTTTGTCTGTTTATGATTCTTCATAGAATAAGATTGGGGAAATCAAGGGTACTCAAGTTGAACATTTTTTTCCTCGTGCTACAGTATATTCACATGTTGTACAGTTTGTGTGAAAAGTAATTAAAATCTAAATTTCTCCTGGTTGTTGGGGGGAGGGGGGTGGAAGACATTGTTAAGACAATCCTTGGAAATATGTATCACTTAAACACTTGCAGAATAAATTTTACCAAAAGTCTCACTGTTTGGTGATTGTCATTATTATTATTATTATTATTATTATTATTATTATTATTATTATTATTATTATTAGCAGAACAGAGAAGTCATCATCCAAGGATAAAAAGAGTGTTAACAAAACATGATTAGGCATGTTTTATATTTAAATATAGCAATTATTCAGTCCAATACAGAGTGCCAATGCTGTATGTGATATGTATTTTTGACAAGGTGCCAATAGGTGGTGCAAGAGAATTGTTAATTGCCATGTGTTTGTATAAGCACATGCAATAGCATCACCTTTCATATACACTCACCTAAAGGATTATTAGGAACACCTGTTCAATTTCTCATTAATGCAATTATCTAATCAACCAATCACATGGCAGTTGCTTCAATGCATTTAGGGGTGTGGTCCTGGTCAAGACAATCTCCTGAACTCCAAACTGAATGTTAGAATGGGAAAGAAAGGTGATTTAAGCAATTTGGAGCGTGGCATGGTTGTTGGTGCCAGACGGGCCGGTCTGAGTATTTCACAATCTGCTCAGTTACTGGGATTTTCACGCACAACCATTTCTAGGGTTAACAAACAATGGTGTGAAAAGGGAAAAACATCCAGTATGCGGCAGGCCTGTGGGCGAAAATGCCTTGTTGATGCTAGAGGTCAGAGGAGAATGGGCCGACTGATTCAAGCTGATAGAAGAGCAACTTTGACTGAAATAACCACTCGTTACAACCGAGGTGTGCAGCAAAGCATTTGTGAAGCCACAACATGCACAACCTTGAGGTGGATGGGCTACAACAGCAGAAGACCCCACTGGGTGCCACTCATCTCCACTACAAATAGGAAAAAGAGGCTACAATTTGCAAGAGCTCACCAAAATTGGACAGTTGAAGACTAGAAAAATGTTGCCTGGTCTGATGAGTCTCGATTTCTGTTGAGACATTCAGATGGTAGAGGCAGAATTTGGAGTAAACAGAATGAAAACATGGATCCATCATGCCTTGTTACCACTGTGCAGGCTGGTGATGGTGGTGTAATGGTGTGGGGGGTGTTTTCCTTAGTGCCAATTGGGCATGGTTTAAATGCTACCTGAGCATTGTTTCTGACCATGTCCATCCCTTTATGGCCACCATGTACCCATCCTCTGATGGCTACTTCCAGCAGGATAATGCACCATGTCACAAAGCTTGAATCATTTCAAATTGGTTTCTTGAACATAACAATGAGTTCACTGTACTAAAATGGCCCCCCCAGTCACCAGATCTCAACCCAACAGAGCATCTTTGGGATGTGGTGGAACGGGAGCTTCGTGCCCTGGATGTGCATCCCACAAATCTCCATCAACTGCAAGATGCTATCCTATCAATATGGGCCAACATTTCTAAAGAATGCTTTCAGCACCTTGTTGAATCAATGCCACGTAGAATTAAGGCAGTTCTGAAGGCCAAAGGTGGTCAAACACAGTATTAGTATGGTGTTCCTAATAATCCTATATGTGAGTGTATATCTTTACCACATTTATTTTCTATAAATGCAGCAGTTGATAAAAACATGGCACGTTTCGTACAGCACTTACAAATGGAAGGTCAGCTGAAAAATATTTGTATAGGAGGGTTCAGTTTTTGAGGTTGGTTGCTATCGTCATGGGGCATCGGTCAGAATGCATGAGTTGAGCCACAGGGAAGTTTTGTCCATTCCACAGAAGTTTTATTTAATAAAACTTAATGAGGAAAATGATGTATAACATAACAGAACAGACAGACACACATGGGTCGGAGAATCTAGGAAGAAACAAATTGAAATCAGAACTTAAGTCAATATTCTCACATGTTCATAAAGTAACTAGATAAATAATGTTATCAAGAAATAATGTACAAAGTAAACCTCATCTTTCCAGCTGCCGATCCATGTGAAGGTGTGGAAAATACTGACTGAGAAGGAATGCAGTGTTTCAATAAGAAGTGACTAGGAAACTCAAATCTTTTTAGAAACCCCATCTCAGTCTCTCCCTCATCTTCTATCATTATGCAAGGAGTATGGAAGCTTATCAGGCTTCGGAGGAGGAGAGAGGATGGTGGCCTTTCAGTTCCCAACTTCAAACATTATTTCTGGTCCTTTGTCTTAAGACCCCTCCTCACCTGGTTTAATCCAGATTCATGTGTTTGTTGGTGTACCTTAAATAGTGCTATGACAGAGCCTAGGTCACTCCATGACATTCTTTTTGCCAATGTTTCGAATAAACAGTGCCAGCTACGCTTTGGCCCCATTATCTCTCACCTTATCAAAATTTGGAGATTGACATACTGGCTTATAGCTTGTAACTGGCGTTTTCCCCATTATTCAATAACACGGCACTCCTGATTGGTAGGAGGCCGATAACAGCCCCTAAATGGAAACAGCAGGGAGTTTATCGTCTAAAAGACATTTTTGGCAAGCTTCCCCTTCTCTGACTTAAAAAAATGCATTCAGTCTGCCACGTTCCTCTTTTTTCTTTTACCTTCAATTAAGATCAGCCCTCAAGGCATACGGTGTCCCCTGGCAGAGGCCTTTGCCCATTCTATCCGGAAGTTATTTACTGTGCAGGCTAAAAACTGTGGTACGGAATCCAGGCTTTATCAGTTCTTAGTGATAGCTGGCTGCTCTGCTCTTCCTATTGAGAGGATCTGGGTACAAGATTGCCCAGGCCTCGCTATCGACTGGAATGATGTATGGTCTAGCATTCCAGAAGTATCAAGCAATCCAGACCAACAGATTACAATTTCTGAAACTACATTTGCATTCATAGGACATATCTCACGCCCGTGAAAATGCACCACATGAAAATTATTAACAGCCCTTTGTGCACTTTCTGCCCAATAAAAGCACAAGGTGCATATCTTCACATGTTCTGGGAGTGCTTCCCATTGGTCAGTTCTGGAACAATACTGTATCCAAAATTTCTGCCTTGTTTAATGTTACAGTGCCTGTTACTGTTGAGGTCTTGATTCTGAATGACCTGTCAGCTCTTCAGCTCTCTGGCACTCAGAAACGTGCTGTGTTTGCTGGACTTACAGCTGCGAAGAGAATGATTGCAACCCGTTGGAAACCACCTCACGACCTGTGTATGCCCAGATGGATCCTTTCCTATCTGGATGTAGTATATATGGAACTCTCCATGGCGCACATGCATGGAACGCGAGGAAAGACTCTGGACACCTGGCAGAAAATTGTTGAATCTGTGAGGGACCTCTAATAGACCTCTAACTTGCGCAGGTGTTTGGTCCCTTGTCTTGTGTCTATCTGTGTGTGTCTGTTTCTGCGTATGTTGTTTTGTCTCCCTCCCATCTTTCCTCTTCGTCTTTATCTTTTATATTTATTTTTTTCATTCTCCATATATAAAAATTTGATCACAAAAAAAAAGAATCCATGAATTGCATTCCAAAACCTTTTGAAGTTTGAGGATTGTCTCTCAAATCTGCTTGTTAGGTAACAAGGGCCTGTCTGGGGCAAGGTCACAGCCAATCTGTGCAATTGAAGGCTTTTGATTTTTTTATTTATCTTTTCTGGCTTACAATAAGTAATGAAAACTGGTGGTATTATTAAACAGTGTATTCAGAATCCTTTACTTATTTCACATTGTTATGTTTCATACTTACGCTAAAAACGTTTAACGTTTGTGTTGTCTTCTCATTGACCTTGCAACTTTTTGTTTATCTGGGTCAAAAAAAGATGTCAACACGTGTCACTTTTCTCAACATTTGTGACTTTTTTTCCAACATTCTTTAATACGTTTTCTTCAAACGCTATAAAATTGATTAAAACCCAATGAAAGCAAACTGATCATTTATTTTACTTGTTTGGTTTGCTGCACCTTCCAACACTCATTACGCCATCCATTCACCCATCCACACACTGCAAACTGCTGTCTTCTACACTTACACACCCCACCATTACACTTATGTTGAGTTAAGTTGTGTTATTAGTCTAATTAGTTAAATAAAACTTTTTGACTAATCTGTTGTCGGCCTTGAGTCAAGCGGTAACAAGGGCGTTGAATGAAGCCATCCATCTTTTTTTTGGGATAATTTGGTTGAAAGAAACGCACATTTTTGACATAGAAACTTGGTCAAATATGACCCGAGGACAAGAGGACGGTTAAATACATTCTCCCCTTCATCAATTCACAATCAAAAACCCATTATAAAAAAAGATTTTAGAATGTTCTACAAAATTTATTAAAAAGAAAAAAACTGAAATATCACATTGCCACAGGTATTTAGACTATTAACTTCATACTTCAAGCACCTTTAACAGCAATTATATATATAACAAGCTTTGGACCCTTGGATTTTCTGCCAAACTCTGCAAATCCTCCCGAGCTCTGTCAGGTTGCATGACATGCATGCAGCGATGGGTTCTAGAACATAGTAAGGATACACAGTTGTCCCTAAGCCACTGCCATTTCCTTGGTTGTGTGCTTTGGTTCATTGTCTTGTTGGAAACGTGAACCTTTGGCCTGTCTGAACTTAATAAGCAGATCGTTAAACCTCATGGTTCCGATATGCATTGTCAAGTTTGAAACCTTATATAGGCAGGTGTGGGCCTTTCCACATGCTGTTCAATCAGTTTAATTGGCCACAGGTGGACTCCAATCAAGGTGTAGAAATGTCTCAAAGATGATCAAGAACAATTGAAAGCATCTGTGCTAAATTTCAATTGTCAAGGGTGTCAGTATTGTTGGGCTTCAAATTTTCAAAAAATGAACGAAGGAATTTATTGGTCGGAACCAAAGGGTAGGGTCAAAAGCTTCAGACAAGACGAGAAAGATAAAATAAATTCTACAAAAAACTAAAGAACACATACAGTACACTTACCAAGATTACGTTCTACATACACAGTGTCTTTGAATCAAATCCAGAAAACTGGTAGGTGACTTTCCAAAGCTGTCAAAGAAATATCCATGTTTGTTTTCAGTGATGTATATGGCCAGCCAACGTTCCTGAGGCATATCACTAGGATGTGTGTTTACCACTACCATAGCTGGTAGTTTACATACAACTGCTTTCGGTAGTTGGTCACATGGCCTCACCCCTAGAAAATTTGCCTCCCTAGTCACTCTCTTTGTAAGCACACTTGTGAGTTCAACTGTATTTATCCTTAATAGTGATTTAAAAGTAATTGTCTTTGGTTAGATATTTCAACTATAGAATCAAACACCGAATAACAAATCAGTGTTACTGTACGGGGTAGAAGTTTCCTGAAACGCGCTTCCAGTCTCATATTGCCGGTCTTAATCAGTGACAGATTTTGGCCTCTTACAAGCTCCTTAATTTTTCAAGCCTACACACATCGGCTGGATTGACATTACATTTACATTGTTACTTAGTATCATCTCCCACCTTGTTAGCAATGGTTTGGTCTAAAATGCTAGCTAATCTAAATTTTACATATTGTTCAGTGATTTTGTTATACATCAAGCGTAAACAATTCCCCATATTTTACGCTATTCATTTTTGCTCTCGTATAAACTCCTCCTGTAATCTCCAATCGCTCGAATTTCTGCTACTTTGACAAAAGCATCCCCCACCGTTAAATCATACATTTGGTAGATTTTAACGGTGACATCTTTAGTTGATTTTAGCTCATATGATGAGAGTTGGATTCTGGAGTCGTCAGCCCTAAAACGTTTCAATGTCAGACAGCGCTGTACAACAGACACAAATTTATCAGTCAATACTCTTTTCATAAGCTGGTCAAAGTATTGTCCATAGAACCATTCAGGTATATTGCCCGAACAATCGTGATGTTTCTGGCTCGGATGTTTGATCTGACAGCTCACACTATTCAGACTAGCTCGTCCACGTCGAGACATGTCCAAGGGTTCTTAAAGTCTGAAAACCACACCCTGCGCGTCACGTTATGTTGCTTTTAATTCCATCACATTTGATGCGACGAACACAGCATAGCTTCACAGGAAGGTACGCGTGACTGTTACGCGCAAAGTTACCTCTTTCTTGGGGGAAAATTCACCCCTCCCTAATAGAGGGGGAAAGTCGCTTCCCTAATAGAAACGCCTTATTACTACTTACATACATAAATACACCCATTAAGGGTCAGTAATAACACACAGTACATTGCCGCCCAAAGGTGAATAATATCCTGAGTAATGATGATAACCATAATGATAATAATTGTAGCAAACCCCGAGTCAGACAAGGGTGAAGCATAGTGATGTTTCCAGAAGTCTTTATTTATGTTCAGCCGTAGGCCTTAAATCTACTTTCTTTTTCCGTATACCTTTTCTTCGTGAAACACCGTAAGAGCTACAGGACGGATAAATATAACATGAAATCACCTCTTACAAACATAAACATTACCTGAAAGTCGCATTGAACAAATCAAATACAAAATACCTTGTTTCCGTTCCAGCTAGGTGCTTAATTATCCTCCTTTTAGAGCTGTATATAGTTACAGAGCGACATGTGTTTTTCCCTCCTTACTTCCGTGCGTGCATCTCACAAACTAGTCCCCCTTTTATATACACAATTCCAGTTCTGCTAGGAGGCGCCAAAAATAAAGGACTCAAAAAAAATGATATATAAAAGGGAAACTAATGAAACAAAGCACTGAAGTGGTTAACTTATTAATACACCTTTCTTAGAGTCAGTTACAATGATGATATTGATCATCATCATAATTATCAACATTCTCACACACAATAATACTAATTAATGTCTGTACTTATCTAGTGGCATGTCTTTGAATCTTTTTTTAAATTTGAAGACATTCCTAATATGTTTTAATTCCTCTGGTAATGCGTTCCATAACTTCACGCCACAGACAGATTTCATCACTGTGTTACAGGTAGGTGGTTTCCAACTGAGTTCACCTCTAAGGGCATAACCCCCTTCTCTTTCTCTAAACATGGTTTGTATGTTGGGAGGAAGTAGATTATTTTGAGCTTTATACAGAACTAACGCAGTTTTCTGATTCACCAGGCCCATGAATTTCAGTGTTTTTGACTTAAGAAATAATGAATTAGCACAATCATTGAAGCCAACATTATTCACAATTCATATTTCTCTTTTTTTCTGTAGAGTGGTTTTATAGGCATTACCCCAAATCTCAACACAGTACGTTAAATAAGTTAGAATCAGTGTGCTGTAGAGAGATGTTCATAGATCTGTGGTTTGCTCAACACCCCAATGCTTCTGGACATTTTGGATCTTACATGGTTTACTTGTGGTTTCCAACTGAATTTGTGGTCTATTATTACCCCTAAGAAGGTATTTTCATATCTCTCTAAATCAACAGTTTCTATCCTTAAGCTTAACTGAGCTATTAAATGTGTTTTGCGATTTCCAAAAATCATACATTTTGAAAAGATAACTTGTTCACATCAAACCACAGTTTCAATTTACCTAGTTCTACTGTTACCTTGTCCATTAGCTATTGTACACAGTTGTGTGAACAAAGAATATTAGTATAATCTGCGAAAATGACATATTTCAATATATTGGACACTTTACAAATATTGTTTATATACATAATGAATAATTTTGGTCCAACTGTTGAACCCTGTGGCACGCCACACGTGATGTGAACTAGCTTAGACATGGTATTACCCACTTACATACTGACTCCTATTTTTGATGTAGCTCTTCAGCCATTCCAAACCTACACCTCTGATTCCAAACCTTTCCATATTATTTCAACATAATATCATGGTCTATGGTGACAAATGCTTTCCTAATGTCCATGTTTTCACTTTGTCATTTTGGGGCATTGAGTTTGGACTGGGGGAAAAAATAACTTTAAATCATCTCATTTTAGCCTGGTTTGGTCAGCGAGCCCCTAAGAACAATGTTTGGATCTCATTTCTTCGCTAGATATTAAACTCACTGCCTATTTACGTTGAGGTTTCACTGTAAAGGTAGCACACAATGACCTTTAATTAGCACGTTAGAGAGCGGCTTTCCACAGTTTTATATTAACGAGAGAGTCGTTGGATTTAACCATGAGCTGAAAAAGCTGCAGAGAGCTGCAGCCTCAGTTGAATCTCTGTGGGATTCTGAGTTAATGCAAACCTTTCACACTTCAGGGAGTTATTTGAGTCAGTGTTAATATCAAAAACATTGCTTACTGGAGCTTCAAACAGCTGTTGTTTCAGATGTGACTGGATTTAAAAAAAATTATTTCTCTGAACCTACAATGCTGTCAAATATTGGTATGCAGAGACACAATGGAGGGTGTTACATGGTGTGCAATAGCATTAAAATTCAATGTCATGTCATCTCTAGTACATGAATTCATGTCATTGCTAGGATATGGCTGAATGTTTTATATTAGTTTTTGCAGATAAAATTACGGGAGTGTCTGAACTGCCAAAGGGCTGCTTTACAGGGAAGCTGAAGACTAAGTGTAAGCACAAGTCAAGTAAAATCAAGCATATCTTATTATCTTATCTTATATATCATATTTTTCAGAAAAACGCATAGACACTAAACTTCACATATGCAAGCAGTATAGAGGGTTTTCACTGACGTCACGTTCTGGGCTGTAACACGGATGCGCGGCCATATTGGAGATGTAAACAACTGAACAGTACAGTATTGAGTAGAGTAGAGTATTGTGCACTTTGGATACTTTAAGTGAATGTAGCCATGTCTAAACAACAGAAAAGCATCCAAGATGCAAAGGCATATAGGGAAGGACTTGGACCACAAGAAAATCTTTTGAGAAATTACAGTTTATTGGCAGTGCAGATCCCTACGAGTTGGCTCTCTCTTCTTAGATTCACGACGACAAGATGATTCTTCCTTCAGTTACACATCCCGATCTAGCTAGTCAACTACCTGCTTTTCACGCCGAGCCCATACACAGCTGCAAACCTTAAATCCCACAAAGATTTGGAGGCTTATAACCAGATGGTGTGTGGCTGGGTGAGGGAGACGCAGTACCAAGTCATAAACGACCGTTGTGTTGTGAAGGCCAAAGTAAGTAATGCAATAATGTCTTTAATCAACCTAACCTTAACTGTATGACATCATTGCGGTAGTCAAGGTGTAGCCAAGTGACTCTCAATTGTTTGTTTTTTTCATTTTAAAGAGCTCCAGTTTGCTATCTACTCTACCTGAGTGAGTTTGAGCATTGCTAGCCTCCTTTCCTCTGATAACTTCTGGCATTCCTCTCCCTGATTTTCAATAACTTTTGAAAGTCGATAATATTCCAAATGTTTTTTCTCGGTGTGACCTAAAACACGGCAAAAATAACCATTTTTGTTGACAATGTTTGGGATCTACTTCAGTGCCTGTGCTTTGGTGTGATGAGTATCTCCAATATGGCAACTTCTGGTCTGATGACGTGTTGTGAAAACTCTCTTTAGCAGTGTAACCTCCCAAAGACACAAAAAGTATTAAAGTATTTTAGTATTTTAGTCACTAGCCTGTGGACATGACATAGCTTGGCTCATTATTGCAGTGTTTTCTGACAGCCAACTGTCTGAAGTCTGGAGGTCAGAGCATCCTTCAATGTATCACAATGAGGGTTGCCTGCTTGCAACACTGTTACTATGGGAGTAGATTTTTGTAGCTCAGAAAAATGATTTAGACCCAATAGTTGGCCCAGAGACAGGACCTAAAAAATATGGTTGGTTATGATTTATAGAATATTTTAAAAGGTGTACAATATGGTGGCCCTGATGTTCAAACCACAACATCAATTCACACACAACATGACAGCATATCGCACAACACGACAGCAATCACCACAACACAACAGCAGCTTTCACACAAAACAACAGCAAATCTCACAACACGACAGCAAATCACACAACATGACAGCAAATCACACAACATGACAGCAGCTGTTACACAACATTACAGTAAATCGCCACAACACAACAGCAAATCATACAACATGAGCGCAAATCACACCACACAACAGCAAATCACCACAACAGGACAGCAAATGCTAGCTGGGTTTCCCAGGATTATTTGGGTTCTTATCCAAACATCGGCAATCGCCACAGCCCAGAATGTGTGGAGTTGCTATGGCAACAAGTGACAATGATAAAATTTGGCATATCTAAACAAAAAATTACCATCAACAGTCATACTCCTGAAGACCTTTGCAAATGTAAACCAAACCAGTTATGTACAAATTTAAAAAAATAAGAGCCCAAATCCCTGGGGAACTCAGCTAGCCTTTTGAATGACAGCCGTTTCCGCTTACTACTTTAACAATGCACAATACTAAATTAAACACAATAGACAGACAAACTACATTGCTGAAACACATGTAAAGTCGCTTCAGTGAAGTTTACCCACCTGAAAGAAATCATTTTTAAAAAAGATCAGTCCGTTGGCTGGTCTTCAGTGGCAAGTTTACCCAAAATATTCATTCAGACGGTAACCCAACTGAAGAAGGCAGCCCAATCAAACAGATTACACTGCACCAACGGATGATCTTGTGCCTTTATACTCAGAAAAGGAATACATTAAAGGGGGTCTGTCATTTTTGCAAACATCTAAAATAAAACAATAACAGTGTATAAATTCTGTGTTGTGGTGAATTGCTGTCGTGTTGTGGTAATTTGTTGTTGTGTTGTGCTTTGTGTTGAGTGCTACTTAGCAAACCTTAGTGTGATTGCACCCTAAACCATGAACATGATAAACGTCTTTGTAAACATCTTAGCATTTAACATTTGGCTTAAAACACTGTTGCACCAGAGCATGATCTCTTCAGTCAGATGAGTTTGAGACAGACAAACTAAAAACCCTAAAAGCTTACTTTACGATTATCCAAATAATACCCCTTTGTTTTACTTAGTGATAATGTTCTTATCTGAATTGCTACCGAGTTGTTTTCTGTATATCTATATTCAAATCCCACATTCATCAACACCAGAAAGTGAGTGAGAATGAGAGTCCACCTCATCAACTTGTGTCAATATTCCAGATCTTATATAAAGGGTCTATCATCTGGTTCAGTCAAAGTGCATTTTCTGCAGTGTTCCCCAGGTAGAACACGATAATGAAAACTAAATAAATCAATTTAAAGTATTGAGATATGCTCATTAACATTTAATGAAGTGCAGATTGTCAGAAGTAAAAAAGCTCCACACAGATGTAAGAGATTAACGTCCTTAGTGTTGGGTAGCTAAAAGGCGTGGGCTCTTACAGTAAATAGCTCTGGGAAACAAAGTAGCACGTACTGTATAAAATGACACGGAAACCTAAAGGAGGAGCAGGGATAGCAATATTGTTGAAGCTAGATGCACTAATGGAGATTAGTGGCCCCGGAAGGTGACTTTAATCTGTTGAGATAACAATCCATTTTCTCTTTGCCCCTAGGACGCAGAATTAATAGATAGTTTATCATGGCCTTCACTAATCACATGTAACATCAGTTGATCACATTTAAACTAATTGCTTTTTCACTGTTGGTCTTGTAAGGTAATATAAAACCAAACAACATGAATCTATGATTTTACGCTTCATTTGCCAGAGATTTGGGTCAATTTGATTTGTCACTATTTGTATGGCATTTTACATTTATTCAGCTTTTTTCAAGTAGGTGTCATATTGTGACAGAGTGCTGACAAGTTTGTCTCTATGTTAAAACATATCAGCTGTCTCCTGTCATGGTACACATACAATTACAGAACTGCTGTATCAAGAAAAGACTACGCTATTGGATACAGCAGCTTGAGTAAATGCCCTGAATGTAGAAGTCAATAATTCAATTAGATTTTGTCAGTGCTTTTGACCCATTTTGCCCCATTTGCAGCTGTAAATAATTCATTCCAAGCCAATTTAGGTGTTTTGAAGAAGGAGGATATGCAGCTTCACTGCCAAATGTTGTGTGAACTTCCATGGTGATTTGATTAGAGATGTTCTGATTAATCCGCGAACACTGCGTTAAATTTTGGTATTGGTAATGTAAAATAATGAAGTTTATGCACCGATCTTACCACGTAATTTATCCCTGATCTGCTTTAAACTAGTTTATTAACGGGTTTTTTTTCCATTATGACTGAAGAACGTTCTATGGCATTCATTGTTTGTGTTTCATGTTTCACTAAAAGTTTAATCTGAGCCGGGCCGTATAACAATGAGAGAAATTATATCACATCCATACAGGGATAGTAGTATACAGCTGTTAAAACATAATAACATAAACGACACACTGGTGTTGGATCAATACTCTGCATTGTAAATGTATTCCAAGGCTAACAAGCCATTACATCAGAAAAGATGACAGCAGGTAGCAACAGAGTGGCAGGTATTGCTGTCTTACCTCTCCTAAACCATACAGAGAGACCACTAGGTTATCATATACAAATATGACATGAAAGCGCCTTGGCAGTACAACTCTGTTAAAATCAAAATGTCTATAAGTCCATGATACTTTGGTGATGCACATGGTTTTTTTGATGGGTACACACATATAGGGGAACTGGTGTTCTGTCACTAAACGTGCGCTTATGGACTCACCTGGAAACCTCGTCATACTTAAACAACATGGAAAAATGGAAGTAATTCTTATAGGGGATTTTAACTTAAACTGGCAATACAAAACATGTAGGAAAAAGCTTAAAGATATTGTCAAAACTTTTCAGATGACACAGATGATCCATAAGCCCACAAGAATAACAAAGTCTTCCCTAACGCTTTTAGACTTAATTTTCACAAATAAACCAGATAGAATTAGAAAGACTTATAACCTCATTACTGGGTCATCAGTTCATAATCTTACTCTAGCCTCCAGAAAATTGTCAAAAACACACTTAAAAACAAAACTCAATGAAAGGAAAATCCATGTCTTTTATTGCTCCAAAAGACATGGCCTTCATTAAAAAATGAAATAAAGCAAGTAAACTGGCACAACACCATTGCTAGTATGATAGTATGCCCTGTGAGCCAGCCTGTGCTGATTTTTCATCTGATTTAGTCAACTATTAAAGACATTCTATTAGAATACACAAAAGAAAAGTGACAAGAAAACAACAACAAAAAATCTATCCTGGTTCAACACAAATTTCTGGGAATTAATGAAAAGGGATGCTTCTCTGAAAACGTGTTTAAAGTCAAAACTAAGTACTGATCATCTGATTTTTAAAAGCTTAATAAATAAAGTTACACAACAACTTAGAAAGGCTAGAGCTAATTTCTTCCTCAATGTTATAAGTGAGGAAACAGGAAACCCTAAAAGGTTATGGAAGAGCAGTGATACTTGGAAGGGGACAAATCAACAAATTGTTTTAAACAAATGTTTCAAAAAACATTCCACTGAAACTGCATGCTGCTATTTCCTTGAGGAAATTAAATCTAGCTTAGATCAAGGAAAGCCTTTGATAGAGTTAATCATGAGGTACTTGTACATAAATTGGCCAAATATGAAATCTCCACAAATGTCCAAAATTGGATAAAACCTTACTTAAGTAGTCAAAAACAATGTGTGCAAGTAAATGTCACATTGTCTACATCTCTTCCATCTACTCTGGGAGTTCCACAAGGGTCAATTCTAGGGCCACTGCTCTTTTGCGTATATAATAATGACCTGCCTTCTGTCTTTGAGGGCATAAATAATATTATGTATGGTGATGACACCATTTTATATACCCATGGGAGAAGTGTCATGGGCAAGTTTAATGAGTGGTTAAATGACTCATGTCTCACATTAAATGTTGAAAAAACTGTATCCATGTTCTTTACAAATAGGTCTAAACTTAAAACTTAACCTGAAATTTGTAAATTGACAATATATAAAACTACTAACTAGAACTTTAAATATCTGGGGGGTAACTCTAGATTCAACACTCAGCTTTAAAAGTCAAAGTTGTGCAACACTGAAACCTAATTTAGTAAATTTTAGATACATAAGAAAACATGGCATCTATAGGCATCTAGTAAATAGCATGCAAAACATATTAAAATTTTTGTATAAAAACTGCATCAAGATCCATGACAAAAAACACTTTATTATCATGACTGTCATATACTTGTCAAATATGATCTACTCAGTTTTTATAATTTAATAAAACACTCAAATGTGTCTTTACTACATAAAATCATATACAGTGCTACTTCCCCCCCTCTGAAAAAGTTTGTAACACTCCGCTCCAAAATAACAGTGCGAACTACTTGTAGTGTCACAAGCAGTGTTACAAGCGGGTGTAGCATCCCAAAACGTAAAACCCAATTTGGGAGTTCCCTTTTTCTCATTTGTGGCCATGAGGCAATGGAATGCCCTTCTTATGGAATTCATCTTATGTACAAATTCCCACACTTTCTCATGCCTAACTAAGAGTTGGTTGTTGAAAAGCAAGCACACATATATAATATATAGTATATGCAAGTGTTTGTGTGTCTGTATCCGTGTATGTACAGTATGTGTCTAGAGCTGGATTGCACTCAAATGTGCCTAAGCTGCTGCTTCTTGAGTGTGTGTGCTGGGGAGGGGAAGTAAGAGAATTTGTTGGCTGTTGGTGCTCCTGTTTTCCTGTTTTTGTAGCTAGACTGCTTGTTTTTAATTACCATGGTCACCATGTAATCTATAGTCCTGTTAAATTTCTTTAAAAACAAATGTTAGTTTTATAATTATCATACTTGCCCAGGGACTACAGGTGGAAATTAGCAATTGTTGCTATAACCTGGCTCAAGACATACAGTATGTTCTTGTGTTACAAGTTTAATGTTAGTCTGTGCATTGTCCCTATTTCAAATAAATACATTTCTATTCTATTCTTTTGATTGGCCGCAAGTTCAAGTATCAGAATCGGAAAAGCAAAAAAAGGTATTGGACAATGTCTAGTTTTGATATGTGTGTCTAAATAAGATGGCAATACATGACAGGAGATGGCAAGAGGTCAGAAAATATAAGATAGTATTTCACATATGACATATTATGAGATGAAACAAAATTACATGATATATTGTTTTTATTTTGCTTTTGTACACATTAAATCAGAGAGAGAAGATCCTCCCCGGCAAAACACCCTCATAAGTCATTTATTCAAGCAGCAATTATGACCCATATTTGCATTTTTTTGTGGCGTTGCACTCTAGTGGTCGTAGTAAATATGACAGAAGCAAAGCAGAAAGTAAGGTTATGAAGTAGGCTATGAAAGTGCCAAATTCTGAAGGAGGAAGAGTGGGGTGGTAAATGGGTCAAACATATAGAGGTCTTTCTCCATGGAGACCGGGGTTTGTGTCCTGTTAGAAAATAAAAGATAACTGCAACGCTCCTCTGGGTCAAATTAGAGGCTTAAAATACAAATTTTTCAAAATGTACTTCCATACTGATAATGTTATCATTATGTTTCAGACAAAGATGTGAATTATGAGATTTATACATAGTATTATATGTAAATTCCCTACAAATGATGCAACCTACACCATGCAAGTCTAATTCCTAAAATAAATCCATCTTTTAAAAAGGTTCCAAGGTCCACCTTTAAATTATCAAGTAGTCAAGGTAAATGTGTATCATCTGTTAATCATCCTCAGTGCAACTATATTTTGTTCAACCATTCTTCTCTTCTCAAGCTGTCTATCTGTCTGAGGATCACAGTGGAGCACTTAACCGTGGAGGAAGCCCCACATATCCCTACTTGTTCTTCACCAGACTTTCCCACTATAGCCCTCTCTGATCCCTTGTCATTCAAGTTTTTTTAGCCCGGCTGTAGTGCAGATTTATCTTTGTAGCCTACTTGTCCATCCATCCATCCATCTTCATCCGCTTATCCGGTATCGGGTCGCGGGGGCAGCAGCTCCAGTAGGGGACCCCAAACTTCCCTTTCCCAAGCCACATCAACCAGCTCCGACTGGGGGATCCCGAGGCGTTCCCAGGCCAGGTTGGAGATATAATCTCTCCACCTAGTCCTGGGTCTTCCCCGAGGCCTCCTCCCAGCTGGACGTGCCTGGAACACCTCCCTAGGGAGGCGCCCTGGAGGCATCCTTACCAGATGCCCGAACCACCTTAACTGGCTCCTTTTGACGCGAAGGAGCAGCGGCTCTACTCCGAGCTCCTCTCGGATGACTGAGCTTCTCACCCTATCTCTAAGGGAGAAGCCAGCCACCCTCCTGAGGAAACCCATTTCGGCCGCTTGTACCCTGGACCTCGTTCTTTCGGTCATGACCCAGCCTTCATGACCATAGGTGAGGGTAGGAACGAAAATTGCCCGGTAGATCGAAAGCTTCGCCTTCTGGCTCAGCTCTCTTTTCGTCACAACGGTGCGATAAACTGAATGTAATACCGCACCAGCTGCTCCGATTCTCCGACCAATCTCACGCTCCATAGTCCCCTCACTCGCGAACAAGACCCCAAGGTACTTAAACTCCACTTGGGGTAAGGACTCACTCCCTACCCGAAGAAAGCACTCCATCGGTTTCCTGCTGAGAACCATGGCCTCAGATTTAGAGGTGCTGATCCTCATCCCAGCCGCTTCACACTCGGCTGCGAACCGATCCAGTGAGTGCTGGAGGTCACAGGCCGATGATGCCATCAGGACCACATCATCTGCAAAAAGCAGCGATGAAATCCCGAGCCCACCGAACTGCAACCCCTCCCCGCCCCGACTACGCCTCGATATCCTGTCCATAAATATTACAAACAGGATTGGTGACAGAGCGCAGCCCTGGCGGAGGCCAACCCTCACCTGGAACGAGTCCGACTTACTGCCGAGAACCCGGACACAGCTCTCGCTTTGGTCATACAGAGATTGGATGGCCCTGAGAAGGGACCCCCTCACCCCATACTCCCGCAGCACCTCCCACAATTTCTCCCGGGGGACCCGGTCATACGCCTTCTCCAGATCCACAAAACACATGTAGACTGGTTGGGCATACTCCCAGGCCCCCTCCAAGATCCTTGCGAGAGTGAAGATCTGATCCGTTGTTCCACGGCCAGGACGGAATCCACATTGTTCCTCTTCAATCCGAGGTTCGACTATCGGCCGAACCCTCCTTTCCAGCACCTTGGAGTAGACTTTACCAGGAGGCTGAGAAGTGTGATACCCCTGTAATTGGCACACACCCTCTGGTCCCCCTTTTGAATAGGGGAACCACCACCCCGGTCTGCCACTCCTTAGGCACCGTCCCAGACTTCCACGCAATGTTGAAGAGGCGTGTCAACCAAGACATCCCCTCCACACCCAGAGCTTTCAGCATTTCTGGATGGATCTCATCAATCCCTGGGGCTTTGCCGCTGTGGAGTTGTTTGACTACCTCAGCGACTTCCACCAGGGAAATTGACGACAATCCCCCATCATCCTCCAGCTCTGCCTCTACCACAGAGGGCGTGTCAGCTGGATTTAGGAGTTCCTCAAAGTGCTCCTTCCACCATTCTATTACCTCCCCAGTTGAGGTCAACAACGTCCCATCCTTACTGTATACAGCTTGGATGATTCCTCGCTACTTGTCTGTATCAGATTTCAGTTGCTAAAACATGATCAAGGCCTGCTAAACAAATCCCTCCAGGAAACTGGTCCTGGTGTGCCAAGTCAGGTTGTTAGGGAGATTAAACTCACCTGGGCTGGCTAAGATTGCACTCACCTGGCTGAGATTGAACTCACCTTGGCTGGCGGACAGCAGCAAGTCTCTCTTCACACTAGTATTGCTTTATTTAGTTTGTCTTTAAGTTAGTTTCACAATTAGATATGCAAACAAATACATTTGTCTTCCCTCCCTTGTCCAGCTTTGAGCCGGGTTGTGACATTTCCGTCCTAGTTTGTCTTTCAGTCTTGCTTTGACCAACTGTGCTTACTGTGAACTTCTTCAATTTGTAGAAAAGGTCTACCCAAGAAGGACTCAACATACTCCTCTATTTATAAATACGGTAATATGGCAACATAACGGGTAGAAAAGAAGCAAGAAACCAATATAGTGATGCACACAGGACCATGCATCTTCATCTGACATTTTACATTTATGGCTTACCTGACAGTGTAGATTGCTGAATGATTGCTGGGACTTCTCTCCTTCATATACCATTTCAGTATGGATGCATATTAAAGTTTGAGAAGAAAAAGGAAAGTGAGTAATATACCAGAGAGAGAGAGAAAGACGTGTTCTTTCAACCCTGTCAGTGGAAGCATTATAAATGTCTCTATCTCTCACAATAAACTAGAACTTAGGAAACTGTAATAAGTTCACAAGTGGAAGAGAAAATTTCAGTTTAAACAGACACTTTATTTTAGAACTGGATTCTATACCTAAATAGTTTGAGCTGTGTAAAAAAAACCAATGCTGTGTGCCATTTTGGATTATAGGTTGAATAAATGTTAGGTGTAAACGTTCAAGGGATGTCTTGTTTTCAGCAACATTTCTAGAATATACACAGTATATACTATATATGTATATACATATATATTTCTGACACCTTGTAGTAACTCTAGCCTCATTCTAAAACAAATTGACCTGAAAATGAAGTTAAGCGAACTATAATAGCCAGCCCATTAAAGCTATTATAAAATCACTTTTTGTTAGGAAGATTGTGAGATATGCTACTTGACTCCGGCTTATTGTTATGAGGTGCTCGAGGCTTTAGTTATTTCATGCAATAAGAAATATAAAATACAGCAAGCCATATTTTTCCATAGACTAAAGCCTGAAAATGGGGGGGGGGGGTATTTTGAAGTATTGTAACAACATAAAGTAATGCTTTTGGTAATGAAGACAAATAATGATTAGGGATTGTCTTAAACATCTTTTTTCAGCAAAATAATAATAATGTATACTTTATTAATCCCACAAGGGGAAATTACAATTAGCCTGGGCAGGAGTTTTTAAAAGCCGGTAAACCCGCAAATGGGAAAAAAGACTGCTTTCCCATTGCCTGTAGACGGGTATAGAGAGCCGAAGTCACGCCCATTCAGGTGGACCTCATGGGACCCATGTTTTGTAAAAATAAGAACAAGGGCAACGTGGTCATAGCATCCAGCTGGAAAATAAAAAAGGGGAAAGTTAGCGTGTCCATGCCGGTGTCTTGTTTCCAACACTTCCGATCCAAGCTAGATCCGATGTACCCGTAACACAGTCATTTTTTGTGGGAGGAAACAACGATTGTAGCATTTCCCACTGAAGAGAAACGCCAGATGTCAGTGGGTGTTGGTGTTTTGTTTTGGACAGTGGGAAAGGGGTTTTATATATTCTGTATTGGGTGTGCAAAAGCCTTTCTCAAATAGACTTTTAACATAATCGATACACATAATATTTTCTCAAACATTTTCTCTCACAAAACCTTCACTCCTTCTCTGTAGTCTCACTGCGATATAAGAATAATAATCACTTATCCATTGTAACATCCATAGAAATACAATTTTATTTCTATTGTCACATAATTCAACATATAGTTTAGTAGCTGCTCATTTTAGTTTTTCCTAACAATCAATCAAGTCACTTTTGCAAACAATCAGCAAAGAACATTGGCAGTACAATATCTTTATCCATATTTTTTCCAAATTAAATATGATGAATACAACAAAAGAAAGTGGTTGAAATATACATTACATATTCTAAACGTAAACATGTGTATGAAGACAGACAGGTTCACACACTGAGGAACATTGTTCATATTTCCGTACATTCTTCTTGTGGTGGTTGATAACCAGCCCTGTCAGTGCAATCTTTGTGCAAGCTAAGAACCAAAAATAAAAACACAGCCAAAATAATCTGAAAAAAATCAATCCAGTGTGCACTGAATACACTGAGTACACTTCATGGCTCTTTCAGTGAGATATTCCTTCTATTCTTGAGGCTGGTTATTTAGCTTCTGCTAATAGTGTCATTGAGAGCGCTTTCATAACCAACACATTACCAAACTTGACAATATATGCTGCTGTTCATCATTATTATTTGGCAAGTGGAGTTTTTTGTGTGTCCTTGCGTTCTAATAAATGTTTGTCACGATATGTATGCATGTCCTTGACATAACAAAAGAGGGACCCACTTTTTAAAAAACATTGCTCCATAACGCCACTAGTGGTTAAAAACAAACAAATGCATCCTGTACTCCTGTACTACATACTGCTTGCCAAATATTGACCCAAAAAAACCAAAATAACATCCATTGTAGCAATAACAGTACAAAATAATAAATAATTCACAAAAATGAAAGGATTACATGATGATGATGATGATGAGTTAAAGCTATAGTGCGTTGTTTCTGTCACCGCCATGAGGACTTCTTAGTAATAACAACACTGTTGTTGCATCCGCGTGACACAAACCTTCTGTAATTGCGCAGCGCCCCCACCCCTCCACCACACGGTTGCTTGTAACCAAGGAGGACACGGAGGATTAAAAAAAACACGATGGACTCTTCAGAACAGGTAATTATGTTCACTTGAGTTTCTGCGCGCAAAAGTCGCCAGACGCCACAATCTTCTGAACATCAGCCACACTGACAGATACAGAGATACAGGTTGTCTTAATTAATGTTGTATCAACTCTTTTGGCAATGACTTGAATGTAACAAAAGTGTATGAATATCAAAAGGTTACGCACTAAAGCTTTAACACAAGGATTTCCATCCAATTAAATATTTTACAATCACAATGAATATTAATCAAATGTATGCACTTTTAACTGAAAATGTCATCCTGGTCCAGTATCAGCACTGATCAATCACATGTTGAGGGGTAACAAGGACGTTTGAAATGCGGAAAAAGGACACAAACCAGATAGTCCAGATAATACCATCAATTTTACAACACTGCCGTAAATTCTTGCAACAGCACCACGTCACCAACAAACATCACCTGAAATAGGTAGCAATAGCAAAAGAACACAATCATTATGTGAGAAAGCAAGGCCTGCTCACAGCCACTGTTGTACAGAATATAATGTATTGTTGACATTTTTGTAGATTGAGACATGAAGGTTTTCTAACTGTTTTCCACACCTTTGTGTATAGTTTATTGTATCTGCTGTTTTCAGTTGAGGCTCTACATTACACATTTTACATTTCCAGAGTCATACTAAGAAATGCTAATATATAAGTATAGCTAATATGCTTATACATTTTCTTCTCTTTGACATGGCAGTGCTTTAAAGGTTCAAATTGTACACTGCCCCACGAAAAAAAAATGAGCCTGCGATCCTCTTCCCTTGCTACTGCTTGTCACAGCCATCAGCCCAGCACATTTGTCTCGAAGCACTAGAGAATGCACTTTTACTTAAGAAAGCTGACACAATTCTCATCACACTGCCTTGCACATCACCTTTGAGAGGAGTGCAATTCCAGGCTTTTATTCTTTCTGAAACACGGAAAAACTTCTTGCAGTAGGAGTAACATGCAGTGCACATCCATTAAATCTCACAGCATCATCACACTGCTAAGATAATTTGTAATAGGATTAACACAGTCGGATTCGTTAACAGTAGGAGGGAAAAAGAAATTAAAATCAAAGCAATCAACACAAAACTCTAATGCCCCCTACTGCGTCGTAGCAAATTAAAATCATTTATCTAAAAAAACAAGGTGACTTTCATTGTGAGCAGTCACAGCAAACACAATATGTTCATCAAAAATGCAACGACAAAACAATAAAGCGACAAACTCTTCAGCAAGATAACCAACTTGACTGTGCCCGTGTGCAGCATGTACACATATCTTTGTTACAACAGCGTAAATTTGTTTGGCTGCACTGCAAACAGATACAGAGACACTTCCTGCTCTCCTGGTGCATTTCTGACAAAGTAGCTCACAAACTGCACTTGCTGTTGCCACGGTAACCATTGCCACATCAACCATAGACATGTTAAGAATTACAAGTGAAATAATAATCATGTTAATAATCATGGTCCTTCCCACCCATGACTTTGAATGTTGCTTCTGCATCCAAGAGAAACATTCACTATGAATATTTAAATTGATTCATGATGAGAAATGTTGCACAGCTTGCAAGTACATTTACTTGGAAAAAATATACATTGAGTTAAATCATATATTTCTCAGGCCTTTTTATTGTCCTTGAAACAGAATGGCTCTCCAGAAGCCTCAGATTCTTTGAAAGTGTCCATGTGCTGCACAGTTTCAGTTGGTCTAAATCTGGGACACCTTTTCCAAGTCCTCCATGATCAGGTCCTGTTCTTTGAAATGACTTCTAGCAGCCAAGCTCTCTCGTTCCTGATGTGAGCTTTTCCCGTTCCCCATTAACACTGGTCTGCTGAGGACAGCAGACTGGATTGGGAGTACGGCGTTACCTCGGATCTGATGGGAGTAGGTATTTTTGCACCCAATGCACTCAGAGCACAGCTGGAATTTGAAGGCAGCCTGAAAGCCTCTGCGAAAGTTCTGGTTGAAGAACCCATAGATGATGGGGTTGATACTGCTGTTGAAGAAAGCCAACCAGTGAGCTAAGGGATACACATAGATGTTAATGACACGATACTGGTGCTCTGTCAAGCTGGCGTAGTCGCTCAGCATCATCAGCGTCCACAGCGGAAGCCAAGATAAGATAAAGAGCAGAGCCACCACCAGCAGCATCATTATCACCCGATTCTTCTTCTTCGAAATTGTGTGACGCCCCTTCGTGCTAGATTTGCCGCTTCCACCGCCCTCTTCCAACACACTTCCACTGCCCTTCGCCTGAGAAATAGCACTCTTGGAGAGGGTGAAGCCAATTCGGGCGTACATGACGACGATAAGGCTGAGTGGAGCGAGGTAGATGTTAACAAAGAGAACAGTGGTGTAGATTTTGCGCATCTCCTGATTGGGCCAATTTTCCCGGCACCAGTAAAAGAAGCGGCTGTCGTTGTTGCCAAGGATTATACGCACCCTCTGCTCCTTTGTGACCTGGAGCATGACCCCAGAGGGACACATGATGGACACAGCGAGGACCCATATGATGACAATAATTAACTTTGAGGTAGGGATGGTCAGCTTTTGCTTGAAAGGGTAGACAATGCAGCGGAACCTGACATAAAAGGGGACTGGAGGTAAACGCATGAAGGAAAAGAAGTCTTTTACATGCACATAATAAGCAGTGATACTATTAACCCTCACCTGTCAACAGCTATGGCCACAAGAGTGAAGACAGAGGCTGACACGGATATCCCTTGAACCATACCACTTAGCTTACACACTACGCTACCAAATGGCCATCCTGCAGAAAAGAGGAAAAGAAAGTGTAAAAAAACATTTGAAAAAAAAAAACAGGCATGAATAATTTAAATGCTTAAAATACTCCTAATGGGCGAAAATAATTAGACTTGCTTTCCTGCACTTTTAAGCTGAATATTTCAACCATTTCCAAATCAAAGCCAATACAGAAGTTAGATTACATTTCGATTAAGGAGTTTCCTCCTTTTATAACTCAGCTTCAATTTAGGCATATTATGAAATAGAGTGAAAACTTGACCTGTTATAATGTTATCCACCAGTGTGGTTGGCATGCAAAAGATGCCAACCAGCAGGTCACTGATGGCGAGGTTGAGAATAAACAGGTTGGTGACCGTGCGCATGTTCTTGCTGCGCAGCACGGTGAAACACACCACCCCGTTGCCCACCATGCACACTATGAAGATGAGCAGGTAGGAGACGGTGAAGACCGCAGCCACAGAGGGCTTATGGAGGTAGAAGTCAACGTAGGTGATGTTCTGGTGGGTCAAAGGGTTTTCCTGAAATCTTGAGGAATTGGAAGGGTTCAACCCCTCCCAGGTGGTGTTGAGAACTAGGTTCTGGGTCATGGTGATATCTGGGTGTGATAGTGACAGAGAAATAGAGACAGGCAGAGGTATATTACATATAACTTAATATGTGATGTGTTATGGGTTAAATGTCCAATATTATCCATTAACAAAATCCACCAATTATAAAGCACCGCTACACATACTGCATCCTCCCAGTGGGAGTGTAATCCTGCCATCCAGAATAAAGACTCAGTGGTAATTACATAAAACAATAGAACCATATCTAGAAATCAGTTGTCCATTTCTGTCATTTGATTATTGTGGGTTGTCGATTCAGTCAAGTGTATGCTCTCCCACACACTCTATTAGCGTGGTGACTAAAACAACCAATCTGTTTTGAGAGCAGCTCGAGAGTGTGGATGATAGCCAGCCAAGTGGTTACATTGATCATAAACTAATTATTAACTCAAGACCAGTTTTGACGCTTATGTGATTGGTACATTTTACACATCTTAATGGGCTTTAACAACTTTTCTGTCTAAAATCTTCAGCATGATTAATGTTTTGCCTTCTGCCAGAGAAGGATATAAATTCATTTAATCTAACTTGTGTTTTTTTTGTTTGATGTGTTCATCCGTGCAGCTCAACTTCTACTGTGCAACTAAAGGACTATCAAATCTAAGTGAACATTTCTTTTCATATGATGAATATTTTATTGTTGTAATTACAATTTTGAAAAGTAATTGCGCCATCATTCACATTTTTGCATTTAATTGTGCATTTAAAAAAAACTGTAATAACATCTAATACATGTTAATTGAATCTGCCTGAACCTCATGAATACATTTTCAGTCAAATCCTACTGTGCCACTGTTGACTCAGATTCATTTCAGGTTTCTTAATAATAAAAAGATAATCCGAGCAAAGGAGATTTTTTTCATTATAGCTGCACTGCTGGTTATACTGTAGTTCCTTGCTCATACAATCACATCCCTGTGTGGATCATTACACTGTAGCAAACACCCAACAAGAACTGAATATAATGATCTAAGTGTAGCATTGACATCTGCAATTCAAACCCTCTGGAATGAGAACAGTGTGTTTTTTGTCTTTAAATAATTAATTGTTTTCCTTGAAATTCTTCTTCTGTTCCATTGTTCTTGTAACAATTACATGGATACTGAGAAGCTGTTGGTGCTCAATTCTAAAATGCTATAAGTAGTCAAATCAATTCCTGGAGATCCATAGTTTAACTCAGATTCAATATGACTATAAGATACAGCGAAATCCGACAGTTTTATCACTCTTAAGTTACAATAAGTTATTGTACTTACTATGCCTTCAGAAGTGTTGTGTTCATGTCAGTCTTTACAGTGCCTCAGTGACAACTGAAAGAAAACCTCATTATTTTTCTGACAAAAAGTCTTTCTATTAAATAAATACGCAGTCACACTGCCACCCCACATTTAACTATCAACGGTAAAGCATATAGTATATGTATAATTAATTGGCCTGGGGGTGGAAAGTGACAATTACTTCCATCTAAGTTAAAAAATATGAAATTTTCCAAATAATTTATTTTCTTACCTTACAGGAAACAGTATTTGAGTCCTTTACTTCTGTCTTTACAGATGTTATATATGTCCAGAAATTCATTCAGAGCACTCAGCTGCACTCTTTCATCCCTACAGTATGTGAGACCCTGTGCTTCTGCTCAGTTCGCCTGCCTCGCAAAGACTGCTGTAGCACTTATAGATGATAGGGAGGAGATGGGATTCACTCAGGAGAGATGTGCTGGGCGGTGCAGGTGCTAGGCAGGTGCTAGGAGCAGTAAATTGTGCAGAGGCGTGTGAATTGAATGTAATACATGACTCCTTGATGAGAACCAGACTTTGGACATTTAAAGAGACCTAGAAATTTTTGCATTTGGTATCGGGCATATAGGTGTTAATGTTATGGTCAGCTGTGGTCTTCTCTGTCCTGCTTGTTATTCCCTCCCCTTTTTCCCTGTGTTTCTGTCTGTGTGTTTGTCTTCGCTTGCCGAGGTGAGTTCCACTCTGAGGATCTAGGTCAAGGGGCCTGACCACTCTCTCCGGCTCTGTTCCAACCCTGCAGCACATTCCACTAATCACCTCTACAGTTTATCTACCCAGGCTGTTCACCTCTGATTCTATTCCTAGTACCCTTGCATTTTTGTCTTGCACTTTTGGTTGTTTTTGCTCCAGCGTAACTTTGTCTCCTCTGTTCAGATTCCGTTCTGAACCTGCTGTTTTCAGCTGCGCCCCTGCTGTTCCCTGCTTGCCTGCTGCTAGCTTCCCTCACTACTTGGCTCTCATCAGTCTCCCGTCCGGCCCCCCCTGGTGAGCAAGAACTGGACACTCACTATCCACCAACTCCTGTCTGCCTCCCATCCCGACCCTTCTCTCTCTGCACCTTCTTCAAGACTGCTCAAATAAATATTTTAACTGACTTTCAGTGTCCATGCTGTGTGTCTCTGAGTTCTGGGTTAAAGCAGTAGCTTAACAGTTAAGGAATGTTATTGCTAGTCTTGGATCAACCATCCAATTATCAAGCACCTGTCCTCCCCCTCAGTGCTAACCCCCCCGCACTGATCAGGTCTGACCTTCTACACCTCACACCTGCACTGTGCTTAGATGGAGAAAATGTGAGGTCTAAGGGGTGCACAAGTCTCTGTAACTGACTCTGACTCAGGGCAGTATTTCAATTGTGTTTATGGTACATGCTGGCTAAAGTGTTTTTATTAACGCAAGCTTCAACACATCGCACAAATAATAGGATGAAGACCTGCAACAGAAAAACACACTGGTGCAAAACATTATTCATGATTAATGTGGAAAATTAGCTTAGATGTTAAAAACAGAGAGATTATGGATTTCAAGGGGTTAGAAGAGGTTAGATTTAATGAAGGGTTAGGATCTGATTGATACAGGAGCAAGAGGAGTGATTGTGCAGGACTCCACTCTGACATGGAGCAGGTTGCTGCTTGATGAAGTGGATGGCTGATACTTGACTGGAGGAGAAATTATAGAACAGAGTAAGCAGCAAGGCCACTAACGTGGTTTCCACACAGAGTTCATCAGTGTCGGTGTTCTCAGAGAAAACCCTTTATGCAAATGTCACTGCAGTTGCTGCAGAATGTGTAATTAACACATTAAAACACCTTTAGTACAAATCCTGTCAAACCGAAGAAGAAGTGAGAAGAGGAAACATGTCAGCTGGAGTTTGCATTAAGTTTGGTAGACGGAGTACGTTAAATAATACAGCTTTTGGTGTGTACTGAACTTTTGTCGAAAGCAATACACAGGAAGCAGTTAACAAGTTGTGATGACAGATACAGATACTAAGCAGGTGTGTGTGACAACTAGTTTGTGCTTTTGTGTCCAGGACATGCATAAAAGGTAGCTCCAATCAAAACATTCTCTTAGTATGCTCAATTCTTCCCATATTTGCATTAATTGGCCGTTGTTTGTTCAACTTACATGCCGAGATAAACCATCCACCTCACAGTTGTGGCATATCAAGATGCTGATTAGACAGCATGACTATTGCACAGGCTTGTCACAATAAAAGGCCACTTTAAAATGTGCAGTTTTACTGTATTGGAGGGGGCGATGAAATGGACTCATATGATTTCATCAGTACATTTCACCCAAACCCTGATCTTTTTCTACACTAAACTAAGTGGTTTTGTTGCCTAAACCTAATCAATCTGCATCTGGTTTAGATATAAGGAGGGAAAACTCTCCTGTTGGTCGTATTTCCTTCCACTGCAGGGGTGATCATTTGTTAAAAAAAAAAAAAACATAAACAAAAGGCTTTTATGGGTCGTATCAGAGGGTTGGAATAAACAACCACATTATGTTTTTTATTCCAACCCTCTGATATGACCCATAAAAGCTTTTTTTTTTTCACCCACTGTTATACCCTGTTTGGAGGAAATGTTGGAGATAGTTTTAACATGCTAAATTGTGCACAAAACGCTGCCGAAACAATGTGACAAAGGAATTAAGGGAGAGTAAATGACAAAGTATTTAAATGTAAGTCAAGTGAAATCAAGTTCAAAATGTCTATTGTCCATGATCGCATTCCTCCTCTCCTTCCCCAAGGCTATTGGCCACTCACAATTCCTAAAAGTAATCTTTTTTTTCTTCCATGGCTGCCTGCACTCATCCTTCCAGGCTACATTTCTGCTGCATGACCTTTAAAATGTGTCCCTTTCGGTTAAAAAAATGCTGATGTCCCTTATGGTATGGTATTTGTAACTTATTACGTTTCACCTGACTGACCTCTGCAGGAGTTGTGTTGAACAAAACGTGTCATATGTTTTTTTTCATCAAAATCAAACATGTATAATTTGTTTAAATAATATCAGAGTGCAAGTCTCAGATAAGTTCTCAGAGGATGTGCTCTGTTTGAAGCATAGATCGTCTGTCTGTATAACTTCCAAAACTCACAGGAGACTATCAGAGGATTTCAAATCAAGAGTATTAATTAGCATTCTCTTCAGATGGTTCTAGCAAAAACTTTCACAGCAGTGTTTGAAAAAGTCTTAGCTGAGCTACTGTCATTTTACAGAAACGAGAAAGTAGTTCATCACCCTGCCGCTGATGACAAATGACAAATTTTTTTTTCTTCTTTTTTTTTTCAAATGTCAAAGTCGAAACCCAAAACCACATAACCGACAGCCATTGCCCATATACCCATTTGCATACCTCGCAAGGGAATAAAACCTATTAAACTTAGCTTTATTTGTATTGTAAAAAGCATGACATTGTAGCTTGAACCAGCTAGAACTTGGTAGAATAGAATAGAATAAAATAGAATAGAATGCCTTTATTGTTACTATACACAAGTGCAGTACCTATGGAATGAGATTGAAGCAAGTATATAGGTAGGTAGTGCAGAAAAAAAAGAGAGGGGGGAACCTGGTGGACAGTCCTGAGAGCATCTATATACATATATAACATAGTTTTGTATACACATTGTGAAAAAATATAGTTTGGTGTATCAAAAGTCCTGAGTATTAAATATTGCACAGTAAAGAGATTAACTGGTACGTGAAACAGAAAGTACATACAGTAGGCCTCTCTGTGATACAGTGGACAGCAATAATACCTTTTACAAATGGATCCATTTTGACATACTGCCTTATAACTACATTGACACTAGCAGTGTTTCCTCACAGCAGGAAAGTTGTTAGTTTGAACTAAAGGTCTTTCTCTGTGAAGTTTGCATGTACCCTCAGTATCTGGGGGATTCCGACCAAAAACAAGCAAATAGCCCTTTGCAGACACTGAATACTTGCTGGCTTCATCAAGCTGTAAAAGATATAGGCATATTTAACGGAAATGTTATTGTTTTATTCAGTCATGACAAGACATTTACAGAAAGAGCCAGGTGCACAAGAGGTAGCAGTGTTACAGCTGCTGAACAGTGATCACATGAAACGTGTGTTTCTATCGAAGGGGAAGTGTGTTTTCGTTCTCTTCCAGGCTCCATCAGTAATGAATTCTAAAAAAAAAAACTTATTTTTTTGTCATAGAAGCTTGAATTAATGATCACTCGCCCCCACTATTTTGTAGCGGCCCATTTCTGCCATGAAAAAAAATAGATAAAGTTAGGCATAATTAAAATACTCAAAAATACTAAAAGTACAAAAGGTCAAACTTTTGACTTGGAAGTATTTTTATCTTATGTAATTTTGTTTTTTTTTATCATTTCATCACTATATGCGCTATTACACAATTTTGCAACATTAGCTATTATCACTGTTCACATCAAAACACCAAAGGTGTGTTACACAGTAAAAATAAATGACCTGTTTTTTACCTGAGGAAAAAGAGGCTTAATTAAGGAGGTGGAACTCTACACGTTCAAATTAACTAAAACTCACTATGAAAATCTGGGTTAACATAACTTCAGGAGTTTAATGATAACTATTACAGGCTTTGTGAGTCAAAAAGAAAAAAAAAATGCAGCCTGGTTTTCTACTCCGTTTACCTCATGTTAAATTGTCTCCCAAAAGCCCCACTCCTCTTATATTGAGAACTTAATGTCACACATTTTTCACAGTCTATTTGCTCTGGTACATTAAAATATTAGTATAACTACTGTCATCAGAGACAAGACTATATTTGTGGACCACTATTATGTCTTCAAACATCACTCCTGCAGTACACAACAAGTTCTTTTAACATTATGTTCCTTGCATGAGAGTTCAGAGAAGTGTTCATTAAAAGACACCCACTACCATGAAGTGCAGCATAAGTGGCAGACGGCAAAATTTATTTAAAAATATAGACTGATTTGAATAACTGTGGCCCAGATTTCTTTTTGAAAAAAAATCCATTATTGCCTGGCTGTCAGAGGGATTTCTTGTCAAGCACCGAGACAGAAAACACTCTAATGGCTCCCTGTGAAATGGCACAATGAACAGAGCCTGGACAGACAATTACAGGACATTGTTATGAACCTCGGAGGCCGTGTCATGGGAACGTGAGGGATGCTTGTGTGCGTCGAGAGCACTTCAGCAAGTCAGTTTCTTAAGAATTTTACCCCTTTACAATATTAACAATAGAATCTAATCCCCAAAGACTCTACATTTTTTATTTTTCATCCCACACACACACAAACACACAAACACACACACACACACACACACACACACACACACATACACACATACACACATACATACATACATACATACATACATACCAACCATCAACCAAGAAATCTCAGAAAACAAAAGCACACATTTTAATAAGGCACCAGAACAACTTTTGGGAGTCCAGGTTGTGAACAACTTATTTACATTAAAACTGCAGTCTTGAATTAAAAAAAAAAACCACACCTTTATAAAATGACTTGGTTTGTTTAAAAAAAACATCTATTAATGGATTACCAACATTTATAACTGCATCATTAGTAAATAAAAAGGACAAAGGGGAAACAGATGTTTCACAACCCTAGCAACCATACAGTTCTTAATGCTGATAACTGATCTACTAAAGCATCAGTAAATCATTTCCAAACTATTAATGAAGCCATTAGTAACAACCCATCATCCTCATCCTTCATTACAAAATCAGTTTATCAATTCTGTCCTATCTTAAGACTGCCTCTGTGACTTCCTGCACAGTAAATGTCAAAGCACGCAGACAGAGACAATTATTTTGTCTACCTTGTATTCAAAAAGGTAGCAGGTATTGCAAGACTATCGCATTACGAGGTGATTGGTTTGCAATACTGTGGAAAGGCAGAATTATTAAATTGCCTTGCAGTATAATGCAATTCCATAGACCACTACACAACACAACCTGAAAATGTCTCAGATGTTGTCAGGCGCTTTAACAAATGATGCAACTTACTTACACATTGTTTTTGAGAAAAAAATGGTCTTATTCAGCTTTTCTGTTTAGGTTCATGTGTATTACCTGTGGAGAACTCCTGAATGTGCATCTGCCTTTTTAAAAGCAGTCACTACTGCCCCCTTGAGCCAAAATACAATGCAGCTTCATGGGATAAGACACTATGTGAAAAAGCAACAAATACACATATAGTGTCTGTGTACAAAGTGCATACATGACATATTCAACAGAAAATGATGGTACAAATATGTTGGAACTCATTGCACTTGTGAGATGTGATACCGGATGCAGAGGTTGAGGATGTTTTGAAGGACAAGCCAGTCAGGTAATCCCATCCACGCCATCGCTCATATTCAGTCACTCAGGTAACACATGTAATATCTAATAACATTCAGCTGAACGAATGTCAAAGAAAAGCCCTTGATGTTCTCTCCTTAATTACTATGTATTTTTCCTCTTTTGGCAATGAACTGAGTCAGAACACTGGCACTCATAGTAATTAGCCAATTAGTTTCATTACAGCTGACCCAAGTCCTGTGATCATGGAAACTATGCAGCCATCCTCTCTCTCTCATCTTTGCTTTGAGATTGAGGACAGCTTAATTCAGAGCTTGAATTCAACCCAATTCACCTTAAAAACACACGTGCCTGCATCTCACGAACAAGACTGACAATATTCTCATTAAATGCCTTCTCTGTATGAATTGCACATACCCTATTGTTGTAGCAACTGGCAGAAGTCTTAAAACACTTTGTGAACTTAACTAGCATGTATGCTTGCATAGAACGTATAGAAGTAAACTTCTCTTCATGTACTGATCAGTTCTGTGCATGTCAGACTTCACACATTGTTTCGAGCCCTCGTTTGAAAACCCATCCTCTGGGAGCTCCATGGTCCAACCTCTTAAAGATGAGTGATTAAAAGAAAAACACAACTATGTATTTAAGAATCATTTGGACTGTTTTATTGCTTTCATTCAAAACACTACATCTTAAAAAAAAGAAAAAAGACATCTGCTTTCTTTCGAGTAATCTATGGTTATTAGAGCACATAAGATCACTGTATAAAATTTGTTTCAGAGTTCAAGTCAAAAAGTCAAGATGTAAAGATCACAGAACAAAGCGGAAGATAATGTGGTTTTAGATTTTTGGTTCAAAACAACTTTCTTGTGCTTCACATCTTGACAGCATATTGATGTGATTGCAGAAGCATTAATTATCGCCCTTTTTTGCACTACAAATCAGATCAGAAGCAGCGCTGATTGTGCCCGGCCGTTTCTTCAAGGAATATATGTATTTCAAATGATTGAGATAGATTACATTCAGATATGCATTCACACCCTAAAATCAGTTTAAGTTACAGTGTGTACTTCAATCAGCAATAGACGCATGATCAAGTCATTTAAATAATACAGGAAAATTTAAGACATAAAACTGTCACTAAATGGAATTTGGATAACGATACATTAAAAGGTAGTGTTTTATCAAAATGTCAAATGCCAACTGTTGCAAACACCTTTTGCCCTGTACGCTATAAAGCAGTATTTCTTCCAGGACTGGAATTCACAACATTTCATTGCCTCACAGTGATTGTTTGTTGATTTGCATTAAAAACAAAACACACATAGCATGATTTAAAAAAAAAAAAAAAAGTACTCATATTTGAAAAATGATCACATTTTAAAAAAGGAAAGTTAAACTCAAATAAACTTTTTAGGGTTGAGTTCACAGTCAAGTGTGTGAGAACGTTAGAGGCCATCACTTTCCCCCTACATTCTGTACGCGAAACCTCAAAAAACAAAATGTGATTTTTGTGGAATTACCATTTAAAAACATGGCAGAAATCATTCCTAATTATTTCATATGGACAAGCAAAAAAAAAAAAAAAATACAATATCTTAAGTGTCAGAGCGAAAAGGAACTCAAAGTGAAGATTCAGAGGTCCTACGCAGTGCCAGTTGGAGTAACATAAATCCGTGTTTGATCACAAACAATTGTGCGACAGATGTTTGTTATATAATGCCTGGCACCTACAGAAATGTAAGAGGTAGAGCTACATTCAGGTATAATCGAGATCTCCCTAAAACAGGGAAAAGACAGACCACAGAAAGAATATCTTCAAATTGGGGGAAGTTAAATGGTATAGCCATACGATTAAAAACAGCTAATTCATTTGCAGACAGTTTAAATATAATAAATATAAGAAAAAAGGAAAAATTTGACAAAAATGTTCCAAAAAGTTCCAGTTTGAGCCACTTACTTCTTACCATAGTGAAACAAACATGGCATTCTCCACGCTCTCCTGGATGTGTTAATAAGCCGCCTTAGATGGATGCTTGTTAAATAATTGGTATGCCCATACATATAAAATTGATGTAACTGTGCATACATGACCTTTTGTAGCCCTTTTGTTCAGTATAAGTATTTAAAAAAAAAAAAAATGGAGGACGTGTCACTATGTTTTAATCTAAAAATTCCAGTAGTCGTGCTTCAAACTCCAAAAGGAACATTAGAAAAAGAACTACCATATTCAAAACAGTACTATCAGGTGAGAGGCTGGTTTTGTCCAGTGCTATTTGGAAGAAGTCTTTGTTCTACAAACTTACTGTACCCCAGACATATTTTATGATAAAACATATTTAGCTGGATGCTTGTTATACATTAGCATAGACATTCATAAGAAATTAATGTCCTCTAAAAACTGCAGACAGATGACCTTAAGTAGCCCTTTGGTTTTCTGCAAGAACTCATGCAAATGAAGAGCGCTCGAACCTGTCCTGTGTCAGCCCTCATTCAATTCAGTACCAACAAAGTGTTTCATGTGTCCGACAAATACTTCCACCCATTCCGATTGAAATCCTCACACAGGGAATATGTTAAAAAAAAATAGATATATATACTGTGACAAAGTGATATGATAGTACAAAAGATGTTTGCAATGTTGCGCTGGTTCTGTTGCACCTTTGGATAATTCCTTCACAGATCCGATTCGGAGCCCTTCCTCCAGAAGAAAGCTTTATCCTTAGATCCCCTGTCTATTCGAATCTGAGGCAAACCTTTTGTGTGTGGACTTCTCTCCAGACTGAAAGAGGAAGACATTTAGAGTAATATAAATATGGTGCAGTATGAACTCAATCATACCTGTGTTTCAGAGAAAAAAGTATGTGTGATGCAAAGGCCAAACTGGTACTCACTCACTCTGCCACTGTTGGAGACTCAAAGTAGCGCTCAGCACGACGAATGCGGGTTAAGGAAATTCTGGGGTTTATCTCCTGGAGGGAGGGAGGGGGTGAAGAAAATAACTTTAAATACATATTTCACAAACAATCTGAAATTGATCAGCAGAAAAGACAAGAAAAAAAAAAAAAAAAGGCAAGCGCTGCAAAGCTGCTTTTGTAACTCAGTAAGAAAAAAGAAAAAAAAACTAGCTGGTTAGAGAAGCATTAACAGTAAGGAAAGCAGATGTATCTGGTAGGTTCTTAAAGAATAGTGAGAAAAGCATATTGATCTGTTAAGCGGTTAAATTTCTCAGTGCCTGCAAAAAGGCTAGTATGACAGCAGAAATGTGTGCATGAAGTCTTTAGAAACTAAGTTTGAACTGCCGTTAGAGCAATGGCAAAGCAAGCCCTGGCTAGTACTCACTATCCATAGATTTAGCACCCAACATGGGCTCCTGCTCCATTATATCCATAGAGATTTTTATACTGGGTACATTTTCTTGGTAGGGATAGTCAGACTGTGGGAGGGAGGGAGGGAGAACATTAACACTGATGGAATTGAAATGTGAGAATCTACAGGTGTCTGTAAACAATCACGACAACAATGGCTTTTTGGTTATCTACGTATACATGCCATTTGAATATTTAGGTTGAAAGAATAGTGAACATACAAAGTCGATTTCGCTGTCTATGCTTCCCTTCTTCTTGTTTTTCTTCTTCTTCTCATCCTCTTTCTTTTTCTTGTCTTTCTCTGGGATGACGTCATCCAGGTAGCTGAGGTCATGCTGGGAGAACACGTAGTCCATCGCCTTGCGAACGGCAACCAACGCCAAGATCTGCGGACACAGAAATAGTTTGATTGGCGTTCATGTAGTCTCGCATTGCCAGACCTTCCTCCACAGCTCTCAGGTCTGGCCAGTCCACACAGCATTGCGGGATGGGAGGAAAATCAAGCTCTGGTTTATTGGCATTTCTTCACACCAATCACAATCATCCTGTACGGGGCCACGGCCCCTCAATTAGCCTCAGGAATCGAACATGTGTACATTTTAAAGTTGTTTTAGTCGTGCAACAGAAATCTCAGATTGGACAGATAGTCTAACTGTCTGCATTTACCCTGCAGAGATCTGAGGAGCAGCTAGCCATAGTCCTCAGAAATCAACCAGAGTTTAGAATGCCAACACAAAGGAAGCGAAAGGTGACGGACATCTGGCCTAAAATGAGGGACATTTGGCGGAATTTCTGGCGACACCTGGACAATCCCGGAAAAGAAACGTTGGTGATATAGACGAGCGCTCATGCCCAGATATTCCTCCGCTGTAATTGTGTTCAGCTACATCAATAATTACAGTTGTTTCTCACCATGACAGGGAAAATGATGGCAGCCACGGTGGACTTGAGGATCCAGAGGAGGGCCAAACACAGGACCTGGACGAAGGTGAAGAGGTGGATGCGTCTCTGTGGGACGTGCCGCAGGTAGATAAGGTCCGGTTGGTGCTTGGCTGGCATCAGGAGCAGCTGCAAGCGGTCCATGAACTGACAAGCACACAGACAAACAGGCCACGAGAATGTTAATATATTTGTAGGATATGCAAATTACTGCCGCCATCTTCCATCTCACATGAGCAATACATTACCTCTATTATTATTATTATTATTATTATTATTATTATTATTATTATTATTATTATTATTATTATTATTATTATTATTATTAATGTTCTTACTTGTTACTGTGAGTGAGAGGCTTCTACAGACTGTTTTAAATTAAGGGTGTATTTATGTTAAGGGTGTATTTATATTTGTTAAGTAACATTGTAGTAATGCTTCACAGTAATGTAACGGTAAAGTTTCTGATTAGATTACCCTGACATTCCAACCAATCCCACTCCTCTTGCCTAAATGTAACCAACATGTACTAGCCAAGCAGAAGCAGAGTACGGACACACGGATAAGATAAGCTGATGTTTGAGTTAGCGAGAGGGGTATTTGGGACTGCAAAGTTGCATTTCCTGGAATGACGAAGGCGTTTCCTGAAAGTTTCAAAACCAAAAAAGTTCCTGTTTGTTAAACCACAAATGTCTCGTTTTTGCAATTAGTTTTTAACTGAGTAATATGTAATGGGCAATTGATTACAATTTTTCAAGTAACTTGTCCAACACTGGTCAGCCGGCACTGAACTCACTCACCTGGACACCATTGAGTGACGCTACACCCATGTAGAGGAACACACCGTAGAGCACAGGCATGGGAATGAACTGAAGGACAGGGAGCACAATGAAAAACAGTTAATATGTTCTAAAAGAATGTAGTAACATCAGTTTGGGTTAATAATTTCTGAAAGACACAGATATACTTAAGCTGTTAGAGCTTGCTTCATACAGGTCATGTTTAGGAAGGTTTATTTTGAGTATTGTTGCTTGGTTTAAAAATAATCCACAAGCAGCTTTTCTAGGAATGTTCTTTTAGTAGACACCTTCGTACAGTCAGCCACTTGGCTGCTACTGGTGCAGGTTTGGCAACTACTTGCTCAGTATTAGTCATTAGTCATTTTAAAGCAGTGAGGGAAAACACTACAATCAAGCAAGCTGGTGCCGAAATTCATTTGCCATCTAAATGCATAACCAATAATTAAACCAAAAGTCAATTAAGCATGACAGATGAAAATACATTTGAAACAGAATACGTCATAATTTGCACTAAACATCTCGTGCATCTTTCACTATAGTACACTAGATGACAAGCCAGTCTGGAAAAGGACAATTTATTCACAGGATCAACAGCACAACACTACAAATGTCCACAAGGGGGCGCACCAGCACTAACAATCTCCTCTCACTGACTTCACATTATTTGTTTGGCAGATTAATGTGGGAATGGAAACTTGAGAAGGCACTCAGCTGCATTCGGAAGTTAAGCCCCGATGAACATGCTTATTTCACATCAAATTACTTCAACTATGGGAGTTCCTAATCGGATGAATACATGATTTGAAATTATTTGAAATTTAAGAGGGGGTGCGACAGGAGTTTGTCCTAAAAGAGGCAGACAGTAATCCATTTTTCCATGGAAGAATTAAGAAGTTGGAGCACTACCTTTAGGATCGGGGCCATGAAGACAGAGAGTCCAGTCAGGAGGAACACAAAGATACCAGTGGCTCTTTGCTCCCTGGATTGGTGGGAATAAAAGAGGAAAAACAAGTTCATCAAAGACCAAAGTACATCTAAATCAAAAACGTTCGGCGCATGTTTCACTAATAACAGCTTAATTCCAGTGAACCAAAGTCACTAGAGATAATAACATCTACATTAACATACAGACAGCAACC
>JABXJD010000873.1:0-147623 GCA_013375575.1 Percina caprodes
TTTTGTATAAGGTTTTCCTTTAATTTGTGACAGGTCTGCATGTCACATGAGCCAAATTAGGTTTGAAGGCTACAAGTTTCTTTTCTTTATTCAGCAAATTGTTGAAACTGCTTTTAATTCAATAACAAAAAAAAACCCCTGATGAAATACCATCTTCCCATGATTAAAAAGACTAAAGTTGCATAGTCTGAGGCATGAGTCAGTAATTCAGGCTCATGAATTGTTGTCATCTGTTCCTACACCAGTGATCTTGCTTTACTCACAAGAATACATTTGAGTCATCTGCAATTAAGAAAACATAATTTGTTACATCCCAAAAACAAAATAAACTGTCTAAGTCATTGCAAACGAGAGTGATGTTATTACGTGTAAGAGCAGCAATGACCACTTGTGGCTGGATTTGATAGACAGCATAAAGTCACTTAACAAATTCAGTTTTTTGTGATCTAATAAAAAAATCTACAATTTGACATGAGCTCTATCCCTGAGTCAAAACATCAATCGACCAATATGAAACTGAAAATTCTTTACAGTCTCACAGGTTGTTTTGTCTGTCACAGTTTTGATTGCACGTCACACGGCCCCTTATATAGCTGCTGTATTTTTCACCAGCACATTCTTTGGCAAAAAAAAAACTCCAGCATTTTTGCTGTGCCACTGATGAGTCTGTGTGTGTGTGTGTGTGTGTGTGTGTGTGTGTGTGTGTGTGTGTGTGTGTGTGTGTGTGTGTGTGTGTGTGTGTGTTTGTGAGACAGATTACCAACCACCAGATGGAGTCAGAGATTAATGTTGAACTTGTCTACCATGCTTTTGTCAACATAACTATTTTAGTTTTCACTGAAACATCTGTAACACTAACAGCATAAAGCAGCAGCCACACTTGTAACAGAGTATTTTTACAGTGTGATTAGTACTTTTACTTAAGTAAAGAATCTGAATATTTCTTCCACCAGAAAGTAGAGTGGGGGCTGGGGTGAAGCTAAAGTGACAGGATAAAAGAAGAAACAAAGGGCGATGGCAACTTGTGATGGAAACACAAACCTTGTCCTGGGCCAAGGAGGCACATGAACAAAGAAAGGGGTGGAAAAAAGGAAGATGAAGTTGAAAAAAGCCTTCCTACCGGTCCCCATTACAGCATCATGTGCTACTTTCTCTCCTTCCTCTTTACCTCCTCTTACAATGTCTCTCTGCTGCACATCTCCTGTCTGCTTTGTCCTCTTTTTCTTTCTGTCTACTTACAGCACATATCATACCTTCCTCCTCCTCCTCCTCCTCCCTTTTCTTTTTCTCCCTCCTCTTTTAACTCCCTCTCAGTGACTGCTGACCTCTGTGACATAGTTTTGCTAAAACCCGCCGGTCTGAAAACAGACAAGCAATGTGTTGGTTTGTGTTGGCTTTGCAAGGTCACATTCTTTCATATATGTGGGTTAAATATGATGCAGAGCAATATTGAGCCTTGATTTATATGTATTCCTTATGGACTACATGAGGCTGGCCTATTTCATCAGATATTTGAAGCTTCTTTGGAAGACAAAATATGGTTGTTGCCCAATCAGTGATGGTAATGATCAGTGACTACATCAGCCTACTAACTGCAGCATGTCATAAGTTCAGGTTGACACAAGGAAACAAAACAACACTTTTCTTTGGTGTAGTTTAAAAAAAATGGTCAGAAATGCAATATATGGTTAATAAAATGAAACAAATATCTTTAATATACTTTTTTTTAGGGTCCCACTTTTGTTCACTTCCATGCACACATTTTCTTTTGGTAACATTTACATTAAAAGTGTCTTCAGCCATGCAAGCGTTTCTTTGAGGCTTTGCTTACATCAGCACGCTAACATGCTCACAATAACAGTACTAACATGCTGATGTGTAACATTGTCACCATCCTAATTTAACGTGCTAGGATGCTAACATTTGTTATCGATCGCTGTACACAAAGTTCAGAAGAGGCTGATGGGATTGTCATCAGTTTCCCAAGTATTTAGTTGTACACCAAAGTATTTGATGAATTAAAATTGAGACCAGAAGCTGAAATTGCTAAAGGTAATGCTAATGGGAAACATACATCCCCCCTATACACTGCTAGACTCAGTTTGAATCCACCTGCAACCTTTTACTCAACCAATGACTTTATTTCTGCCTTCAAAGCAGCTCTGCCACAAAAGAAAACAGTTTGTGTTAAAGAACCAAAAACAAAACTGAACTTTGTTTCGAGAAATTAAGAGCTGACAATGATGAGGACAACAGTGCAACAACACAGCCATGATACAGCAGGTCAGTTCTGTTTGTTTAATATGTTTATTGAGAAAGATGCAAAAGGTTGAATACAGTTAATTGCAAAGGCTGCATGTTGTTTGACAGAGTAGGTTATTTCAGGTCATTACATAGACACAATAAGCACAGTACATTTCTCAAACAGTTTGTATAGCAATTTGCCAACTTTAGCGTCTCTTTCTGTAACAACCGCAATAGTCTTGATGCTTTTGTTTTCTTTCATTATTCATCTCTATTCATCAACTGCTTCGTGACACCTTTAGGTGAATCTCCCCACTCCAGGAAGCCAAGAATGACCCCGACCTAAAAGGAGCCAAATCCTCATGAAATCTTCACCCAGAAGGTAAAGACACTCATATAATCTGGGCCCCTATGGATGCAGGGCCCCATTGGTCCGGATAAGGGCCCCAATCTCTACAGGACAGGAGAGGGTGCTGAGGAGGAACAACACCCTCTGGCAGGTTGGAGGGGCCCCCGCAGATTGATGTGCGTGTGAAACCAGCCGAGTTGAATATTGCGCAGAGCCGGGTTTATTGTGCTGCAGATTCATGAATCTGTGCCTGCCTTGGGACTCTCACCTTAACATTCGGTAAATTTAACTCCCATCAAAACAAAGTTAAAAGGCGAGCTTTAAAAGTGGGGCTGACAAGTTGCCCTTTTCACTCTCTTTAGAATAAGGAACTCTGTTAGGCAGCTCCTATAGTGACATACAATAACTCTATAGGAGAAAGACCATATACTTTGTACTGATGTGTATTTATTATACTATACTAAGTATGTAGCCTGTAATCAAATAGTAAATCTAGCCTTCTTTTCCACATTTTGACACAACGTGACTTAAAAACATTTAACTCAAACACAAATTTTAATGTTCTGTTTTTAAATTGGATTGATTCCAGTCAGAACACTACAGTAATCCCACTGAAACGCCTTTACGATGTCTATATTAACCTTATTAAAACTAGTACTGTGTAATGAAAGACCAGCAGTATTGTAAGGAAAATGTATTCCAAGTTTCATAACATTATTAATCCGAAGCAGAAGCACCTTTCAGATTAATAATTCTAAATATCACACTATTGTTTTGATATTATTGATGGAGGTGATGGTATGTTTACCGTTGGGTTGTGTAATCTATAAAAATGCATCATATTTTTGTTGTTGTTGTTGTTATGTTTATTTAAAAGGGACACTGCACATCAATTGACATTTTGTTTTGTTTTTACTCAAAATCTAAATGTGCCAGAGTTAGCAAAAAAGCTAATTTTCATTTGTAGTCCCTTGACAGGTCAACACGTCATCGTTATACATGCAAGAAAGATAGAAAGTAAATTAAAGGTGTTCTAAGCGATGTCACACTTTTTTTAGGCTACAACATTTTTTGTCACATACAGCCAACATCTCCTCACTATCCACTAGCTGCCTGTCCCCTGAACAGGCTGTAAAAAGCGCCTCTGTAGACAGCCCAGTCTCCATGGTTCATGGTGCAGGTTGGCGCAGTTTGTATGTAACACATTTCCACTGGGCCAGTGTTTCACTATAATGCTGGTTACTTTGGTGAATTCATTCGTCCTGGTCATCCTGTGCTGTCCATTCACAGCAGGACCGTGTGTACTCGCCTATACACAACCGTGTCCCCTTCATGCAGGCGGACATGGCACAGCCTCACAGAGATGCACCGACATTATCCATTCACTGCACACTGGCCAACGCAAAACTGCAAAGAGCCAAGCGCTCAAGAAAAGAGCCCTGTGTTTTCCCCCCGTCTTTGATTTTTAAATACCTCCGTTTCAGTGCAACAACTTCCAGGCTTGTATCTTCAACCATCAAACATTTACATGAGAAAGTTGACAAAGGCTGAAACAGCGGAGGAGGCCTTGCAACAAAGAGACCCATTTATAGAGTACAGTGAGGGAGAGACACGGAGAGGGAGGGTAGGAGGAGAAGCTGGGAGGAGAGTTGAATTAATTAATTAAAAATGTTGTGAAACAGCTGCTGTCTGAATACTTTTTGGGTTTATATAGAGAGGCGTGCAGGGGGGTCCTGGAGGAGTGGACAGCACAAGCTTCTTTAACTTCTCTCTGTCCGGTCACAGGGCTCACTCTCAGCTTCACAAGCACGGAGAAGTGCAAACTGTGCTCATCTGATTACATAATGACCCAGTAACAGTGAGCCAGAACCGGTACTGCCAGTACCAGTGTGCTGGGAGACACTGACTGACCGCTGGTCAATCCTCACCAAGGCCTCTTTTTTTTCTGATTTCATACTTTTTCCTAAGAGCTTTTTTTCTTTTATAAATGTAGGATGGCAACGACGTAGAGAGAGAGACTGCAAAAGAAAAACAATGTGATGTCAAAGCCAGAGGTGATGTAAAACATGCTTGAGCTGTCAACAAGTGCGCGTCGTTCTAAACCGTGAACGTTCTCATCTTTTTTCCAATTTTTTTCCCCTTTCCAAGACACATTGTATGCTCTCTGTCTTCTTCACATGTCTGCTGGACAGTGAAATTATTTAAATCTTCAAGTTTCAGAGTTGAGGTCCGAGTGAACTTCTGTTACAAGACAACAAAAAGGTAAGAGACACATTTCAAAATCAGTCTTTAATCTTTGTATTATCTGTGTATTGTATTTGTAGCTCTTCTTCTTCTTCTTCTTCTTGTTACTAAAAGAATATAAAAACAATGTGTAGATCTGACAGCTTATTTGACTTGTTGACTTGTGCTTTGAAATGTTAAATCCATGTGATATTCCTATAGGTACTACAGTACTAAGTGTGTCTGTCTTTTATTTTGTTATGTTTAATCCTGAAATGTGATGTTCCTCTATTCACTTTCTTGAGTCCTGATCCCCTGTAAGTGTTATGTTATAATACTAATAATGTTATAATAATCAGAGGAAGCATGTTGTACAGTATATCCTTGAGCTGTTGATGCAAGGCCTGAGATGAACATTCAAACAGGTGCTCAGTCTCACTGCAGCTACTTTGTGTTGTGTTTACATCGCGGAGGGATATTAGAAGTGTGTAACAATAGAGGAGGGTCCTAGCCACTAGCAAATCTGTACCGCTATTTCTGACTGCTACACATAATTATAGGGAACTATATTATTACATTAGTACCAAAAGTAGCAAAGAAATCAAAATCCTACAATACAATATTTAATGCTGTACTGGGTGCAAAAATGTTTTGCATTCAAAGATGATTCAGCGTTAAATGAAACCTTTAGCTACCTCAAGTCTCCACATCCTGCGCCTGTCCTGCAAGGATAACCATGAATAATAAATATGTTTTTTATTAACAGTTTATGGTAAATATTTAGAAGCAAAACAGGTAAGAAAACATGTAGGCTTCTGCTGCACTTACACAAGAAGTAGTTGTAATGCAAAAGAACAGATGTGATGGTGTCTTGGTTCCAAGTCTGCAGAAAAGTCTTGGCTCGGAAACCTTCAGTCAAAATAAATCACATCTTCTCATTGAGGAATCCTCATCAGCTTCACAACAGTAGTAGACGAGTCAGATTTATAGCAGAGAGACAGCCCGTTGGCTGCTGCCGAGTCGGAAGAAGATGGTAAAAGTCAGTCCTTAATCGCAGCCTGCTGGCCAACAGCTGCTCTCCATTGTTTAATTTGGGTCAATGTCGCAATCCTTTAGCTGCTAATACTGGGCCGAGGAAGTGGAGGTGAAGTGTTTAGGTCTAGATGGAAGTTTGGACAGAATGCTGGACACGGACACATTGAGACAAACATCTAATCACTGTGGCAACTGGTCACATTTACTTCTGGTTGTTAAATTGCATGGTAAATAATGTTAACAACAGACAATGACTACACAAATGCACTAAATACAGATGTAGCATACATGAGAATTATGTTTATATACAACTATTGTATTTTAGTAGAAATTATGGTTGCTTTGATTACAGTTTTCCTCTAAAATGGACTATAGGAGAAAGTTGAGGTGTCGTAACCTTCATCCAAAGTGTTATCAGATGGTCAAATAGTATCTGAAATCATTTGTCCTCATAGAAACAGTTGTTTTTGGGCCACCAGGGGTCTTTAAGGCAGAGTTTCTCAATTTCAGCCAAGAAACCTATACAAAATAGAAACTACATCAGGGATCTCCTTGTGGATGTCTCTTGGAATAATTTCACTTAGCCTTTTAATTTTTTTTACACGTCTTTTGTAAAACAAAAGTAAAATATTTGTGACTCTTCAAATTGGGTCATTTTGCATAAAGTGTTGAGGGTAAAAAAATTCTCCTACTTCTTAAATTTAATAAACTATTTAAAAATTGGATTGGATTGTAACTTGGATTATCTGAAAAAAAAACCTTGTCACAGAGCTGTGAAGAGGGCCATTTCTCTTAGCTTGTGAAAAATTTATGTTATGGAGAGACATGGATTTCACAAATTACCCCAATGTTAAGTTATGAAACCTTAGGCCTCACCAACACGTTCTCACTCCCATTGCGTCAAAAAGCAATGCTTGGTCGAGTGCGTTTGGAGTTGTTATTGACGCAAAAGGTACACCTGAAAATGATGATCTATGTTTCTATATTGATCTTGACCAACAAGGAAGTGCTCAGATATCTGCTGCGCGTGATCAATAATTATAGTTATTACAAATATATAATATAGGTAAACAGTTGTATTTTCATTTATTCTAATAAATCAGCTTCCAGACCAACAAAGCAAATGTCTATTGGTTTAGTGATTGTTTGGGGCAACTACAAAATATGTTAATAACTTAAAGTTATAACAATGATGCATTATGATAAACATCAGTGTTCTTACCATAAATAAATTATAGCAGGCTTTTTACTTGTATATAATAAAGGCCGGGAATAAAGAGACAAAACAGGAAAGGTCAACACAAAGCATTGCCAAAGAAGAAGCTCTCTTAATGAGACTGTCCCTGTATATTTAAAGACACATTGACACAACAGCAGCTCATTTGTATGGCGATGTGCAGTGCTTAGTTTGGCTCCAGTAAGCTTTTGGTCGGTAACGTCTTATGTTGGCTGAGTAGATGCCTTCTTAGCATGGCCTGTGTTGATGTCTTTTCAGTCCGGTGCAGAGGCTGCTGCGTTGTGGACAGTGGTCACAGCCATTCAACTTGTGTTGCATTGAGTCTTTTCAGTGCAGTGTACTGGCTGCTTGGGGTTCTTTATGGCTGTGGACACTGGACAGGGGCACTGAGTGGAAGGGATTACTCTCTCCTCTGGAATACTAATGACCGTCTTTTGTCACCGATCTGTTTCCTCCACCTTCACTTCACATATCCCTTCTCCTCTCTCCGTCACCATCCAATTCCCTCCCTCTTCCTCTTTCACTCCCTTTGTCACCCGATGCTCTCTCAATCCTTCCCTCAAAACCAATTATTCTCTCCCTTCTCTGCCCCCACACAATGTCAATGTCAAGCACTGCATACTCACACATGATCAAGCTCAGTCGCAAACACACGCACACACGCGCGCACACACACACACACACACACACACACGCACAATTTAACCCTCCGTACCGCTCTCCTCTCCCCGTTTAATTTTCTCTCTCTTTCACTCACTAGCTCACCCAGTCGTATTTTTCAATGGTGGCTTTTGTCCCTTTCATCTCCTCGAAAACAAGGGATTCTTGTACACACAGGACAGAGAGGGAAAAGATCTTAACCTTAAGTGTGGAAAAAAGTATTTTTTTATGTGAGAAGGAATCCATCATATTACTGTCAGTGAGACTGATACACTTCCCAATAACTTGCTATTGCTTTGTACACTTTAGACTAGTGACTGTAGATTCTATATACAGATAAGGGTGGTGATATTCTGTATTTTTCTTTATATCAAGTAACCCCAGAAAAGACCGGAGCCAACAATGAATTGAACCTTCTAACGAATAATTTCAGTTTCACTGTCTATTACAGTAAAAACACATAAATGAAGCACACGCTTGCACTGGTTGACATGTTCCTTCATTACGAAGAACCTACATTTCAAAATATGACTGTTTATAAAAAAAGGTGTCTCTTGGCTTAACTTGCCCCCAGTGGTTAAGTTTAGCTGCTAAAGAGCCAGCTATTTCGCTCAGGAGCTAAACGGGAAGTGAATATTGGACTTCTATTCATCAGCTGGCCAGAAACATGACTCAATAAGAAATGCTAATGTTGCTCTGCGTCTGTTGATGTATCAATATGATGAGTTTCCACCTTGTTGTGTAGACCCCAAGTTTCCAAAAAGATCAGTTAACAAATTTATGTGCTACTGCTAGTTTCTGTATTGTTGTGTGCATGGTCTGGACTTTGTAAACCAAGCATTCCTTTGGACAATACAATGGTATTGTATTGTGTTCTAACTGTTCAAAAGGTCCATATGTCGAATACATGAGTGTGTGTTTACTGTATGTGTAGGCAGGAGCTCCGCAAGGTTCAGAGTTCAGCTGGAGATAGACACGGCCAATCACATGTCCCTCCTCTTGACCCCGCCTCCCTCCCCTCTCTCCCCCTCCACATCTTAATATTCAGAGCACAGACATCAACACAGATCTCTATTCATTCACTTAGTGTGAGCTCCAACGTGGAGAGAGGAGAGAGAAGGGTCAGAAAGGACAGGAAAGGACAGAGCGTATCAGATCGTTGTGTTTCTTAGGCTTTTGTTTGTGTATTTTTTTTTTCGGTTTTGCTGTATTCAATCCGGAAGGCAGAGGCAGTTTTAGACAAAAGGGCCATTTGGTGAATAGTGAGTGAGAGCGAGAGAGAAGGAAAGGAAAAGAAGGATGTGAAGGATCTGCAGCCCAGATGAGGGTAAAACTGTTAAGTGTGAACAGCGGACAACCTATACAGTTTCAATAAGTGTCCATGGAACCTGGAGTAGGGGCGGGGGATATCTCATTCTGTTAATATAATGACGCTTTAAGACCCACAGACACTTACTCTATATAATATCCCATTCCATCACGTTACACACACATTTTCTGACATAGAAATTTACTTGAAACTTGTCAACAAGCATTTAAAGGGGAACTATGCAGTTATTTTAGCTTAATTACCTGAATTGAACAGCTTTGGAGTCACTGGAAGGGTTATATGACTTTTCTTAGTTAAACGGTGGTCGTCTCGTTCCCCCCAGCGTCTGTGAACAGAAAAACCACCATTGCAACTTTTGATGCAAACCACCCTTGCAACTCATCATCAGGAAGTATCTTATGATATCAGGTCTCGCCATGTAATTAATTGTTTCATGGCACTACATGCATACACCCATTCAGGAACCGGCTAACAAGGTAGTGATGGAGTTTTTCACACTATCGTCATGGCTGAGCCGGCAAAAAAGAAGCAGAAAGCTAGGAAAGCAGGAATAGAGAAAGAGGAAACTGACTGACTGAGTGAAGAATCAGACACAAGTAAACTTCAGGACTGCCAAATATCTATTCCAAAGCTGTGGGGTTACTTCTATAGAGAAACCTGCTGGCAAAAACCAAGAAAACAGCAAAGAAATGGCCAAAACTGCATAGTCCCCCTTTACCTTGCGCTTAGCAGTCATAATTAGCATAAATATGTGGTTAGATATATTTGGACACCTGGACATAACATGTAGGTCTACATCTAATTCCAAAACCACATGCATTAATATGCTGCAATGCCATCCTCCACTCGTCAAGGATGGTTTTCTACAAGATTTTGGAACTTGACTGCAAAGATTTGCTCCCATTCAGCCACAACAGAGTCAAATACTGATATTGGGTTACATGGCCAGTTCATCTCTGTTGGAGGGGGTTAACGTCAGGGCTCTGTGCAGGCCAGTCAAGTTTTTCCTCACTAAACTGGCTAAATCATTTTTTTATGAACCTTGCTTTGTGCACATATTATTATATTATTTAGATTATAATCTAAACTACACAAAAGCCAGCTTTTAGTACAGTTCTCCACAGCTGAACAACCTAGACCTGATTTTAACAATGCACATCTGCTTGTCACATCTGCTGCAAATGCTGCATGATTGAAGTCTTTATTCATGTAAAAGCAGGCCAAAAAGTAAAGGTTAGAGTATGAAAACAGCTTTTGGCAAAATGTAAGCGGGTGGTCCAGTAGAAGACCTCAGTGTCCTTGATTCAAATTTAAAGACTCCTTGTCTTAATCTCTTTCATGTAGAATAACAGTCATTAGTGTCTCTTAATTCAATAGCCGTCTTGTGCAACTGAAACGGGAATGAGCGTCCACTATCACGCTTTTAATGTGAAAGAGCAGCTGTGCCTTTATGCTGAAAGAGGCTTTTATTTTGACAAGGCCAGCTGCCTCCATTGAAAGGAAAAACGGGACTTGTGGATAGCCATAACACTGTCCAGTTGTAAAATGTGCTTCAAATCCCTTTTTTATTCTTCTTATTCTCTCCATCGTCATCTCCCTCACCTTCCAAATGTTCCACCTAGTCATTTTTTATCATGTGGTTATCAAATGTCTTTTATTCTCCTTTTTCACACATCCTGCACCTGTTCATATGGACTCCTGCTGTTCGTTTGAGCCTAATGCCTATACAACAAATGCACTTTTTTGTCCTTTTTGCCCTTTTCATGTATACCCCCTTTACCTACCCTGCTTCTTCTCTTTACCTCCTGTTGTTTCTGTCTCCAACCAACTGTAGCGCCCGCCATGACCTCAGCCACTCCACCCTCCTCTGAAAGCTCCTCCCCTCAGAAAGTATGCCACTCCCAAACGCAGACTGACATCACCAAGCCCCTGTTGGGCTCCCCAGCGGGGAGTGGAGGTGCTGTTGCAGGTGGAGGAGGAGCACTAGTTGGAGGGCCCAATGCTCTGCGAAGGAGGCGCCGCGTCCTCTCCAAAGACGGACGAAGCAATGTGCGCATCGAGCACATAAGCGGGCGAGGGGCTCTCTACCTCCGCGACCTCTGGACCACTTTCCTTGACATGCAATGGCGCTACAAGTTCTTCCTCTTCTCTGCCACCTTTGCAGGGACCTGGTTTGTGTTTGGAGTGTTTTGGTACCTGGTGGCATTGGTGCATGGAGATCTACTGGGTAAGGAGAAGGGATGTAGAATGGTGGAGGGTCAGAGGAGAGAACAAAGGAAAGTAGGAGGTTGAAGCCCAATGACTTTGGTGATCTCTTGACCTTTCCTTTTCCCCTCCACTGTGTAGTTGAGATTCATGGATTTAAAGGGATATGTCATGAAAAACTAACTTTTTTCGGTGCTTGTGCTCAAACATTTGGGTAACTGTAGAGCCCAGGGGCGTCGGACTGGGGGTTGATAAGCAAGTGATTCCCCAAGACTCTTTGTTCAGTCTCTCAGACTCTCATGATGAACTAAACCTTCTTTGCGCAAAGAATAAATACTTAAAAGACTTGCTTGAATGAAGCTTTATTTCAAATCTCACCTAGGTATTAGAATTTCTACCACAGTACCCAGGGACCTCACGTGAGGAGGGCCCAAAAAGATACTAGAATGAAAAGCTGTAGATTGGGGAGGGGCCCTTAGAGAATGTCTTTCTACAGGGGCCCAGAATGTTGTGCTACACCCCTGGTAGTGCCACCAAAAACGTTCATCAATCCATTCAGATTTGGCTCCCCTTCCAATGTCACATGCAGGCTTATTAGAACATGCTGCCACCCATCTGAGTATCTTCACCAACGACTTAAGAACTACCTACTACTACTATCCCTTTCCTTTCTCTCTGTCACACGGGCAATGGACACACAGAACAGCCAATAGGAACGCCCCCTCTCTCTGAAATGACCTGTGATTGACCATCTAAAGCCTGAGGAGGTGCAGAAGTCTAGTTTTCCCTCAGACCACTTGAATTATGATATGCTGAAAGATTATTATGGAATTTTTTCACAACGCAAAAAAACAAACTTTAAGTGCAACCTCGGGATAAATTGTACTTTGGTTATCCCCAATCCCTTTCATCCAGCACCATAATCAAATCAAGAGTAGAAGTGTTGACCAAATGGAGGAAAAATAGTAGGAGTTATTGATATTGATCAGCAACATCATCAGCCCTCCGTACTGTATGTATAAAAGTCATATGAACGTCTTGCTTATTGTCCCTTTAACCGCATACATCTGAATAAAATAAAAAGTTCTTATTCATGTCCTCAGGCCTTTTGTGAAAAAAGGACCTATGCAGTACAAGTACAGTATCTTTTTTGTGACTGTGTTAACAATGAAGAAAGACACACAGGCATACAGTTTTACATTGCAAAAAGGGCATGAGAAAGATCCGACAGAACATTAAAAGAGGGAACAAAATGTTCCTTGGTAATTTGTTTACACCCCCAAACCTAAGATCTTCTGTTCTTCCTCGCTTCCTCCAGAGTTTGACCCCCCCTCCAACCATACTCCATGTGTAATGGAGGTGAAGACCCTGACGGGAGCCTTCCTCTTCTCTCTGGAGTCTCAGACCACAATTGGCTATGGTTTCCGGTGTATTACCGAGGAGTGCCCTGCCGCCATTATCCTGCTTATCTTTCAGCTGGTCATCACCATGGTGATGGAGATTTTCATCACCGGCACTTTCCTTGCAAAGGTAGTCTAATGTAGTTTTTATTTTGAAGTTTATTTCATCCAAAACATCTTATATGATCTTCCTGTGATGTTGCAGTGCATGGCTGCTTCCTCAAACCCACTCACCCTATTATGCCCTTCCTTTACCCCTTATATCAGTACAACTGCCTATCAGCATTTTTAGCAATCAACTTATCAGTTATGCTTACCATGTCGCCATACCGAATATTGCAACTCTTACCTGTCTTATCTAAAAGCAGGGTTATCTTCTCACTTACAGCCAAACAACCTTTCTTCTATGTACAGTATATGACCCTGTAATTTCACTCATCCGCATATTGCATATCTTACTGTATGTCAGGTTATCTTAAACAAAGAAAGAGGAAATCAGAAGTCCTGTAGATGATTACTGAAGGTTATATGTGAAGAGTTTATAGTATATATAAAAGGCATTATGTATAATTTTTTTTCCAAGAATTTGACACGTTTTCCTGGTCTTTCAGGTTGCTCGTCCCAAGAAGAGAGGCGAGACAGTGAAGTTTAGTCAACATGCTGTTGTGGCAAATCACGAGGGCCGGCCCTGCCTCATGATCCGAGTGGCCAACATGCGAAAAAGCCTGCTGTTAGGATGCCAGGTATGCAAGTTGCTTTTGTATAAGTATTTACAACCCAAAATACTTACAGTTTTTAATGCACCTGATGATTGCTTTATTATTGATTACACCTGCTCATCACAGCATTTGATTGGATGCAATGCCATGATAGATATATACTCACTGACACTGACATACAGTCTTACCTGGATGCCCATGAATTGAATACAAAAAAACTTTTATGAGAACCATAAGCTGTAGTATAATGTTTTCTCAATACTCTGTTATGAAATGTAGTAAATTACACATTTAGTCATTGAGCACTTCAGCTTTATGCTCAAGGATAGATCACCTTTGATGAAGATATTGGCCGTTGCAGGTATTAAACCTGGGGCCTTTTGGTTACAGGATGCCTTCTGCAACCTCTTGGCTACATTTACTGACTCCATCTTGGCTCCCAGGTGACGGGGAAGTTGCTTCAGACGTCCCTGACAAAGGAGGGCGAGACTGTGAGACTGGACCAGCGAAATGTGCCTTTCCAGGTGGACACGTCGAGCGACAGCCCCTTCCTCATTATCCCCCTGACCTTCTACCACATCATTGACGACAACAGCCCTCTCAGGGCCTGGGCAGTAAAAGGTAGGTCATGGCTCTAATGTCAAGTTATATGGCAGGTCTGATTCACAAATATCAAGAGGAAAACTACTTGTTAAAACTACTTTTTTTACTTCACACACACAAAGTGTCTACAGTACAACTGTATTTTGACAGTTTATTATAACTTAGTTGAGGCTAAAGGACCCTTGTACATGGCATGTACTTACTTATGTTGGATGTAGCTCATATCATTTTTACAATTATAAGTCAACACAATGTACTTGGCCCAGAGGGGAGCTGTCAAAGAAATTTAAATAAGCATACAGCCATTTACTACCAGCAATCCTTTAATTGTGTAATGTATTATGAAATGGTTAATGTCTTTATTTGAAACCAAAGTCTCATATGTTTCTTGAGAATGACTGTGTGTGCATTGAGTATGTATGTGCACAGTATGTAGGTGTATTGGTATTTACGGTCATGTGCTGCTTGCTTGGCTACATATTACAGTCCAGAGTTGGGCTGGTTTGGCACTGGAGGAGAGCGTTTCTCTGGCTGGAATGTGTGTGAGAGAGATCGGCCGAGACACCCCTCATTAGAGCACAATGTTGTACAGTCTGGGGTGCTGACACGAATCCCGCACAGATCCACTTACAGCAACACAAACCTCTCAGCAATGGAAACAGTACTGACGGACTCTGATCGCAGCTTTATTTACATTCACACTACTCATTTGCTGTACATGGCTTATTTTCTTCGCCTCACTTGACACACTTGATTTTCTGACGTGTTATTGTCCTTTCATTTCCTTATGTCCTATAATTACTGCACTTTTATGCTATTCCCTTTAACTTTCTTTTCTTTTATTAATCATAACCTCCCTTTCATAACTTATTCTAACTGTAGCCATATTTAAGGGATTGTGTTACAGCTTATATAATACTGCCCATACAGTAATCCCTTAACTGTAACAGCACTCTGTTTTTGTTGTCAGTATCCCAGTTATGTTTCATCTAGGTTGTTTTGTTGTCACAAACATGTAAACCAAGAAGTTAAGCTTAAAAGTGCTCATAACATAAAAAAACGGAAGTCATAATACAAAATGGTAATAATACCTTATCATTTTGGGACCATAAGATGCTGCCTTTGACTTGCAGAAACCATTTGTTGAAGCCAATGTGCAGAATGCATTACAGACTACACAGACCTCAATCCTCAATCCTGCCACTTTAATCTCAGGCACAAGTCTGCAGATTTGTGTCAGTGTGTGAACAGGTAAGCAATTATCTGGTTAGCATTTTCCCCAAAGACATCATTTATATCACCTAAAAACTAAGCCTTTTGGATAAGTGGTCAAACATCTATCTTACAAAAAAACTGTATTTTGTATCTATCTATACATCTAGAGTATCTATTTAGCTTATTGATTTCTTAGTAATGGTAAAAATGATAACTTCAATTTGATGAGTTGCTAGAACACCTGATTTGTTTACCTGTTTGAGTCAACCTGCTTAAAAAACACAACTTGGTGTCCTTAATATCCTTAATAGATTAATGTGGGTGTTAATGGTTGTGAATAGACTGCAAATCTTCAGTACAGAACAGGAAGGAAGAGAAGGAGTGCTAACCTTTCTTTCACTGTGCAATTAAGTAATTAATAATCTACTGACATACATACCTGGACACTCTAACTGCTCTTAACTGATAATTTATGCTAAAGGTCTTTTTATAGCCAAAGGGTATATTGTTATTATTATTATTATTATTATTGTTATTTTTATACTGTTTTTTTCTCTGCACTGTATTTTCATACCTTTTTTGTAAGCTGCTGAAAACTGCTGCTGGAAATTTCAATTTCCTTGCGGGAGTTATCACAAAAGGATCAATAAAGAGAAGTCTAAGTCTAACCTGTCCAGGTTTGGTTTTACCTATTTTCACAAAGTTCCACTGCCAGAATTGGTTCGGTGCCGTCAGAAATTCCGCCGGATGCCGCTTTTTTCGTCCGGATGTCCGTTTCCTTCCTCTTTCTATGTGTTGTAATCTTAAACTGCGGTGGATTTCTGAGGACTATGGCTAGCTGCTCCTCAGATCTCTGCAGGGTAAATCCAGACATCTAGCTAGACTCTGTCCTATCTGAATTTTCTGTTGCACGATTAAAACACACATGGATGTATTAAGAGAAAACAAGTTCCTTCCCTAGGCTATTTTGCAGCGGCACCATGGCTCTGTCCGGCGCTTAGCCCACTCAGCTAGCTAGACTATCTATCTAATCTGAGTTTTCTGTAGCATGATTATAACAGCGTTTAAAGGTACACGTTCCAACAAAACAAGTTCCTTCCGAGCCTATTTCGGAAGGAATTTCTCTGGTGCTTATCACCGCCTGTTTGGTTTAATGAAAAGCCAATAAACCAGAGCACGTTTTCTTCCCATCCCCGCATGCTACGTGGAGCAGCCAGACTCTCCTCCAGCACGCTTTGGAGGAGGGTCTGGCAATGTGAGACTACCCTTCCTCTAACCCAGTTTGATCTGGGATAGGCTCCACAGCTTTCTGCAATGCTGTGCATGATAATAACGTATACATCATGGATGGATGGATGTCCCTAATGGACATTTTAAAAAGTCAGCATTTCTTACATTCATGATAACACTCGTGACTGAGCATGCTACTGTGCTCACTGGTTCTTTCATCAGAGATTTAGAGCTGCTTGCAGAGCTTGCTTTATGTCCTCAGCATGTACTGTATTTAAGCAGGGAACTGCTTTGATAGGAACATTGAAAATTGGCTTTCAGTGCGACAGTGTATACCACTGTACCACACAAGGCTGATCAAGAACATCTAAGTGTGTGCACACTGTGGGAAACTTCATCGTTGAGTCATTCAAAAACTCTCTGTGTGGCTGATGATTAAAAAAAACATGCTTCTCGGTTGAGAAAGGTGCAAAGGTAAGTCAGTTTGCTGGTTTTTGGTCATAAACCACAGTTCTGTGAAACAAAAATTCAGAAACCGTCACCAAAGGTATTACAATTCATCCCAAGGGGGAACATGTATGTCCATACCAAATTTCATGGTAACCCATGCAGCAGTAGCACCCCTGGCTATACTAAAGTGCCCATATTATATATATATATTTTTCTCTGGTGCTTCTAAATGCATACAAACATGGAAAAAAAAGCATCCTTGCTGTTTTGAGTGAGAACAGGTTTCTATATGTATCCTGCCTTTAGTCTCCAGGTGAACTGTTCGGCAGGGTTTTCTGTGTCACTTGCCGAAACGAGTGGGCCAAACACTAGTATTTTAGGTTAGCCCCCTTGTTCTCAATGGCAAAACACTGCTACAACACACACCATAATCTGTAAAAGAACTACTTACATGTCCCTGTTCTGCAGGTATTCCACGCAGTTGGAAGTGTGCCCTCGTTTAGAAGAAGCCTCACTGCTTCCTTGTACTGACCAAAGTTAGAGAAACAGCTTAGTAATGTGATCCTTACCTAACCACTGCACATGTACGACTCCCAACAAAGATGGTACAGAAGTGAGATGGCTCACTCTGTAGCTACAAAGACCTAAAGACACAGGGTGAAAATAGGCGCTGCAGCAGTGTGCAGTATAACAAAAATAAGTTTTTTTTGAAAATGAAACTATAAAAACCTATTGTGGTACTACCTCAAAATACAATTATGAAACTGCAAATGAGCATAATACGGGTGCTTTAATAAGGATGATCAGAAGTTTACTACATAAATGCAGATGCAGCCCTATGCACCACCCACAATAGGCCAATATAAAGAATCCCTCAACCAAGTTTGTCGCAGTAAGTACAAGTGGTTGCGAAACCTGGTGTTTTATCCCTAGTGGGAGCGGTACTGGGTCTGGGTTGGAGTAAGGACTGTTTAGACAGATGACAGAGTCTGCATTCAGAGTGAGGCCTGTTGATGCAGGTGTGTGCTTGTTTGAGTGCGTAGGTCTTCTAATGTGTCCTTTGTGTGGTTGGGGTTGTGTGTTGATGAATGACAAGTATATTCTGCATGTGTTTTGAAAATATAATAAACACATTTTGATTAAAATCTTTTCCAACCTGTGGTAGCTTTAAATTTGTTTGTTTAGAATTCCGAAATGAGTTACGTGTGAGTCTGTGTGTTTGTGTGTGAGGTCCAATGTTTTTGGAATCAGGCCGTAGATGGGGGAGTTTTAATGTTTTGGAAATTTCAAGAAAATGCTAATGTGTGCATGTTGATGTGACTAAGGAATACATGTGTAACCTAGGGCTTGCATTCTTTTAAAGTGGGATTTGACCTCAAAATACAATGCAGGCTGAACGTGATCATTCAAACACATCATTGACAATGACATGAGAAAATTAAATCAAATAAAAAAACAAATAAAAAATGCGAAAACTACTTGATAATTCTACTTAGTGTATATTGACATTGTATTAAATACATGTTATGTTTCCAGCTGTACCAGCCAGCTGTTTTCAAAGGAAACTTTCGTAAGGTTCAGCGAATCCATCCATCCATCTTTGTCCGCTTATCCGGTATCGGGTTGCGGGGGGAGCATCTCCAGCAGGGGACCCCAAACTTCCCTTTCCCGAGCCACATTAACCAGCTCTGACTGGGTGATCCCGAGGCGTTCTCCTCCACCTAGTCCTGGGTCTTCCCCAAGGCCTCCTCCCAGCTGGACGTGCCTAGAACACCTCCCTAGGGAGGCTCCCAGGAGGCATCCTTACCAGATGCCCAAACCACCTCAACTGGCTCCTATTTCAAGCCAAAAGAGCTCTACTCCAAGCTTCTCACGGATGACTGTGCTTCTCTCCCTATCTCTAAGGGAGACGCCAGCCACCTTCCTGAGGAAACCCATTTCGGCCGCTTGTACCCTTGATCTCGTTCTTTCGGTCATGACCCAGCCTTCATGACCATAGGTGAGGAAAGGAATGAAAACTGACTGGTAGATCAAGAGCTTTGCCTTCTGGCTCAGCTCTCTTATCGTCACAACGGTGCGATAAATTGGACGTAATACTGCACTAACCCTCACCTAAAACGAGTCCGACTTACTGCCAAGAACCCGTACACAGCTCTCGCTTTTGTCGTACAGAGATTGGATGGCCCTGAGAAGGGACCCCCTCACCCCATACTCCCTCAGCACTTCCCACAGTATCTCCTGGGGGACCCGGTCATATGCCTTCTCCAGATCCACAAAACACATGTAGAACAGTTTGTCATACTCCCAGGCTCCCTCCAAGATCCTTGTGAGAGTGAAGATCTGATCTGTTTTTCCATAACCAGGACGGACATTATTCCTCTTCAACCCGAGGTTCAACTATCAGCCGAACCCTCCTTTCCAGCAACTTGGAGTAAACTTAGCCAGGGAGGCTGAGAAGCGTGATACCCCTGTAATTGGCATAAATGGATAATCATTTTTAAGCAGTTTTTTTTTATTTCTGTGATACGTTTCTGCTGTATTGAAACTGTAATGGCATACATAGGACCCTATTCCCACCTGGAAAGGAAGAAACTAATATAAATACATATGGCTTGCTTTGTAAAAATTTTTGTTTAGTTTTGTTTGTTGTTAACCTCCAGTCTCGCCTGTCCTCCAGGTGGTGGTTGGACAGACCCGGAGCTGGCTGATTTTGAGCTGCTGGTGATAATGAGCGCCACGGTGGAGCCGACCTCTGCTACCTGTCAGGTTCGAACATCCTACCTTCCGGACGAGATCCTCTGGGGCTACGAGTTCCCCCCCGTTGTCTCCCTGTCTCCCTCAGGGAAATATGTGGCCGATTTCGCCTTCTTCGACAAGGTGGCCAAAACCAAAACCCCGCCAGCCTTTAAGCAGGCCCTGCCACCGAGCCCACCATCACAGGCATCCCGTCGCCACGGCAGCAAGGAGGCTGGGGTGGACCCAGAGAAGATGCAACTGGAGGAGAACTACAGGGGGGAACAAAAGGGGCGAAAGGAGGCCCATCAGAGATAGCAGCCCACATAGTGTGCGTATTAGTAATGTGTGAGGGTAGAGAGTGACAGGAAGTGGTAACGGAAAGTTGATTTGAAACTGAAATAAGGTTAAGGCAGAAAGGAAAGGAACAAGCTGCTCACATTGTCAGATTAAAACATCTCCCACAAAACACCCCGCCTACGCATATGAGATAATATGAGACAAAATGAAAACACCTTGAACCATGAGTCTGAAGCTGTCTGTGTCTGCATCCACCTTCAAAGGAAGAAAGTTAAAACCCAACATGTACAAATGTACAGCACAACACCAAGTCCATCCATCCATGTTGACATTTACTACACTTATATTCATTTTTCTTTATTTCTGAAAGGACTTGATTTACTGCAACTGGAGGATGCTTTAAACACGGCAAAATCCTTCATCTTATCAAGTAATTTCAGTTGATGATTTAGCACTGGGCATAACTTTGGGTTCAACACTGCCAACATTGGGTTGAGAATTTTTTTTCTGTCAAAGACTTAATTTCTGCATTTTGGTGAATTTTACTACAACAATTTTAATTTTACTGTATGCCTTTTCTGCATCAATTTGTGGTGTGAATGCCTTTATTTATATAAAGGAAAATCCAATAGAAATCAACTTATTTAAAGAATATTCTAGAAATGAGTATCTCTTCCTTGGACCAAGAACAAATAGACCATTTCCCTGTTGTAAACATACAGTAAACTAAATTACACAAGCTGATTTCCTGTTGCAGTGTATGTGATTGAAATCATAAGGCAGGAAGTTAACAGCTATTGCCTAGCAATTGAATGCCATCAAAAAGGCGAAACTTGATTTCTGAAACTAGAAAAAGGTTCAGTTCTATTTCTGTTATAAGAAATGAAGAACTCAACTACAGACAAATTGACCTAATTAGATGAATCTTGCAGGGTAGATGAACGTGTGATACGGTTGCTAATCACTGAATCACAGTACTGTTTTCCCTTTTTCTTTTATTTAACAAAATACCTGCAACAGGTGGCAAAAATACTGGAACCATATTATTTTTTTAACGAAGGATTTAAAGGAATGTATATTTTATGTACCCAATAGTTTCTAACAACATTGCTACTTGTTGCACCTGGAAATATTGTGTTTTTGATATAAATGTATTTTCTTGTTTATTGGGGTAAATATGTTTAGTAAAATTACTAAAAGCACTTTAACTTGAAAGAAAAGTGGCATTTCTAAGGGGAATAACTGAACTAATTGATACTTAATGCACTGTAATAAATAATTACATTTTGTGGTTATGTTTGGAGTTCATGAATGTGTGTTTTTATGCTTGAATATGGGTGTTTGTTTGAACTGTCTTAAATGTCATGTGCAGTATGTCTGCGTTAATGTACCTCTGTACAGTGTATACAAATATTTTTCATATCATTATGTCCTGACATTTGACACAACACTCTGCATTTTCAATATATTGTTGATGCGCATGCAATTTCTGTAAAGTATATGCCCATCTTTTACTCTACATTGAAATGGTGAAAGATTCATGAAAATGCAATCTAATTATAGTACATGTTCAAGGGGACTAGTTGAATTCCCTGGTGACAAAATATGAGATATCTGATTTTATTTTTTATTTTTAGATATTTTTGGGGCATTTATCAGCCTTTATTATTGACAGGACAGCTGAAAATATGAAAGAGGGGAGAGAGGGGGGAATGACATGCAGCAAAGGGCCACAGGTCGGAGTTGAACCCAGGCCCGCTGCATCGAGGAGTAAACCTCTATAGACATCTGATTTCATTAGTAAATGAATGGGGGAATCAGAAATGGTTTTACAAAAAAAGATATAGATTCCTAGGAACGTTTTCTATATTCTGGCCAACTAAACATTATATCAGTATAATATGATCTGTTTTTAATGTGTACTCTTGATAGAGATTCAAATGAAATCCTATGCTGCTCCAGACAAGCCCAATGAAAAATACAACTGAAAATAGTTTCTGGTGAGAGTTTATGCTTGTTTGTACTATAAGGCCTACTGTATTCTGTATATAGGTCACTCACATTCCTCTAACTTTTTAAGTAAACACTTTTAAATGGTTGTTTTAATAAATGTATTATTACAACATGTATATATGTGTGTGCATCAAAACAAAATGATTCCTGTTTGAATTGCCTCCATAGGCAAATATATATTTTCAAAGATAAAGGTCCAAAACATCACAAACATGTTTATTCATCATCAACACATATTACATGTTGATGGTTTTAATTGCATTAATTTCACTTGATTTTTAAATTAAGATTGACCAATATTCAGAGGAGCGGTACTTCTAGCAGTCAGTACAACGAACACCCAGCTTACAAAGGAACTTGATTGGACAAACCTGTAAATCCCTGGCTCCTTTGACCAATTAAAGCACCAATACTCAGACATATTATTTCAGGATGGTGGTATGAAAATGATTTATAACACCACTTTACTACTGAATATCACTATATTAAAAAGGCTTGTTTTATCATAGCAATAAACTCCATAAACAAATTCCATCAATATTACTACCAAATTTGAGAGTTTTTAGCACTAGCTTAAGCTAATGCAGAAAACATTAGTTCAATGTTAGGTGAAAGCTATGCAAGCTACTCGCTCTAGGTCAAATTAATGGCGCTACATTGAAGATATTGTATCACATGGATTAATTGTAGCCTATGAAAGAAAGATCTATGCTGGCAAGTGAAAAGTAACCATAGAAATGAATCATGCAAACTTTACAACAATAATTTAACAATAAATGTATTAGCGTATGTAAATACAATACTCAAACAATTAATACTATAGTTCTAAAGAATATCAGAGAATATTTCAGACTAACCCATTTTGGTTAGCCTGAAATATTCTCTGATATTCTCATCTTTTCAAACCTACAGGTAATATGCTTACATTAACACACACACACACACACACACACACACACACACACACACACACACACACACACACACACACACACACACACACACACAGATAATAAATAAAACATTTTGAATTTTTAAAAATCTCAGAAGAAAGACTGAAGATGTTCAGATCCAGCTGTGCTGATCATTTAACCATGACACCAGACATCTGAAAAGTGATGCATGGAAGAGTTTTGGTTTCATCATCATTCATCAACATCATAGATAGAATATTTGTGGATGAAGGTAAGACTGTATGTTCAGTTTGTAATAATAATGTAGGATAACATTATGCAACCAAAAAATAAATCAGTTTTACCCAATATCTTGTTCCTCAAATGAGGGATGGTGGATAAACAGCAACATTCATTTTATAATGTAGTTTGAGGTTAGGCCGTGTGGGTTGCATTCAAATTAAATTAAACAAATTATGTTTTAGTTTTCTTTCACTGGAAGTCTTTACAGGTGACAGCTGCACTGTGTTTTGCTTCCTGCCCTTTGAAGACTATCTTGCTGCCATAAATGTTGCACCCATCATTCAAAACTGTGTTTCCTGTTTTACAGTTTTACATGCGCTAACCATACATTGCAAAGCATTTTAAGCTCATTGAAGATGCTTCTTCTTCTTCTGAGTTGTTGGATTATTGCAGGTGAGACAAATACAAATGTTATTGCAATTGTCATGTATATGTCCTAAACGGTTAAACTATTTTACAAGATTTCATTAAGAAACAGGCTGTAACACTATATTTAATGCAGTGAAGTCCTTTAACATCATCATGCATGATTCATTTAACTTTTTTTAAAGTAATATGCTGTAATGTAAGGTAAGGCAGCTTTATTTATATATCAGATTTCAGCACAAGGCAGTTGAACATATAACATGAAAGAGCAGTTAAAAACAATATAAAACAGAAATAGAATAAGACAGGTATAAAATACAAGAATAAAAGAATTAGAAATAAACAATTATTTAAACAAAGGCTGCATCAAAGAAAAAAGTCTTGTTTTTTGGAAAAAAAACAGAGTTGCAACGGACCTGCAGTTTGCTTCTAGATATGTGGAACATAAAAAAACTAAATGCTGATTCTGCCTGTGTAGTTCTGACTCTGGGGACAGAAAGCAGACGTGTCCCAGATGACCTGAGAGGTCTGGGTGGTTCATAGTGTAGCAACAGATCTGAAATGAACTATTCAGTGCTTTATAAACCAACAGAAATATTTTTGAAATCTATTCTTTGAGGGACAGGATGTCAGAGTAAAGACTTCAGAAGTGCAGTGATGTGATCCACTTATTTGATCTTAGCGAGGACTCGAGCAAATCCTGCTGAGACATAAGTCCTTTACCTCTTGATATATTCTTCAGGTGATAGTATGCCTACTTTGCATTTGTCTTAATGTGGCTGTTAATTTCAGGTCTGTGTCCATGACTACACAAAGATTTCTGGCTTTGTCTCTTGCTTTTAACAGTGACAATTTAAGATGAGCGCTGACTTTTAATAGTTTTTCTTTGCCTCCCAAAACAACCACCTCAGTTTTGTCTTCATTTAAATTAAAGTTCTGGCTCATCCAGTTGTTGAGTTGTTCAGTGCAGTGTTTCTATTAGACCATAGTCCCCGGGTGTTATGTTCATGTAAATGTGCATGTCTGTCACTACTGTCATTTATTTTGTTGTATTATATAATCTGTATAAGCTCTAATGTATTTACAATTTCTTTATTTCATGTCAGGGATTACAGCAGAGGACCCAGCAATGAGGCACTACAGGGTGAAAAATGGCTCCTTATGTTTAAAAATTGGACGATCGCCACCATTTCAAGAGGTCAAGTGGACATTTAATAATAAAATAATTGTTCTAAATGAAAACATCACACCTTATTACAAAGACAAAGTGGATTATAATTCAAGTGACCACTCCTTGTGTATCAACAAACTCACTGAGACAGACAGTGGCAACTATAAAATGACATGTATCATCACAGGCAATGATTCTCATCTTGAAGAATCAGTTGAAAACCACATACTAATTGTTGAAGGTAAGTTCTAAATACTACTTTGTCTTTAGCCAGTGAATGGGTCTTTTTGGTCTGCAGATTTCTTTATCCAAGATTAGTGTTAGAATTTTTTGAGACTAACGTCGTGTTCTGTTGGATCTCTGAGGAAGGAGGCTCGGGGGTCGAATTGAGAATTTAAGAAAAAGGTTTAATGCAACAGAGTGATGAGGATGATGAGACAAAGACAAACACAATAACAAGGACAACATGAAACATAATAACACTGCAGCTGACAGCGGACTGATCCACGCTCCCCCTGACGGAGTCACGTGAATGCAGTCCCGAATATCCATGAATCGCACTCATTTATCCCGTGCACCCGGGGGCTGCTCCTTTTCACCTGGTGCATTCAAATCCCTTCTCATTGGTCCGTTGTTGTCATGACATCATGCCGAGCGCACCTTTGCTGTCCAATGAGAGTTAAAATGCTGGTAGACTCTGTCACTTTGGGGGTCGTTTGTGGTGACAGAACAAAAGGTTCTGTCGTCTAAATGTGAAATTCTATCATCAATACAGTTGAATCAACATTGTGTTGTCTTAGCCTAGACTAAGACCCCAGGGGGCTGGAGACAGTAGGCCACCTTTTGTTGCGTGGCAAGGTGTTCCTTTCCTGTCAGTGGTAATGAGGGGGGAGAATGAGTGACACAGGTATGCAATATTTTTAACCTTGCTCCATCATACATAGTTTAACTTTTCAGAACTCAACAATCCCTCCTTTTTCACACCTTTGGTGTGAAAATACTATAAACGTAACTGAAAACAATGTCTTGTCTTATATGAACATAAAATATAACCAAAAATGTAAACATCAGCTGCAAAAGTTGTAAGAAACAAACATGATTTTACAAACGATTCATTTTCTTTTGACCTCATCTGACTCCTTTTCTTGTAAACAATGCAATGTTCTTTAACACAACTGTTGCTCCTATAGCTGATATTACTCAGTGATTAGTGACTAACTTTTGAAACAAAAACAAATCAGAAGATACTAGAAGTCTTTGACCAGGTTAAAAAGCAATGGGAACTTAAATTATTTAACAGGAAGGAGAACAAAAACAAAAAATCTAGGAAGGAAAAAAAAATCTTAAAATCTCTAAATCAAAAGAATAGCATATCAACATAAACATGTATAATCAGAAGAAAACAGATAAACTCCTAACTAAATGTAACTTTCTAATCCAAATCTGCACAATTAACCTTATACTTAATCTCAACTCTGTCTGAAGTCCAGCTTTTTGAAAGTTCCTTGTTCACTTTCGTCTAATCTGGAAACAAAGTCTTTGGGAAAAAAAATAAAAAATCTCAGATCAGTTCTGGTTCATTAGGCTGCATGATGTCACCGCAGCTGGCCACGGCGCTTTCCATGATGTCACATTTGTGTGCCCGCTCGGCTGCTGCTGCTGGATGTTCAGGTTCTTTACCGGTTGGATGGAAGGTGACTGAATGCACCCTCCTTTTATCAACACCTTCCTTTTCCCTCCTTTTCTGAAACATCGTTTGTTTCAGAAACATCAAGAGGAAAGATGATGACGCTATGCTTAATGTGCCCCTGAGTGGAACGCATCATGGAATCAGGACACTCCCTTCACGTCCGACACCTGGTGTGGATGTCATCGCGGGTCTAACTGGGAAACATTGGGATGGACCAGCTGGGTGTGCCTCCACTCCAGCACCTGGAGTTGATCTGGTCAGCAGAAATCCGCATCAGGAAGGGGACTCCAGTCTCCCTCCTCTTTGCTGACAGTGTCAGGAGCCACCACAGGAAGTCAGCAACAGCGACGCTCCAAGCTCTCTGTCGGCATCTGGTCAGATGTTTGTTGGCCCCCTTTTGGGCTGTTGGTCCCATGCTGTGTGGGGTGTCCTTTACTGCAGGGCTGGTAGCCTAGTCAACAGCACCCAGAATAAAACTTGCTCCACCTGGATCTGGATTTCTTGAACAGCTGAAGCCATCAGTCTCTGCTTTCACCTGTGAATAAATGGTTTTGACAGACTTTCTGCTTTTCAGAAGTCATATTAGTGTTTCAATCTGGGAGGAAAGAACTGTGATATGAGTTTGTCTTTGATCTGTCCATTCATTTCTCTTGGAGGGAGAAATGCTTTCCTTGATCTCTGTGTTTTCCAAAGTCCTTAACACAATGGGCAAAACTTCAGTCCAAAACACAAAAAAATATGAAATTACCCATCCAAAATCATCAGTCCATTGAAAATATACGTACATATCACCAATCCCAAATACACATATTCAAAGAATAAAACCACCGCAATTCTTCACTATATAAAATTCCCAATATCTCTCAAGGAGGCTGGGCTGCTGATTGATCCTTTCAATTTAAAATTCAAAATTTTGACAAATTTTCCAACAGATTGCTATTTTTTGGAGCAAATTAATGTCAATATCAGTCTTGTATCACGTTCTGTGCCACAACACTCTCAGAAGAAGTTTGTTTCAACGTTCTGTGTGGCCAGCACAGAAGTTTAGCAAATTTTCATTCTCACTTTTTTTTAAAAACATTTTTACAAACTAGGGAGAAAAATAAAAATCAAACCAAAGAGAAACAACAGCAGAAAAGCTACCGTCTTGACTAAAAACGTGCATCCCCACCCCTACAGAAAATCAAAAGGTTGAGTGAAAGAAAGAATAAACCCAAACAAAGACATCATGAAAAACAAATTTCAGAATGAATATAAATGCAATGAACTCAAAAATGTGGAAAACCTCTTATTTATCATTTCAAGTCAAAAAACAAACCAATTTTGAGTCAAAATGCCAAATATGCATTTACGAATGTGTCCATTCAAAACCCTTATAAGCTACAATTCCTCTCTGGAACTTTTCTTCTAATGTCAAGTTGCTTAAGGCAGCTCAAACTATTCCCACCACTTTTCAGTTGACTTTACTGGAATGTTTAATTTGACTTGTAATGACCTCTATCAAATCACTCTGACACAATGTTACTCAAAACACCAACCCAAAAGAATAAAAGAGAACGGAAAAGAAAAACAGATTAATCCAAAATTCAAACGCACTTATCAATTACAAACATTTGAGAACATTACACAATGCTGAATGTCACCATGATTCTTTGATGAGCATTCACTATTAAGACTGTCTGAGTATAGATATGGATGATTTAATCTGTCTGCATCGAGGTGTGAAAACCCCCAGTCCCTCCTTGGGAGTCCTTCATTAACACAGGAGACAACAAGGGAGGTTTTGAAAGAGCAAATTAACACTTAGTAAAACTCAAATTTCTTTGTTTCCAATTTAATTCTCCTCTTTATGAGCCAAGTTTCTACTGCTTGAGCATGCACGTTCCCAATTCAACAAATCAAATATCCATACAATGAGTTATTTACAGTCATCATCAGCACAGCTGGAGCCGCCTTCTACCAGCTCCCAGCAACACAGCCAACCTTTGCACCAGGCTATGTTTTATCACAAAACACTCAAATTACACCACTTAAATGTTTTTACACGATTAATTATTTACAGTATTCACACTCCTAGTTTTAATTGTTCCTATTTTTTATCAACTAGATCCACTCTTGTGATCTCGATTCGCCTTCTTACTGGCTCAGAACCGAACCCTCTGTTGCAGGTTTTTTGCCTTCCGTGCAGGACTTTTAAACTAAGGAACACAATAACAAACACTAATTGTCAGCGCTGTGCTACTGTGCCCTCAGAAGAATTCCAGAGGAACAATCCACTCTCAGTGCAAGATTCCCCGGAAAAAACTTCTCACCTTCCGTGCAGGTTTTTTAAAGACTAAGGTACACAAGAACAAATCAGTGTCAATTGTCCTGCAAGCTTATGCCCTCCGTGCAGGTCTTACTAAACTCAGTTGAAAAAACGACAAAACAGTGCTCTGCTCTTGTGCCCTCAAAAGAATTCCCAAGAAACAATTCCCAGATCGAGAGACAAAAACTTTGACCTTAATCTACCACTCCCAGGGAAAAAGTCCTCGAAAACACTTCTGACCTTCCGTGCAGGTTTTTCTAACATTAGGCAGCAAAACGAGAACTGACAAGCATTAGACTGGGACCAGCACCCGTCGTCACCGCGATGCCGGTTAATCCAGCTCCCACAATCTCACAGTCTGTTAAACTGGCTTTAAAAGAAAAGACTTGGTCTCGCATTTGCCCCTCACAGAGACTATCACTCTGTCGCCGTCCCTTATCGGTCTTTTTATCTAAAATTTAACGGGATTCTAAACCTGGCCGTCTATCGGACTTCTAAAGTGCACTAAAATTCCGGACCTTCCTTGCAGGGTTTTTTCAATTGACCTTCCTCGCAGGATTTTACATATCACATACAAACAATCACACAAACACACTTGCTTAAGTTCATTCTCAACACTGCTTCAGTTGCGCATTACTTTTTACAGACTTACGGCGGTTATGTCTACTGAATCTACACGTCTAAATGTTTTCACATCTACCTAAGCTACGCAGCGTTTTGATAAAACAGGGTCTCTGCTCACCTCTCAATTTTTCGGGCCCATGTGTAGATTCAGCAACTCACCATGATCCAGTCTTTTGAATTTGTCCGTCCTTTTCCTCAGAGAATCCACGTCTGGGGTCACCATCTGTTAGAATTTTTTGAGACTAACGTCGTGTTCTGTTGGATCTCTGAGGAAGGAGGCTCGAGGGTCGAATTGAGAATTAAAGAAAAAGGTTTAATGCAACAGAGTGATGAGGATGATAAGACAAAGACATACACAATAACAAAGACAACATGAAACATAATAACACTGCAGCTGACAGCGGACTGATCCACGCTCCCCCTGACGGAGTCACGTGAATGCAGTCCCGAATATCCATGAATCGCACTCATTTATGCCGTGCACCCGGGGGCTGCTCCTTTTCACCTGGTGCATTCAAACCCCTTCTCATTGGTCCGTTGTTGTCATGACATCATGCCGAGCGCACCTTTGCTGTCCAATGAGAGTTAAAATGCTGGTAGACTCTGTCACTTTGGGGGTCGTTTGTGGTGACAGAACAAAAGGTTCTGTCGTCTAAATGTGAAATTCTATCATCAATACAGTTGAATCAACATTGTGTTGTCTTAGCCTAGACTAAGACCCCAGGGGGCTGGAGACAGTAGGCCACCTTTTGTTGCGTGGCAAGGTGTTCCTTTCCTGTCAGTGGTAATGAGGGGGGAGAATGAGTGACACAGGTATGCAATATTTTTAACCTTGCTCCATCATACATAGTTTAACTTTTCAGAACTCAACATTAGTATAGGAGTCCTAACAATGCATATGTTTTTTTATGATTCATGTATCAACTACTCCTTTAAATATACTTCTTTTCTGTTATGTTTCAGTTTTGTTGCTGCTTCTTTTCTGCATTTGTTGCTTTGTGTTATTATTCGTGTTTTCTCCCTGGTCTTGTGTTGTAGTTTTTGTCTTGTATTCCCTTGTGAGTGTCTGTATGGTTTGTTTCCTGTTTTATTTTGATAGTCTGGTTTCCTGTGCTGTCTCGTCTCTAGTTTTACTACCTGCCTTGTGTTTCCTTCCTCTGTGATTGTCGTCCCCGCCCTGATGTGATTCACCTGGTGTATCATCTGTTCCTCGTTTGCTCGTTACCTCTTGTATTTAACCTCTGTGTTCCCTGTATCACTTGTCATGATGTTTTGTGCGTTGCTGTGCGTGTTCCCTGTTTGTTTGCATGTTCCTGGCCGTGTTTGTTGCAGTCTCCATTTCCCTGAGGTATCTGTGCTAGTTTTTTTGTCTCTTTTTCCTTTTTGGATTTTTATATTTGGATTTTTGAACTTTGTGTTTGCAGTTGTGGATTTATTTTTGTATTCCAATTTGTTTTCGGTTAAATAAATCCTCTACTTTGAACTCTCCTGAATTCTGCCTGTCTCTGCGCTTTGGTCCCCCTTCCCTACACTTTTCATTGTGACTTCAAAAATCAGAAAAAAGTCTACAGTCAAGTAAAACACTCTTGGGATTTAACATTGTCTCCTGTAGCCTTTTTACATCCCTGTTGGCATATTAGTAGTTTATACAATATGTGAAAAGTTTCCTCTGATCTCAGTTTTGAGGGTTTTGTGGCTTTTAAATGTCTGATTAAAGAACATTTGGCCCCAACAATAAATTTATCAGAGCTGTTATAGTATAGACAAATACTGAGGTATTTTAAGGGGATAAAACGTCGACAGTAAACTATTATGAAAAACACACCCAATGCAGTTATATATGCAAATGTGCAATTCCTGTGTGAAATAAGTTGTGATTCTAAATAATTGCCAATAGTGTGCTAACAAATAACCTACACTATTGCCCTTAATCAATCTGCTTGGGCGGGTTTTGCAGATACTGTTCCCAGACCTGTCATGAGGGTGTCAGGACAGCACTCCAACCTGTCTGCTGGACTCTGCAACATCACATTCAACTGCTCCATCCAAGATGACTGGGCATCATCTGTCTGTGTTGAAGACAGTTGCAGAACATCTCAGAGATCATTATTCAGGAAGGTCAACATCACCATCTTCACTGACAACAGATCTGTTATCTGCAGTGGCAACAACAATGTCAGCACAAACAATGTTTCTGAAAGCATAAACGAACTGTGTAAGTGTTATGTGATTCATGTATATATTGCTCACTCATTTCCAGTTAAACATTAAATCCAGTATTCATTTTTTTTCTTTCTTGGTCGTTTTTGGGCCACCACCTCATCATTTTAATAATTAAGTTGTTCCGGGTTCTATCTGCTAAAATGTGTTTCCAGGCTTTAGAGAATCTAACCCTAAGCATGAAGAGGCATCGGCACAACCCACTGTGATTATAATAGTAGTTGTGGTGTGTCTGTCCCTCTGTGCATTTGTCGTGTGTGGCGCTAAGGAGATTTCAACAGAATGTAATCGTCAGGTAAGCTGGATTTATAAAAGCACTATTTCAAATTGATCTTTGTTATACTACATTGAGGATTTAAAATAAGAACATATTGACAAGATGGTGTATTCCTCATTTAATAAAATGTTTCAGGTGATTACGACATGTAAAATAGAATTTTACTTTAATGATTGGTGTCTTGTCATAGACTGTGACTTCTTTAAAAACAAAAAACAGACTGAAAATATATTTTACTGCATTATTTCTAGACGGAGACATCTACTGCTCAGATAATACAAAGCCAGGCAGTGGAGACACAATCTGTGCCTAGAGTCTCTACCTTTTCTTCCAGTCAAGCTGAGGCCTGTTATGAAAACGTGGATCCCGCACAGCCCTGCCAGACCAGCAGCCCAACCATCAGCCCAAGAGATGAGTTGGGGTCCCAGCAAAGTCAGAAAGTAGATACAGTCTACAGCTTTTTACAGGTACCAACCTCTTTGGGCAAGACTGACGGTAGTAAAGGACACAAGGATGTACAAGAGGCTTCGACTTCACAGTGTTTCCCCCAGGAGGAGGCACAGCACCCTGCGCAAATTGACACAGTGTACAGTGTGTTGCAAAAGCCAACAAAATCTAAAGTCACAGCACCACCAATAGGTCAAACAAGATATTCAGAAGCCAAAGAGATGACATGAGGAGGAAGAAGCCTGTTAGACTCTGTAAAAGCCAGAATGATCATATCACATTCATGCAGTATTAACTGGAGGACACATCTTTAAGGATTATGCATGTAATAATTTTCTTTTACAGTGTTTTGGTATTGTATTAGTTTTCTTTCAGAAGAGATAGGAGTTTGTTTTATTTATTTTTTTAAACGTGGCAATTATCTGTGTTTTCTTAAGCTATATAATGTGCTTATAAGTTCACATACCCATTAGGCCTGCACGATTAATTGCTATAAAATTGCAATTTTCACAATTTCATTTTTAAATACCTTTCATTTTTTTTAATGACTTTGATTCACATAGGGGTGTGTAAACTTATACCCCCGTATTTTAAGGAAGAACATTTATTTAGGATAAATCATTCATTCATAAAGGAAATTGGTGTTCTTAAAGGTTGGATTTTTCCTCATTTCTTTAAATTAAGGCTTAAGATCAATTTCCAAAAGAGAATTTTTATACCTCTTTTTAGTGAACTTTAGCATGGGAATGTAAATTCGTGAGCATATATATATATATATATATATATATATATATATATATATATATATATGGTTGTCAGAAAATTGTGCTGTTATTGCTAATCTACAATTTATTAAAAGTAATGTATATATCATATAAATGACGTCTCTTTTCTGTGCATGAACACATGAGCTCTGGTGTGAATGTGGTGATGACATTTTCTTTTGTTGCCACTTGTACTTTTAAGCTGTGATCAAGTTTTAGCTGTTCCTAATATTCAGTACATACATCAAGCAATATATATTATTTAGCTATGGGCTGTCATCAAGCAATATGTAGTTTTCAGCTGCTTTGGGGTTTCATAAGACAGACATTTTCCAGCAGTATATATGTTTTAGCTGCAGGTTTTCATAACACATTTCAAGCAGTTAGTTAACTTTTGCTTTTATTTTTGGGTTTTCAACTGAACCTCCGTTCAACAGATTTTGTTTTACGAGATGTAGATGACAACATTTAAAACTCTACAACTACTATTGTGTTCAGATGAATTTTATTCACATTGGTATTTTCATATTTAATCACCTAATTTTCAATGCTGCAATAACTATTGATTTAATTTGCGCCAATATAAAAAATTAAGTAAGGCAAAGAAGAAAATATAATGCTTGCTTTTGTGAGTTCAATCATGCAGGCAGTTTGTCATTTCTTGTTTCTGGGGTTGCAACCAAACTTGAAACAAGGGGAGAATGTCTACATATTCTATACTGAGGTTATGAGATGCATTTCACTGGTACCGCAGCTTAATTTTGTAATGTGAATTGGGAACATGGGGAATATTTTCAGACAAAAAAGAAAATGCTCCTTTAGCCTGAGGCTACGTAAAGTGTGAAAAGGTCCTATATTACACTGGATATTTTATATCTACTATATATACTTTCATTTCCACGAGTGCTCTCTTTTATTCTAAGCTACAATAACATAACCACAGTTGTTATTACTCTATTAAGTAATTAGAATGTAAGTGGACTATTTCTATAGCACTTTTCTAGTCTCTTTGATTGCTCAAAGCACTTTAACATAGCACAGGTACAAATTCACCATTCACACACAGATTTATACACTAGTGGCTGAGGCTGCCACACAAGGTGCAACCTACTCATCAGATAATAAACATTCATGCACATTCACACACTGATGACACAGCATGCATCAGTAGACATTTTGGGGCTCACTGTCCTACCCTGAGGACACTCCGGATCCAGGGATCAAACCATCAACCTTTTGATTTGGTAGAAGGTCTTTCTGCAGCATGAGCCACAGCCGCCCAGATGGCAACACATTTGAAATTCAGGGCTCAGATAGACTACAATTCTAAAATTTAACACAAAACAAAATGTTAGCTATGTATATGGTGATATGATTAAATTCAATTCAATTTTCAATTCAGTTTTATTTATATAGCACCAAATCACAACAGTTATCTCATTGCGCTTTTTTATAAAAGAGCAGGTGTAGACCATACTCTGTGATATTATTTACAGAAACCCAACAATTGTCACCAAGAGCAAGCACTAGGCGACAGAGGCAAGGAAAAACGTCCTTTAAGAGGCAGAAACCTCGAACCGAACCATGGCTCAGGGTGTGCGGTCACCTGCCCCGACCGGTTGGGGGTGAGAGAAAGAGACAGACAGAGACAGAGAAGAGACATGGAGAATTGAAGCAGAGGGTGTCGAGCAGGAACATGGAGGCAGTAAAGCGCCTTAAGCTGTCTGTATCTCTGTATGTCAAAGTATTCTGCCGCTAAAACCGCTGTAGCTTCCTGATCTGTGTGTGAAAGGGAAGTAAGACCAGACAGGATATACTGAGAAGAAGTTAGAGAAAAAATCTTCTCTAAAACTTATGAAATGTAACTTCTCTCTTTCTGTTCCATAACTATTAATACAAGGTAGCAGAGCAGCAGAGCGACAGTGTTGGTGCTTGATGTGAGGATGGGGCACACTGTGCTCTGTGTAGTATCAGTGACTTCACTGTTTGCTGACTTTCAGAGGCAGACTTAATCTGTATGTTAGTTTTGTAGGCATGATCTGGTTGCTGATGTGACTTGGTTCAGAGAGGAGGACTGTTAATACATCACTGGACTAGTTACTTTCACACACATTTGCACAATGCAAAGTACAGTATTTGTTTCCCACCACTTTAGCAACTTACAGAATACCATCAATGCCTGATACTGTTGATTGATTATAATTAGGTAATAGTTGCCTTGCAACTGATGAAAGCATGACTTTAAATGCCTTTTGTTGATTGCCTAATGAAGTTTTATTCTTTTTTTTTGTAAATATTTTGTTATGTTTTCTTTAACCATTCACTCAAAAAGCTCAATATTAATGTCATTATATTGTTACACAATACTACAATATTATAAAACCAGTTAGGGAATCAGATGCTCTTCACAACAGTAAAATTAAATCCACAAAGTATCATTATTTTGAAAATTAACAGTTTAGTATGAAACTCATTCCAAATAAAGCGCAGTTACATATCTCCCTTGTATAGGGTGAAAAACATTCCATCACCTTATGATGATAATGATGATGATTGAATGTAGTATAAAGTATATTTGTGTAGGTTTTTGGGCAATCTGTACTTTACTTGCCAAGGACCCCCATAAAAGTACTGTGTACACCTGTTGTCAGTTTGGTAAAAGGTTAACGTAATAAATAAAAAAAAGTCACATTATATAATCACGCTGTAAAATATACAAGCGTTACAAAAAGAAAAATGGTGTGTTTCCATTATCATCATTTTACATCCACTCATCCTGAAGTTGTGCAGCAGCTGATCTCTGACTGAAAACTCAGTTTCTTTGGGACTGTTTTACAGATGAAGATATTATCCTGGTGAGCCCTGCCCGTCCTGTGACTGAGGGAGATCTTAGTGAAGTCAGTCAAAATGACACCAGAAGGGTATAAATATCTCTGCAGTGTCAATGTCAGATGAAGACCTCTACAAGTGTCAACACTAAGGAACAGAGTCCACACAGAGCTGGATGCCAGTTAAAGGTGAGTAATAAAACAAATGCTGCTTTTCTTTAATGTAAACCATGTGTATACGTTCATGTTTATACCTCTGCATTTGTACATGTATGTTGTGTTTGTTTAAAAGTCTATTAAAAGTTCTTATTTATTATAGCACTGTCCAGACCTAGAAGCTCTTAATTTCCTGTGCTGTTGATTATTGGGCTGGTTTGTGGAATCGTACTTGTTAGTCTCCTCCTTCTTTTGTGTCGCTTGAGATCGTTAAACGGTGAGGTTTTATTTTTCTATGAGATGTTTAAGCTTTAATTATTCAAATACACAGATGTATTCTTATCTCATGATATAGCATGGCTGTATAACAACGTACAATACAAAACCACGTTACAACAAATGTCTTTTTCACAGACTCATGCTTTAACAGGTTGGTACAACATCCTCTCGTTTTGAACATGGCAGCAAATACACTCCATGTTCCTTTTTGAAATGTATTTGCTACATGTTGTAGGCCGATCCAGACTGAGAGCACCAATCGGGGCTCCGCCACTAGTCACATGGTCAACCAGAATGAAGCTCAGCATAATAAATATTCCTCTCATCCCAATGGTGAGCACACATCTTTAGAACTACTGTTTGAAGGGTCTTTCATGCTTTTAGGTTGAAGGAATACAAATATATATTTTCTATGAAGGGTTTGCATACAGAGTCATGTTTTGTACATGAAGAACAAAATGCAGAAAGAGACAAAGATCCCTCTGAGCAACTGTTAAGGCAGAATAGAAGAAAGCAGCAATCATTTGTAAAATAAACTGGAAGCATAGCATCAAAATGTGTGCCGATTTATAGGAATCTGAACCTATATGTCCCTGTTTCAGTGTCAACTGTGCACCAATGTCTATAACTAGCTGGATTTGACAGGCAACATGTTGCTTTAGCAACACTATCATTCAAACTTAAACAATATAACAATATAAATAGAAGGTTAGTCTGGGGTTAGCACTAATGGAATAACAGATGAACAAACTAAGACCTGACATATCACAGTGTAAACCTCTTCAATGTACCACAGGGAGGAGAATACAGAGGTTCATAAAGTTGATAGGTTCCCAAAAATATTTAGAACCCAATTGCACTGCTGTGGTTCAATAATGACGAGAGTCACTTACGCTTTTCTAGACTGGAAAACAAGTTCAATATCCAAGTTCCAACTGTATTCTCCCCCTGACAAGCAACACTATGGGGACATCCACTTGTAGAAGTTTGAATTGTTCAATTCTTATTCTTTTTGGGACAAAATCAATTTCAAATGTAAATAAAACATTTGAAATAGCGATTATTAAAGGAAAGAAGAAAAAACATCATTACAACAGCTGATTCATAATGTTTAAGGAATATCATGCAATTAAAATGGTTAACCTGACTTGTCTTTTAGAATCAGTCAAAGCCTCTAAAGATTCATATGTTGCAAAAGAGCCCTGTCCAATTTTAGTTTTATTTGCTTGAAACAGTGGCATATTTGGCTGCCAGTGCATAATCAAATTAATAAGATGGGTGCTTTTGTTTCTAGATGTGAAAATGTCACCTTGAATAAGAACTTGTTAATTAAGACATGGCAAGTGACACTTTCTTGATTTGAGTCAAATAGCTTTGTAAAGTCGCCACTAGATAATCTAAAACAAGTTGGATTTTAAATTTAAATTTAAGATTATATCACTTATTTGGAAATAGCGGGTTTGCGCTGGTAGTTAGGAATGAAAAAACTGCGTGTTAAGGGCACTTCAGGATGTAAGGAGGAGTGATTTGTATAAAATCCTGTAACTTAAGAATATATTTCAGATGCAGCTGAATCCCAGGATGTCACGTATTCTTTACTTGAATTGAAGAACACTGGAAAGAAGGGTGAGTACTTCAAATACATACAATGGATACAAAACAGTAGTATGTATGTCCGGTACAGTCGTGATCAAAGCTTGTATTGAAATGTGCCGTGTCATTACATCATGACGTGTCATTACCTACATCATGCTGTAGGTAATGATGGGACAGCAGTTTTATTAATTTATTATTTATTTATTAATTAAAATTAAAGTCACCTTGGCTAACTACTAAATACTACCACTAGGCGTCACCAGAGTTTTAAATGATAAAACACAACTTCTTACACATCTAGGGCCTTTTTGAGTTTTTCATGATTGTTATATCTGTTGTGTCATTTCATCATAATATGTTTCCATCTCACAGACATGGTATAAAACTGAATTGTTTTTTTTCTTATTGTTTTACTCTCTAATCATGGTGATGCATATTATGAAATAGATTGTACAGTATGTACCCTCCACCCTCTCCATTTTGTCTTAGACAAATGAAACGGCACCTATTTTAGGTAGTTATACTCAAAACAGACATCACTGACATGATTATTTCATTTTTGAATATGTGTTGGAAAATGTTTGCTGCCAATTTGTCTCTTCTCTAAAATTATGGTTGCACATTTGCAGCATCAAAGGAGTCTGATCCAAACCGAACTCATGTTGTCTTCGGGTCAAATTTCACCCTGTTTTCCTATATTAATGTTCTTTTTAACTACCCAATTGTAACTACTCAAAATAACATGATTGATTCCACACAACACTCCTTGGCAAGTGCACAGTCAAGGCAAGTGCAGTCTACTTTCATTTATTTTGGGGCATCTTATTCAATTTTATAGCATTTGGAAAACAAATTGAAGTGGTTTCCAAATAGTATTGAGTAAAAGTTGACATCTGTGATTATCCATCAACATCCATTCCTTTTATTTTAGTCTAAATAATTCCTAATTTCTGATTTTCTAACTCAAACATTAGGTATAATTTCCTATAAATTAAGTTTATTGACCATAAATTCCAAAAAGAACTGTAAAAACTAAAGTTAATATGTTGTCACGTAGTGTTAAAAAAGGTAAAAAACATTGAAAAAAAGTGTCAAAAGTGTTGAAAAAAGGAACAAAAACATAAGGAAAAGTTAAAAACATCGATAACAAGCGTCAACAAAAGAGGGGAAAGATCCAGGATGGTCATCAACTATTACTTTAATAGATTTAATAACCTGCTGTTACTACTATATATTTCCTCTCTCTAATTAATGTATTGACAGTTACTCTGTGTATTTTACTTTACCCAAACAGAAGTTTTTTTTAACATTTGTATGCATCAATAAACCTCTTTTTTATGTGTCAGTTGTGTTTTTAATTGCTTGTTTGAGTGGACAGCCACACTGGTGAAACAAATCCCACAGTGTTCTTCTTCCACTAACAAGATTGGCAAAAGCCCTGAAGTGGACTTGGTATTGATTTTCAGAAAATATTGATTTTCTTTCTGTATCTGCTCTGTAAATCACTTTTAATAGGAAGTATTTCACATAGAGGGTTTCTTTAATCTTTTTTTTTTTTTTTTTTTTGAAAAGCTAGATATTATTCCGGTGGGTTTCTGTATTCATGTAAAACTAAATGTTCATCTGTTTGGAGAGTTGAATAATCCATTATCTTAAGCCAGATAACAACCCTTGTTGTTGTTGTTTTTTCTTGCATTCACACTGTGTAGTTATTAAAAGCTAAAACACATTATTTTATCTATGACAAACCCCCTTGTGTCACAGCCAATCTAGCAGCGTCTAACTGGGAGCGGGGGCAGGGCTGTCATGCAAAGCCACTTCCTCTGTATAAAGTTATTACAGTGGTTGGAACTTGAATTTCATCATAAAGTGAGGACATGTAAAACTTCTGTGCTGGAGTGATACTTGTCTCTTTACAGTGTAACTGCAGTTCAACATTTTACACAACTGAGTAAGAAAGCCCATGAATTAATAAATGAGTGTGACAACTGCAACTGTTTCCTGTTCCTTTAAAACTGCATGCTGGTGGGCAGTTGATTTGTGCACACAACAAAAATCTAACCAGTCTAGCTGTGCAATCATAGTTTTTAAGGGAAGGAAGTACAGACTGTGTAAATTCAGAAGAAGAAGTTAGAGAACACTTCCGATCCAACATTCAAATGTAATGCGTGTTGTGTGTTTCCACAGTTCCTGATTTTTCTTTATATGCTACAATTTACAGCTTTCTCTTTACACCAAGCTGAAGCGGATTAACAAATGTTGGTGCTGGATGTGAACATGAACACTCTGCTCTGTGTGCTGGGGGTTTTCTGTGAGTACATCAGTGACTTTCTCTGTTTAAATCATAGTTACCATTGATAACACTTATTAAATGCCTGAGGTTATTATATATTCAATAGTTTCTGTCAGTTTGAAGTCTGATGAGATTTCAAACTTTATTTTAGTGCTCCTCTACTGTGGACATGCTCAAGGTAATTGTGTAATTTTATTTCTTTTTATATATTCACTCATGGCAACTCACCATCTTCATCACTTTTCACCACATCCTCGTTCTGTGTTCTGCTTTGTCAGTGTATGATAAACACGTAGAATAAAAAGAAAACCCTTTTTACTCTCTATCTATCTTGTGTTGGTTTCTAGATGCTGTGTTGACCATTGAACCAAACTGGTCCACTTTGTTTACCGGAGAGTCTGTTACCTTCATATGTGACATGAGGGAAGGAACAGACACCGACTGGTATTACGCAATCTGGAAGGATGGTGGACAATTTCTCAACTTAAACTCACATAAGAGATATACTTTACAACCACTAGCTACAGGTAACAGTGGTGAATACCACTGCACTGGTAGTTACATGTTCTCGCCATATTTTACAAGAGAAAGTAATAAAGTTTCTCTAACTGTATCAGGTAAGTTTTACCCCCATGACCAACTTTACGACTTATTTATTAAGAGCCTTGTAGATATGATCACCCGGTTTGGCAAAGTGCTAATATGTAATGTATAAATGTTGTTCATCTAGTGTGAAAACTAGTTTAATGTTAAGATACCTTAAAGTTTGACCACTGATGCTGTATATGAAGCTGTGTAACTGTAATCCTGTACTTTGTGTAAATGACCAATTATTACACAATCATGAAAACTAAAATAAGAAGAAAGTTGGGCAGGGTTCAGCTGTTTATATTCCATAACGATAATGATGATATCAAATCAAAATATATTGAAAACATTCATTGCTGATCATTTTTAAACATTTGTTCATACTACATGTTAATTTAATTGAGCTCATTTAGTAAAAACAAGTTATGACCTTTGTTACAGATAAAGATGTGATCCTAGAAACTCCTGCATCCACTTTGTTTGAAGGAGAATCAGTGACTCTGCGCTGTAGACATCGTACTCAGACAGAGGAGAAGAATGCTGTCTTCTACAAAGACGGATCACCTGTTCAAATAGACACAAACCATCAGCCACTGAAAATATCAACAAACACAGTTCAAGCAAAATCAGACGGGAGCTCTTACATGTGTAAATTTGATAGCAAAGAATCCAAACCAATAAAACTGAAAATGGAACGTAAGTAGTTTTTATACTAAGGCAGGCGTTCCAAGAGAGAAGCAAAGTGAAGATTTCTCTGCATTATCATAGAGACACTGAAACTTAACAAAGGGAAAAAGAGAAGGTTGAGTTTAGATTATCATTAAAAGTGTCTTTGTTCTCACTTGTTTTCATATCAGATTAATTTTACCCACAACTCCACTGGTTAATGAGTGTGATAACCTAGTTGTTATTGATTTCCATCAGTTTACTATACCACATAAGTAATTACATATTTTCTGTATTTTCTACATTTAGTTGTAGCAACACCAAGAATGCTGCATGGAAATATATTATTTATTTGAATTATCTTTTAAACTAGACTAACTTACAGGGACGATGACGACTACTTTTTATGTCTTTGTTCTAAATGAAACAGCACGACCAAAGGCCCGACTGATCAAAGACGTTGCAGGGGGCAATGTGACCCTGACCTGCTCTGTGAACCCATCATCATCATCATCTGGTTGGAAATACTTCTGGAACAGAGGACAGAAAACCTCTGAACCAGTGACCACACAAGATGTTCTCTCAAATGAAACAGTCCGTGTCTCAGTAGGAGGAGTCTACCGGTGCAGAGGAGGAAGAGGAGAGCCTGTTTACTACACAGAGTACAGCGATCCAGTCGGTAAAGCAAATAGTTGGTAATATGATATGGACTACAAAATGCAGAATAAATACATTGCGTGTTCATGAATACAAATTAAGATTAACACTAAGAATGTTACGCTTGACCTTTTCTAATTTTTTTCATTTGTGGCATGTCGATCATGAACAGTCACATACAGAGCCGTTGTGACTCTGCAACACAACTGGCCTGAGATATACGCTGGAGAGACGATCACTCTTAAATGTGACATTGAGGATGGAGGAGACATTGAGTGGGAGTATGAATGGATGACACTCAGCAACTACAAACCTCCAAATCAAAAGGAATACATTATTAGATATGCTCTGTCATCACATAGTGGAAACTACAGGTGTTTGGGCAGACTGAAAGGTGAACAGGCTTCAACGGAGTCGAGTGATGCTTTCACACTGAGTGTATCTGACAGTAAGTCATCGGCCATATTGTTTCATTTTGCTGAATATAAAGAAATACAGTACAGTGCATCTTCACATTTGTAGTATGTATGAGGAGATAGTGAAAATATGTAGGATACAAGCAGTGCATGTAATCCACCAACAATACGTTTTAATTCTGTTAAATCTCTTTCCAGCAGACAGGCCTGTCCTCACTGTGTCTCCATCATGGCTGAGTCCCGGAGCCTCAGTAACTCTGAGCTGCAGTGTTAAAGATCCGTCTGCAGGATGGAGGTTCTACTGGTATAAGGCTGTTCCCAATCTGTCACACACCTCCCACAGCTATGATCTGCTACCTGGCAGCACCACCGGGACTGAACAGGATTCCTACATCGTTGATGGACAGACACACACAGCAGGATATGTGTGCAGAGCTGCAAGAGGAGACCCAGTGTACACTCCATACAGCAACCCGACGTTTGTCTGGTCTGGAGGTCAGTTTGACCTTTTCCATTCTTGCTAAATTAAAGTAATGTACTTATTGTGGTGACTTTTTCCTTCACTCCAGCCTCAGGTCAAATGTCTCTAAAACAGAATGTTGTCTGATTTTTCTGCTGAACTGAACTTTAACGAGTGAATGTCCTGACCCCCTTTTCATCCTGGAACAGTCAACAGTCTGTTAAAACCCTCTGACTTTGGAAATACTCAAGTGCTCATGATGATAGTTTGTATTTTTAAGATTTGTTTAATTTAAAGATGTGCCAACAATGGCCAGATCTGGAAAATAAACTAATACATTTACCTAAATATACATATACGCTGTAGTGTAAGGTTAAGATACTTTCTATGTTTTCCTTATTTCCTTCCATTCATCCTTTATTTCCTTCCTTTTCTTTCCTGATTTGGCTTTTCTTAATTCCTTCTTTGCTTGTTTACATCTGTCTTTCCTCCAAACCTTTAAGTACAGGACATTTAGTTGTAATGGGGCATTTGTCTATTTTGGTATTCCTACTTTACATAAAGGTACCCCATGGTGCATCAGCTGTGTTAAAATGAAGAGAAACGTTTAAGCTTCAACAATGAAAAAGATTAAATCCACAGTAAACCTAAAAGCTTTTAATGTGGTCTTTTTAAATGAAAATATACCTGTGTTGGTGTGATCTTTTGATTTTATTTAACAACTTAAATGATTAAACACAATAAAAAAAAACGACTGTTTTCATTATAATCTTCTAAATCTTACTTTTATACATTGCTTTTCACTACATGATGTTTTTCAGATGTTCATCCAGCAGCGTCTCTCACAGTGAGTCCTGACAGATCGCAGCACTTTAAGAAAGAGTCTCCGTCACTGAGCTGTGAGGGAAACTCCACTAAGTGGACAGTGAAGATGTCTGATGAACATGGCAGTGTGTTTGGCTGTTCGACCCTTGGGAAAATGAATGGATTCACATGCAACATAGACCCTTCCGGGCTTAGTGGAGTGTACTGGTGTGAGTCTGATACAGGACAGATCAGCAATGCCGTCAACATCACTATAGAGTGTGAGTTTGAATAAACTTAAAAGATTTTTTCTTTCTGAAGTATTTATTAATATAGTTTTGAAATGTTTAGGTGACTAACAAACTTCTTTTCAAAATGATTTAAACTTAACTATTTCTCTTTTAACAAACCATTAAACAAGCTCAGCAGCTTTAGTTCATTTAATCGTCATTTCTCAATGTTTTTCTAGAAAATGTCATTTGGATTGTATATCTCGCTGACATCTTTATGACGGTAATAATCTGGCTCTAGGTCGGCTCCTACGCTACACCTGCAGTCAGAATAAACCCTTCTGTTCCCTCAGTGGACCATTCTGTAGCACACTGACACAAAATTCATCTTGGCTGCCAACTATTGTTTTTTAATGTGTGAATACATTCAACCACTAATATAACTGTAATTTTTAACTCTGTAAATTACCAAAGTGTTACCTTCCCCATCATTCACATAGCGTGAATTTGTTTTTGTTGTAGAATTTTTTATTTATCCTCATCGTGCACTTCAGCTTGTTCACCCTGCACCAGCTGATCTCTCTCACCTAAACCTCTTATTCCTTTTATCTTTTTACAGACGGTGATATTATCCTGATGAGCCCCGTCCTTCCTGTGGCCGAGGGACATTCTGTCACTCTTCGCTGCAAGTTGAAGACAGAAAATGTTCCATATAATGTGGTTTTCTATAAAAATGACAAAGTCATCCAAAACAATACAAAGGGAGCTGACTATCGCTGCAGTGTCAAAGTCAGATGAAGGTTTTTATAAATGTGAAGCAAAAAAGTCACCAGGTCATTGGAGGATTCTGACGTCGAAAGAGAGCTGGATGTCAGTAACATGTGAGTATGGTTAAAGTTTCTTTTTTGTAAGCTGCATTACAGTCTGAGACAGAAAAGTTATAACTGAATTAAAAGTCTGCTTAGTTCCATTTGACTTGAACTATTAGTTTGAGAAATTGTTTTATACTTACAGACATTATTAGATTAGAAGTGAAAGGTATGAAATGGTATGTGTATTTCAGTGTAGGTTATCTCTTTTTTGTACATTCAACATCTGTAAGTTTGTTTGTATTTGTGTGTATATTTAAATTAGAGTCATCATTTCTTATTTTAACGCTACACACAAAATCTATTTGAGAAACACTTTTAAATTATATATTATTAATCATGAATATAATATTCATCTTAACAGGGACCAGACCTAATGAAATCTCTCCATTTCCTGTGCTGTTGATTGTTGGGCTGGTTTGTGGAGTCGTACTGATTCTCTTACTCCTGCTGCTGTTTCTGTATCGCTACAGAAAGTCAAACGGTGAGATCCTTTCCTTCTGACGTTAGATTGATTCTGATCTAACTTCCTGTCCTGTAGTAATAATAGAACATTATGCAATACAAATTTAATGTAACAGCAAATGTCTTTTTTTTACAGATTCATGCTTCAGCAGGTTGGTGCAACACTCTCTTCTCTCATTCTTTACATGTTCCTTATTAAAGCCACTGTATTGACTTCTGTGTTTCTGGCCCACTAGGTCCACCAATCAGAGCCCTGCAACAGACCACATGATCAACCAGGAAGAAACTCAACACAAAGATTATGCTTCTGTTCACCATGGTCAGCCTTAATCCTCATCCTAATTTTATGATGTATCATTAACTCTAAGACAATCATTTACATTTATGGTGATCTGTTGTTTAGATTATGGAATTCATATAATGGGATTAAAGTTATTTATATGACCGTAGCTTGATTTTTACTGCTCTGTAGGTGATGTTTGTTTCTATGAAACAATCAAAGTCCCTGAAGAACCTGAACATGGTACAGTAAATACTTTGTTTAACACGGAGGAGTTACAAATTCAACTGTAGTATAAGATGACTGCATGACTGATTGACAATCCATTACAATCCATTAAAAAAAAATCTACATTTCAGATGAATCCAAGGATGTCACATATTCTGTGGTCGAGCTTAAAAACATTGGTAAAAAGGGTGAGTACTGAATTTTTATGTACTGAGAATTACGTGCAAGAGGTAAAGTGCTCATTATGCTTTTTTGGCTTTTCCTCTTTCCTTTATTGTATTTTGTATCTTTTTTGTGCATGTTATAGGTTTACAAAGTCCACCCCAAAGGGTTAAAGGGTTAACACTGTTAACAAACTGCCCCAAACAGCTCTGTTCTAGTCCAGTCTTTACTTCCGTGACATACTGTACGTGCGTCAGTTTGTAACACACGTTATAATGCTCGCCTAGCTGCTAGCGTGGCACGCCCTCATAGTCTGCTTCTGACTGGCTAGTAGTGCTCACCTAGGTACTGCACATGTGCAACAAAGATGAACAGAAGTGAGATGCCTCACTCAGAAGCTAAAACAGAGAGCTCAACTTACAGGGTGAAAAGAGGAACTGCAGCAATGTGCAGTACAAAAAAAGATGGTCTTTTTTTGAAAATGAAACCATGTAAACCTATTCTGGTACAACCTCTTAATACAACTATGAACCTGAAAATGAGCATAATATGTGCACTTTAAGACGCTTTTGTAGGCCAGCAGCGCCGATTGTCTTTTAATACATCCATGTGATCTTCTAACAGGGAGGAATAATGAGCCAAAAGAGAGCGCTGTTTACTCGACTGTGAAGATGGCATCAGCTGCAGGTACGGTCAAGTACAACAGACTTTATTCTATACTTTAATCTTTTCATACAACCACTAGTCAGCAATTATCAAATCCTACACATACAGTACATAAAAGCTTTGACAGTTTTTGTAAATTGTATTTTTCATTTATGCATTTTAATGTCTGAACCTATGCAGGCAGTCATGCAGCAGCAGATGAAACTGTTTATTCTGAAGTCAAACCAGGAACAGCTCTTGGTAATAATGCCCCCTAAAATAATGTGCATATTGAGATTATTAGTCACAATAATGATTTATTTTGCATTGAAATGTGTCATACAATGGATTAAAATGTCATAAAGCACCCTTAAATCTTAAATAACCCCAAATCTCTATTTCCTTTGCTTTTCTTCCAGGTCAATAAAGACATCTGAATGGATAACAACATCATTGTTTAAATAATATTTACAGCTTTTATGCAATCATTGTGTGCACCTTTGTTGTCTGACCACCAGGCATTATTTTGTACAGTTAATCTAATAGTTAGTTAACAATAAATACATCATCTTTAATCTTCTTTTAACTATTTGGTTGATTGTTGTATGCTTAAATAAACGTTTGCTTCAGCAGGATGCTGTCAGTGGTGTTTTTAATTTATCTTACATGGTTTTCTTTAAACAGCCTGTTTAATATGTTTTATAATCTTTTTATTTTAAATTAATCTAATAAAACTAGAATCTAAAAACATGAATTGTAAAATTGTAAACAAAGCCATCTTCAGAATCAGAACAACCTTTATAGGACAAGTATGTGTACACGTACAAGAAATTTGACTCTGGTGTTACATTCTTTCTTACATTCTACACTCTTAGTTAAAGAGCGAGGACACAAAAGCTGAAAAAAAGGGTAAAGAAATGAGAAATGACAGGACTATTATGTACACATAAAGATTGGACAAATTATATATATATATATATATATATATATATATATATATATATATATATATATATATATATATATATATATAATGAATACAATTTTTCATTTTCATTCAAGATTCAGGTTGAAAATGAAATAAAAATTTTCATTTTCATTCAAGATTCAGGTTGAAAATGAGTAAAAATAGCCCTTTAAAATACTTATTGCAGTACTCCTTTGAACTTTAGCTAAGAAAATACAGACCCACTACAAACTAACTAACAGATCAAGACAGCTGTAGTCCAGCAACTCTGATCTGTTTATGATTATGTAGGGTTTTAGAGAAATCAAATCTTTTTTAGAGAAGGTAATGACAAATAAAAACACTGCTGATACCTTAGTGCTGGAAGTTTATTGATGGATAAAATGGTCAAGTATAACACATAATAAATCCATCCAGGTGAAACTAAAATACATGCAGTGTCTATCAAACCATACAAAGACAGAGGGAAATTGTGTGCAACAGGATATATACAGTATATTTTTAAATAAGATATTATAAATGAGTTCATCATCAATGAAAGAGATGCTGGCTTTGTAGCTGAACTATCACATGCAGCCTATACATTTCAAATCAATATTTCAAGATTTGTTTCATCCATTCAAAGTACAGGAGCTGTAAAAAAAACAAAAACAAAAAAAAACAGAGGGACAGTTTACCAAAGAAGAAATACAAGGCATAAAAACTCAATAGAAACATTCAATTATTATATGTTATTATTGTTTTTTTTCACCAATTACAACAAAAGATCAAAGCCATATGATGTATTTCCTTTATAGTATCTACTATTAGGTTAACTGTACAAAATACTGTATAATAGCAGAGGTGCACACAATAATCAAGCTTTTTATTTAAGTTACAAATACTGTTCGAACAACAATGTTGTCATATAAAATGTCACCCATTCCATTGGTTTTGTCCTCAGATGTCTTTATTGATCTAGAAGAAAACCAAAAGAAAAAGAGATTTAAGGTTATTTGAGATTTTACTACTGATGTTACAGAATGCAATTGAATACATCTCTACTGTGGTGCCAGCTAATATATGTGAGATGGGATGTAAATGTCACATTTAATAATCAGATTTTGTTTTGATTTTGTTAAATCAAACATGTCTGAAAAACAACATGATGTACAGTAAACAGACAAACATGAAAATCCCCCAAATTCTAAAAGCATCTATTTACTGTATGTGTCGCCGTGCATTCTCAATACCAGTGTTAAAGAAATACACTGTGGCAGGCAGCACAGCAGCCAATACACACTCATTATATAGAATATAAGTGGTACAGTCCGTTGTGCTTGACTTTACCTGCAGCTGATCCTGTCATCACATTGGAGTAAAGAATGTCCTCTGGTGCTGTTAGAAGGATCAGAAGGATGCATGAAAGTACAACTTCCTTAACTTTATTTAGGCACTGCAGGCCTTCAAAATTGTCCCAACTATTGCATGTATATCTCACTAAATCAAACAAAGTACTCAGCCATCTTAGCAAGTGAGTATTTTAAGCTCAATCAAAGAATGAGGCTCCCTAGATTCATTTGAAATAGATATTTTTTTAAACGTAAGGGATTGTTAATCAATCATTAATGAGCTTGTTCTAGCACTCCTCCGTGTAAAACATATAGTATGTATAAGAGAATATTTGAACAATATAACAGAGCAATAACATAGAGCCGCCCATCTTCAATGTGATATATGCATGTCTTTAAGGTATCTTGTGAATGATGTTGTTGTCATTGTCTTGTTTATCTTTTTGTGTCCTTTTGTCTTGGTAAATTAAAAAATAAAGTATTTACTGTACCATGTTCAGGTTCTTCAGGGCCTTTGATTGTTTCATAGAGACAAGCATCACCTACAGAGCATTGAAAATCAAGCTGTGGTCATTTTAATAACTTTAATCCCATTCTATGAATTCTATACTTTTTAAAAGAGATCACCAGAAATGTAAATGTTAGACTTAGAACTAATGATAAATGATAAAGTTATTCAGGATTGAGGCTGACCATGGAGAAGAGAAGCGTATTGAGGTTCCACCTGGTTGATCATGTGGTCTGTAGCAGGGCTCTGATTGGTGCTCTGAGACCTGTTGGGCCAGAAACATAAAGTCAACAGTCAAAGTATTCAAATCCTTTACCTAAGTAGAAGTACTAATACCACAGTGTAAAAATATTCTGTTACAAGTAAAAGTCCTGTGTTGAAAATGTTACTAAAGTAAAGTTTTTAAGTATCATCAGAAAAATGTACTTAAAGTATTAGAAGCAAAAGTACTCAGTGAGGAAAAATCCCTCAAAAACTGTTGTGTGTTTAAAAGTCTAATAATTTCAGCTGGACTTGTAGGCCGTTATATTGTTGGGTAGTTTGATTTATAATAAAACATCAGATTTTATAACTACTTGTGTGTGCAAAATCTTGTAGTGTGAAGTAAAACATAACTAAATCTTTCAGATTAATGTAGTGGAATAAAAAGTACAACATTTCTCTCTGAAATGTAGTGCAGTAGAAGTAGAAAGTGGCATCAAAAGAAAAAGACTCAAAGTACCTCAACATTTGTTCCTAAGTACAGCACTTGTGTTAATGTACTTAGTTACATCCCACCACTGGAAGTCAATACAGTGGCTTTAATAAAGAACATGTAATGTGCTGCTGTTGTGTTCACAATGAGAGAAGAGAGTGATGCACAAACCTGCTGAAGCATGACTCTGTAAAAAAAAAAGACATTTGCTGTTACATTACATTTTGTATTGCATAATGTTCTATTATTACTACAGGACAGGTAGTTAGATCAGAATCAATCTAACGTCAGAAGGAAAGGATCTCACCGTTTGACTTTCTGTAGCGATACAGAAACAGCAGCAGGAGTAAGAGAAGCAGTACGACTCCACAAACCAGCCCAACAATCAACAGCACAGGAAATGGAGAGATTTCTTCAGTTCTGGTCACTGTTAAAACAAATATATTTATTCATGTAATACTTTTCTCAGATAGATTTCCAAATTGTTTTAAGAAACAGAGAGTTAAAAGTCAAATTAAGCCTCAGAAACAAATCTCCCAAGAGTAAGAAACTATGACTCTCATCCATGCACACATACATCTACACAAATACTTTGTACAAATACACCCTCAAAAATGCAGCGGAATGTATAAAACAATCATTTAAATTAGCTGAAACTAAGCCGACTTCTAATTCTGTCATAATTTTTCTGTCTCAGGCTGTAACGCAGCTTACAAAAAAGAAACTTTAACCATACTCACGTGTTACTGACATCCAGCTCTCTTTTGACGTCCGACTCCACCGACCTGGTGACTTTTTTGCTTCACATTTATAAAAACCTTCATCTGACTTTGACACTGCAGCGATAGTCAGCTCCCCTTTTGTATTGTTTTGGATGAGTTTGTCATTTTTATAGAAAACCACATTATATAGAACATTTTCTGTCTTCAACTTGCAGCCAAGAGTGACAGAATGTCCCTCGGCCACAGGAAGGACGGGGCTCATCAGGATAATATCACTGTCTGTAAAAAGATAAAAGGAATAAGAGGTTTAGGTGAGAGAGATCAGCTGGTGCAGGGTGAACAAGCTGAAGTGCACGATGAGGATAAATAAAAAATTCTACAACAAAAACAAATTCACGCTATGTGAATGATAGGGAAGGTAACACTTTGGTAATTTACAGAGTTAAAAATTACAGTTATATTAGTGGTTGAATGTGTTAAAAATAATTAAACACATTAAAAAATAATAGTTGGCAGCCAAGATGAATTTTGTGTCAGTGTGCTACAGAATGATCCACTGAGGGAACAGAAGGGTTTATTCTGACTGCAGGTGTAGCGTAGGAGCCGACCTAGAGCCAGATTATTACTGTCATAAAGATGTCAGCGAGATATACAATCCAAATGACATTTTCTAGAAAAACATTGAGAAATGACGATTAAATGAACTAAAGCTGCTGAGCTTGTTTAATGGTTTGTTAAAAGAGAAATAGTTAAGTTTAAATCATTTTGAAAAGAAGTTTGTTAGTCACCTAAACATTTCAAAACTATATTAATAAATACTTCAGAAAGAAAAAATCTTTTAAGTTAATTCAAACTCACACTCTATAGTGATGTTGACGGCATTGCTGATCTGTCCTGTATCAGACTCACACCAGTACACTCCACTAAGCCAGGAATGGTCTATGTTGCATGTGGATCCATTCATGTTCCCAAAGATAGAACAGCCAACCACACTGCCACGTTCATTAAACCTCTTCACTGTCCACTTAGTGGAGTTTCCCTCACAGCTCAGTGACAGAGACTCGTGGTAAAAGTGCTGCGATCTGTCAGGACTCACTGTGAGAGACGCTGCTGGATGAACATCTGAAAAACATCATGTAGTGAAAAGCAATGTATAAAAGTAAGATTTAGAAGATTATAATGAAAACAGTCGTTTTTTTCATTGTGTTTAATCATTTAAGTTGTTAAATAAAATCAAAAGATCACACCAACACAGGTATATTTTCATTTAAAAAGACCACATTAAAAGCTTTTAGGTTTACTGTGGATTTAATCTTTTTCATTGTTGAAGCTTAAACGTTTCTCTTCATTTTAACACAGCTGATGCACCATGGGGTACCTTTATGTAAAGTAGGAATACCAAAATAGACAAATGCCCCATTACAACTAAATGTCCTGTACTTAAAGGTTTGGGGGAAAGACAGATGTAAACAAGCAAAGAAGGAATTAAGAAAAGCCAAATCAGGAAAGAAAAGGAAGGAAGGAACGAAGGAAGGAAGGGATGAATGGAAGGAAATAAGGAAAAAATAGAAAGTTTCTCAACCTTACACTACAGCGTATATATTTAGGTAAATGTATTTGTTTATTTTCCAGATCTGGGCATTGTTGGCACATCTTTAAATTAAACGCATCTTAAAATATAAACTATCATCATGAGCACTTGTGGTATCTATTTCAAAATGTAATGTGTTAGCTTTACAATTCGAGGAACCTATAAATGTGCAACAAACTGTTGACTGTGTCAGGATGGAAAAAAAAAAAAAAAAAAGTTCAGTTCAGCAGAAAAATCAGACAACATTCTGTTTTAGAGACATTTGACCTGAGGCTGGAGTGAAGGAAAAAGTTAAAAGTTAAAAAAATTACTTTAATTTAGCAAGAATGGAAAAGGTCAAACTGACCTCCAGACCAGACAAACGTCGGGTTGCTGTATGGAGTGTAAAACACTGGGTCTCCTCTTGCAGCTCTGCACACATATCCTGCTGTGTGTGTCTGTCCATCAACGATGTAGGAATCCTGTTCAGTCCCGGTGGTGCTGCCAGGTAGCAGATCATAGCTGTAGGAGGTGTGTGACAGATCAGGAACAGCCTTATACCAGTAGAACCTCCATCCTGCAGATGGATCTTTAACACTGCAGCTCAGAGTTACTGAGGCTCCGGGACTCAGCCATGATGGAGACACAGTGAGGACAGGCGTGGGTTTATCTGTAGGAAAGAGTTTTAACAGAATTAAAACGTATTGTTGGTGGATTACATGCACTGCTTGTATCCTACATATTTTCTCCCAATACATACTACAAATGTGAAGATGCACTGTACTGTATTTCTTTACATTCATCAAAATAAAACAATATGGCTGATGACTTACTGTCAGATACACTCAGTGTGAAAGCATCACTCGACTCCGTCAAAGCCTGTTCACCTTTCAGTCTGCCCAAACACCTGTAGTTTCCACTATGTGATGACAGAGCATATCTAATAATGTATTCCTTTTGATTTGGAGGTTTGTAGTTGCTGGGTGTCATCCATTCATACTCCCACTCAGTGTCTCCTCCATCCTCAATGTCACATTTAAGAGTGATCGTCTCTCCAGCGTATATCTCAGGCCAGTTGTGTTGCAGAGTCACAACGGCTCTGTGTATGACTGTTCATGATCGACATGCCACAAATAAAAAAATTAGAAAAGGTTAAACACCAAGCGTAACATTCTTAGTGTTAATCTTAATTTGTATTCATGAGCACACAATGCATTTATTCTGCATTTTGTAGTCCATCATATTACCAACTATTTGCTTTACCAACTGGATCGCTGTACTTTGTGTAGTAAACAGGCTCTCCTCTTCCTCCTCTGCACCGGTAGACTCCTCCTACTGAGACACGGACTGTTTCATTTGAGAGAACATCTTGTGTGGACACTGGTTCAAAGGTTTTCTGTCCTCTGTACCACAAGTATTCCCAACCAGATGATGATGATGATGATGATGATGATGATGATGATGATGATGATGATGATGATGATGGGTTCACAGAGCAGGTCAGGGTCACATTGCCCCCTGCAACGTCTTTGCTCAGTCGGGCCTTTGGTTGTGCTGTTTCATTTAGAACAAAGACATAAAAAGTAGTCATTATTGTCCCTGTGAGTTAGTCTAGTTTAAAAGATAATTCAAATTAATAATATATTTCTATGCAACATTCTTGGTGATGCTACAACTAATTATAGGAAATAATACAGAACATATGTAATCACTTATGTGGTATAGTAAACTGATGGAAATTTGGTTATCACACTCATTAACCAGTGGAGTTGTGGGTAAAATTTGTCTAATATGAAAACAAGTGAGAACAAAGACACTTTTAATGATAATCTAAACTCAACCTTCTCTTTTTCCCTTTGTTAAGTTTCAGTGTCTCTATGATAATGAAGAGAAATCTTCACTTTGCTTCTCTCTTGGAACGCCTGCCTTAGTATAAAAACTACTTACGTTCCATTTTCAGTTTTATTGGTTTGGATTCTTCGCTCTCAAATTTACACATGTAAGAGCTCCCGTCTGATTTGACTTGAACTGTGTTTTTTGATATTTTCAGTGGCTGATGGTTTGTGTCTATTTGAACAGGTGATCCGGCTTTGTAGAAGACAGCATTCTTCTCCTCTGTCTGAGTACGATGTCTACAGCGCAGAGTCACTGATTCTCCTTCAAACAAAGTGGATGCAGGAGTTTCCAGGATCACATCTTTATCTGTAACAAAGGTCATACCTTGTTCTACTAAATGAGCTCAATTAAATTAACATTTAGTATGAACAAATGTTTGAAAATGATCAGCAATGAATGTTTTCAATATATTTTGATTTGATATCATCATTATCATTATGGAATATAAACAGCTGAACCCTGCCCATCTTTCTTCTTATTTTAGTTCTCATGATTATGTAATAATTGGTCATTTTCAAAAAGTACAGGATTACAGTTACACAGCTTCATATACAGCATCAGTGGTCAAACTTTAAGGTATCTTAATATTACATTTTTAATATTAGTTTTTACACTAGATGAACAACATTTATACATTACATATTAGCATTTTGCCAAACCGGGTGATCATATCTACAAGGCTCTTAATAAATAAGTTGTAAAGTTGGTCATGGGGGTAAAACTTACCTGATACAGTTAGAGAGACTTTATTACTTTTTTTTCTAGTAGATGGCGAGAACAAGTTATCACCAATGCACTGGTATTCACCACTGTCACCTGTAGCTAGTGATTGTAAAGTATATCTCTTATGTGAGTTTAAGTTGAGAAATTGTCCACCATCCTTCCAGATTGCGTAATACCAGTCGGTGTATGTTCCTTCCCTAATGTCACATATGAAGGTAACAGACTCTCCGGTAAACAAAGTGGACCAGTTTGGTTCAATGGTCAACACAGCATCTAGAAACCAACACAAGATAGGTGGAGAGTAAAAATTGTTTTCTTTTATTCTATGTGTTTATCATACACTGACAAAACAGAACACAGAACGAGGATGTGGTGAAAAGTGATGAATATGGTGAGTTGCCATAAGTGAATATATAAAAAGAAATAAAATTATACAATTACCTTGAGCATGTCCACAATAGAGGAGCACTAAAATAAAGTTTGAAATCTCATCAGACATCAAACTGACAGAAACTCAAATAGCCTTGGGCATTTATCAATGGGAATTATGACAAACAAAGAAAGTAACTGATGTACTCACAGAAAACAAACAGCACACAGAGGTGTCTCATGTTCACACACAGCACCGATACCGTTGCTCTGCTGCTCTCTACTCTCTACTCTCTCCTCTCTCCTCTCTCCTCTCTCCTCTCTCCTCTCTCCTCTCTGCTCTCTACTCTCTCCTCTCTGCTTTTAGAAAGGTGTCTTTTCTTGTAAAGCTTTAAACTGCAGCACTGGATTGGAAGTTAGTTCAACTTCTGCTTGTCCTTCCTTCCCCTTTGGGTTTGACCACAGGATATGTTTTGCACATACAGTATCTAAGAAATAAGAATAATATAATCTCATAAAACATACATACCTGTAACCCTTAATGTTCCCTTAATGTGTCTTTGTATGCATGTATAGAACAGCCTGTTTGTTCGTCTAACACTCTCCAGGACAATATGTGATATGAAATGTGTTTTCATATCGTTTCATATCAATGTAAAAACAGTACAATGCATGTTTCTTACCTTTCTCTGAGCACCAATCAGGGCTCTGCCACAGTCAGCCAGGATTAAATAATCAACAGTACGTATTCTAGTTTCTTATCCACAGTCACCCTCCCATCTAATACTGAATGATTTCAGGACTATTTCACCACAGCTTTTATGTAATCAAAAATTCAACAGCAAGATTTTTGCAATGAAGTCAGAGGGTAAAAATGTATCATATTGCAATAAAGGCAAACACTATATATGTATATAAAACTCAAGTTCATAGGCCTATCTTAATATTTCTACCCACCATGTTTGACCCTGAGTGGCATGCTGTTTCAAGTATTTTCATAACATTTATTTAAATGTAAAAAAAATAAAGCATGTTCTTCACATTTCTATTAGGTTAAGCAGATTGTGAAATAGGGAGAGAAAAAGAGAGCAGTGTATTGTAATTTGTTTTTGCCACCTCAAAATCTTTGGCTCAAACAGTGTGTAGCCTAAATTTAGTAGCTGTGGTGTTAACAATGTCTTTCACAGCAACACCTCTCTATATGTGTAAAGAGGAAATGAGAAGTTACAGCAAACTCACACTATAGTTTGTTTCAGTATTTTTAATGATCACCTTCTGACTTTCCCTGCTTGCATTATGTTGCTTTAAAACATGGGCATCTCAAATTTCAAACGTATTTAAAAACTTAAAATAAGTGTTTATTTCGAGGTCTAACTGGGAACAGCTTTGATGATAATTAATGAACAATACTGCTTCATCAAGTACATTGTATGAAATAATGTATAACAGAGCACTTAAATCTTCGTATCCCTGACTTTACTTTTTTTTAAATATTTGTTGGGATTTTGTTTCAGGTATATGAATAGAAGTGCATCATCAACAGGGGCAAAGATGACAACATTCAAAAAACGATTCATGTTTAATCATTCATGGCGGCAACAAGACAAATATTCAAATATCTGACGTACACTTTTATGATACTGTAAATCAACGACGATCATTACAAATGTGGATGTAATTCTGAATCTGAATCTCATCTCTAAAGGGACCGTGAAAGGTGAACCGCGATATAGCGAGGGTTCACTGTATTAGTTTAATGGTGGCATCATGAAGAAACAGAGTGCAGACTATTGGCTGTGCTACAGGTGATGCTAAACTTGGTGGCCATAAAAAGTAATGTTATATCTCACCTGATACAGCTAGAGTAACATTATTACTCTGTTTGGTCAAATTTGTTGGGCCCTTGTGACGACCAATGCATTGATAATCACTACTCAAGTTGGCCGTTTGTTGACCATTTGTTGACCATTTGTTGACCGTTCCTATTAAATGAGTAATGCCAGTCAGTGTCATTTCCCTCTCTCATGTCACATTTGAAGGTAACAGGGCAAGTTGGGTTCAAAGGTCAACCGGTCGAGGCAGATGACCGCCCACCCTGAGCCATGGTTCTGCTCGAGGTTTCTGCCTCTTAAAGGACGTTTTTCCTTGCCTCTGTCGCCTAGTGCTTGCTCTTGGTGGGAATTGTTGGGTTTCTGTAAATAACATCACAGAGTACGGTCTAGACCTGTTCTTTTATGAAAAGCGCAATGAGATAACTGTTGTTGTGATTTAGTTCTATATAATTAAAATTTAATTGAATTGAAATTGAAAGGTCAGCTCAGCATCTAAAACCCGACAAAGAAGACAAATCAACAGTTAGATACACAGAGTATAACAACGTGGAAATATGAAAAGATGTTTGAACACTATGCAATGACACAATCTTAAACACTACTTTAGTAATAATTTACAAGGCCCCCTGTTAAAAGGTTTTATTCTTTGGTTTCAATGTATTATGGAGTATTTCATCGTATAATAATTAAAAAAAAATAAAGGTTATTACTTCACGGATTTCGCCTATCACGGGTTCTTTTTGGAACGTAACCCCTGAGAAAAACGAGGGTTCACTGTAATAGCTAACTGAAGTCATCAAAGTCTTGTAAACTTTAGTGTGCGAATAGTGTAACTATTTACATCACAGTTTAGGTCATGACTGAAGGTTAATGTAGCCAGCCATCATCTACATTACATTTGGATTAAAAGTCACCTTTTTATGCATGGTGATCTTAAATTGTCTGCATGTCCTGACATAGCTCACATGTTTTGATTCTTTTAGGCTACCTTCTACTGTCCTACGACAACATTTCAAATCATTACAGTAAAAAAAAAAAAATTTCTCATACTGTCTGTCTGAATATACCTGTATTCATTTTCTGTCTAAAATGCTGCATTTTAGATTCTGTCTCTTTAAGCTCCAGCTCTGATTGGTCAGCATTACCGAGTCTTCTGCATCTGCAATTTCAGTTTCCCTGCAGCATTATTGCAGGGAAATAACGGCACTGTAGCGTCAATTCCTACTGTGAAAAATCATAAAACTTCATAGCCAGATATGTTCCAGCAGAAATCCGATTCAAAATTGGGTAGAAATGAACAACACCGCCAACCAAGGTTACAGGTTTCTCTGATGTTAGCACGTTAGCAGTGTATGTAATGTAAACACCTGCAGTAACGTGCGTTGAACAGATGACCAAATATTTAAAATAAAAAGATGAAAAAATTAAATAATCTGTCATGAGTTGATGTCAGCCTCTAGCCAAAATAGAACAAATAGTTGGAAACAGAGTATACAAGACGGTATGAAATCTGAGTTTTTTTGCTACTTTTACATAACCTTTACCTCACTATTTGAAACTTTGGCAACGATGACCCATGGCCTCTCTTGAGAGCAGGAAGGACAAATATACCAGTAGGGGGCACTTTGACACTGACCTGTTCTGTGGAAGGCTCATATGAATGGTTCAGACATACCTGCGATTCCCATGAAGCTACGAACAGCGATGTGTATCGTGTTGAGATAACTTTTGAGTTATGTTACTTTTTTTTTTTTTTTAAAGAGTAGCCTGCATTTATGATTACCTAGAATAGTATTGAGCACTATATTGTTTTTTCTGTTGATTTTATATTTCTGCTTGAATGTCTATTGTTTGTTTGTGGTGTGAACAGTGTCCAACAGGATTTTTGTGACCCTGCAACACAACTGGACTCAGATATTCAGCGGTGAGACGATCACTGCCAGATGTGAGATTAAGAGAGTATGAGACACTAAGTGGGAGTATGAATGGAGGACAACCAGCTCAAACACACCTCCAACACACGGTGAATACAGAATTAGCAGTGCTTCTGTTTCCCACAGTGGACAACACTGGTGTAAGGGTAGATGGGACTCGTATTCCTCAACAGAGTGGAGTAATCCCTTACCACTGATAGTATCATGTAAGTCAGATTGTCTTTCATTCATACTGTGTTTTAATCTGTCCATTTATGAAGAAATGCTTTTTTTCTTACCATAATCTACAGTATATACACCCAAGCCAACAGTTATTGCAGATAAGAGAACTGTACCAGTTGGGGGCAACAAAACACTAATCTGCTCTGTGGAGGACTCAGACTCCGCTGAGTGGAAACACTATTGCTTCATACGTACCTCTGTGTTTAGTGGAAGTCAGAACATTAGAGATGGTGAACCAGATAGAGTTATCAGTATTTCACAAGAAGGTATCTACCACTGCAGAGGAGGAAGAGGAAACCCAGTTTTCTTTACAGAATACAGCGATCCAGTCACCATTGAAGAATTAGGTGAATGTTTATGCTTTAGTTGGGAGCAATACAGCATGCAGAATTAGTTCTTAAAACTAGTTTTCTTTGTTTCCAACATGGCTGTTGTGTCCCTGCAACCCAACTGGCCTCTGATATTCAGTGGTGAAACGATCACTGTTGCATGTGATATTTCTAGAGTTGGATACACTGAGTTGCATGAATACACAAGAGTGGGAGTATGAATGGAGCAAACCCAACTTAAACACAATTCCAACACACAATGGATACATCATTAGCGGTGCTACTGTGTCCAACAGTGGGAACTACAGGTGCATGGGTACACCAAAAAGGGACTTGTATTCCTCAACAGCGTGGAGCAATGACATCACATTGACAGTTTCAAGTAAGAACTGTGCAAAGTGTTTCTTGTGCATCATCACACCAAGATTATGGACACTTACCAAATGAAAAAGCAAAGGCTATATAGAAGGCCACATTTACTGTGAATTATCATGCATTTTGTATTCAGTTTTTTTTTTTGGTCCACAAGTGTTTTAGTGTTACAGAAGGTAGTGCTATATTTAGTATGTGTCCATTTTCTTAAAATGGCTTAACTGGAGTAATTCACAAAGACAGTATTTTATGTCTTTTTTCTGAACTTAAAGGCACACAGACCAAAGGCTAACCTGAGTGCTGACAACAGAGCCCTACCAGCAGGGGGCAGTGTAACCTTGACCTGCCCATTGAACCTGTCATCATTATCATCATCATGATGATAATGATGACAGGTTCATCTGGTTGGAAATATTTTTGGTACAAAAGAGATAAAACCTCTGAACGCACAAGATGTTGTCTTCCTCTCAACTGGACAGATCTCTGTCTCAGTAAGAGGAGGAAGTCCTGTCTCCTACACAGACAGTCTCTCCCTGACACTGTCAAATTATCCTAAATCAGACTTTGTTGCATTTCTTTTTCTCATAGCTAGGAGGTTAATCTTGATTCAATGGAAAGCTAAGCGTCTTCCCGCACATGTGCACACATGTGCTTTTGACTCCTTTGACCAGCAGTTTCCAGAGCCTTCAGAACTGCCATAACTTCTTGCATGGATGTAATTGTAAAAGTCTAACCGGACATCACACCGCTACCGACTTGAGCGTCTAAAGTTACCGGAAGTCATTCATTTTCAATGGAAGCCGGCTTCTCTCAGCTGCAAGGAGCGGCAAATCTGTCGGCGTCGCGTTTTGAGCGTCAATCATAAACTTTCTGGTGGAGCGGCAAGCAGCGGCTAACATAGACAATCGGAATATAGATGTCCTTCGCGCTGGCTGATCCCAGAGAAACATACGATGTAAACTTTCGTTCCTACCAAAACATTGATTCTGAGGACAATCTCATAATCGCCGTTGCTGGGTTACCTATCGTTTATAATATACCGTTGTTTGTACATAGGGACCAGTTAAAGTTACCTGCCGGTCACATCGTCTCTAATGGGCCGCCCACAGTGAAGTCCTGCGCGGGTCACTAGATTAGTCTGGCGGCTGCTCGCTCTGCCTGCACGCCGCTACGGCTCAGCGGCTAACGAGCGAGCTAACTGCTAACAGACCCCGCTGCGACCAATTAACAATACAACTGCTGTTATTATATATGTAATTTATAAAAGGTTTCTAGTGTCACTGTATTGGCCGTGGCTGCGTGTGCTTCTCCCGGTCGAACAGTGAACGCCGCCACGTCAGAGCGGCCAAAGCGTCAAAAAGCTTCCCCGTACTTTAGGACAAGCGTCCTCGGCGGGGCGGCCAGAGCTTTTATGCTGCTCAAGTCGGTGGCGGTGTGTACGTGGGGAAAATGTGGACTGGTCCTCTCTAGTAAGTATCGTAATTTCAGTGAGAAAGGCCAGAGATGGACTTCAACAATTGCTGTTTTGCAATTATAAACTAATGGAGCAGGTTAGGATACCTGCTAACAAACTAACAATAGTTTCCTGGTAATTATCTACTCTGATCAAGATGCCCACCCTTTCAACAGTGAGTTCTTTGATGGCTGAACTAAAATGTCCGTTCTTTGGTTCTAGGCAGCACTGCCACCATGTGTCACACAGTGTAGTTGCAATCAACAGCAACAACCTCAGTTCCTAAATGCAGATGTTCTGAATCCAGCCAAGGACTGATAGGAGAGACCCCCTTATATATATATATATATATATATATATATATATATATATATATATATATATATATATATATATATATATATATATATATATATATATGTATATATGTATATATGTATATATATATATATATGTATATATGTATATATGTGTGTCCCTTGGCCTTGGAGTGATTTGACATATTTTGGCCTATTTTACACACTTCTAGTCTTAGTTATGTGAAAGTGCTATATTTGTGCTTGGATCATTTATCTGTTTGTAGTTTTTTCTTATTTTTTTTTATTGATTTTCTTATTATTATTTATTTTTTTCTCTGTAAAGGTCTATTTTGTGTCCATGGCAAATTGAACTTTTGGTTGGTATATTATTTGTTGTATATTTATTGTTGCCGGGCCGGGCCACCTCTGAAAAGCTTTTAGTAGCTTATTTGGGGTTCCCCGTTTCACGCAGTCTGCATATGATCATTGTACTTCCTGAAATTGTATTTAAAGATACAATGATGACTTGAAATAAACAAAATGAAATGAAAAGGACAACACAGGAGAAATGTATTAGATCAGGAGAGAGACTTTATTGTACATAGTAGGAAATGTACAGAGTCTTTGGAGATTAGACACCATTGTTATATAATTGTTAAATAATTTTTAAAGGGGTAGAAAAGCCAAGACATATCCCCCTGATGGAGTCTAGAAACTGGTGGTGTTGGCAAAGGAGCCCAAAGACCAGACCAAAGTAGTCGCCGGAGCGTTCTGCTGGAGATAGACCCAGATGGTGACCGGAGGTGGAAGGGGATGAGGAAGGTTGCCGGCCTTGCCTGAAAATGACAGCTGACAGCAGCAGACAGAGAGAAACAGATTTAAAGCAGGGACGTAATGCTGTGATTGGATTGTAAATTTCATGACCAACTCAGGTTGGTTTACTAAAAAGAGAAGAAAAAAAAAAGGGGTTGTACAAAACATTTATCACATTACATAATCTACACACAGCTAGACACACTTTGTGCTCCTCTACACTGAAAAAGGACACTTTGTAATACGTAACTCCCTCCAATTCTCCCTCAAATACATCAAACAAACACATGACTTATCACTACACACAAGAAAACCCCATCTGTTGGTTCTACCCAAAGATTTCAGTGATGACATCATGAACTCATAAATACACAGGAAATGCCCCCCCAAACATTTGTGAATGGTGGACCAGACAAAGGAACAGAGAAAAGGTGAGTGAGTGCGAAGAAGCAAACAATTAGCTGTTCCAACCTGCAACTTGATACATCTACTGAAACTAAACTGTGGTTGTGTGTTTGCTTTAAATTAAACTAGAACTAAATTAAACTATTTGTAGATTCAACAACTTTAACGCAAACAAACCCGGGATAGTACATGCTGAAATGTTACACAAAAGCAATGTTCAAATTAGCAAACTAAAAATGAATACATGAAAAAAGCTTGAGCAATGTGAAAAATATCTGGACAAATGTACATGAGACAAGCACAGGGACCATATGGTGAGTATACAGGAATCTCACTTACTTTCTTATATAATCACTTAAACACAAATATGATATTTACTTAAAAAGAAAGTGTGACCTGATGACGCAGTCAACATACAGTAGGCTTCAGAGTTATTTCTACCCACACACAATTTAGATATTTTAACAAACATATTCACTGAGAAACCTTATAGTCTTTAGCTTTAAAAAAACACAAACCTAAATTTGTTATCTTAATGTTCATACCTTGTCCAACACATTCAAAGAATATTACTATATATCATTCTGCATATCTGTTCTCTCTCTTATCTTTGCACTGTCCGTTTTCCTTATTTAGGTCTAGTCAAAACTGCAGTATAACGTTAATGACAGCTGCGTTGATGGCAATGTTATTGATATGAATTGAGAACTTCTTCCATTGTTTTCTGCTACAAGTATTATTTTAGTCATAGTTCCAAAATCTTTATTGTTACTATAACTGCCACTGTTCATCATTCCAATTGCTATAATTATCAATCACATTTCTCTATATCTGTGTCAGTGTGAGTCCAGACCGGCAGTGACGGATGGTGCACACAAAGAGCCTGGGTCTGTCCGAGCTATCTGCATAAAAGAAAGTTTTCCCTCGCCTCTGTTGCACCAAATGCTTTCTCATGGGAAATTGTTGAGTCTTTGTAAATTAGAGAGTGTGGTCTAGACCTACTCCATCTCAAAATTGTCTTGACACAACTCTTATGATTTCATACTATTAATACAATTGAATTTGATTGCCTCTCTTCACATGCTGCATTTTCGGTGCTGGATGTGAGGATAAGCCCCCCTTTGTTCTGTGAGCTGGGGTTGGAAGAGGAGTGGAGTACTGTAGAAGCACTTCTGGGTCTTTGTGGTGATCACATACAGTCACTCTTTGGATACTTCAGGTGTACTGTGCTAATCTTCGACTTGTGAAGGACTCATTGCATGTAATCAGATCAAATACAAATATCCTTCCAAAACAACCCAAGGTACCCAGAGAGTTTATGAAAAAATCCCAAATTGCTCTATTTAGTTTCTTGGCTAAAATTAATGTAGCATATCTATGCGATCAGGGATGCAATTTCCACACTTTAAAGTGATGAAGCAAATCTAACATTTACTTTTTGTCACCTACTAATATAATATACTGTGACGGTAAAATTGTACAATTTAATAAACAGATGGCTGTATTTTTGCTAAAAGATCCAACTAATGATCACTGTTTTATCAGTCCCGGCCACACTGCATGTTTGGCTTGCTGTCCCACTTTCTGCCATCCATCAATTTTTTTTCTTCACCACAGAGTCTGATAGACCAGAAAAGGAAACAGACGTTCCTCTCCCCACAGAGATGGCTGGTGGTCGCCGCCGATGCTTGAGCTGCTTCTTAGCATACAGTGTTCTGCTCCGGATTGGGGTCTGCCTCCATGGTACGTACACCTCTGGTTAATTCATGCAGGTCAATGCTTTGAGATGTACAATATTTGTTTACTTCTGAATAGCAGAAGTGAAGTATAGGTTAGTAAGTAGCAGTATTTCAAATGTCATCTGGGAAAGACTTGTCTTTGTGTTTTGTGTGTTTGCGGCTGTTTTAGTGCTAATTGTAGTTTTTTCAATTACACTTTTTTCCCCATAAAGATCCAAGATCCAATTCCATAGATCCAATAAATTCTCCTTTTTCATAATAGGCACATTGTCAGCATATTCCCATTAAAAACGACTCAGATGGACATTTTCTACTCTGCTGTACTGTGGCTAAGATACATTGCAGACCTGGCAAGTTTTCCAAAAGATTTGGTAATTTCTATTAATTTTAAACAGTTCTTTGACTTCTGGAATTTTTCCAAATTATTTCTAACATGCAGTTATTCAACTGATACTAAAAAAAGAGAAACAGACTCTGGATCCCCCATTACTCAGTAATTACAGAACACTTTCAAAATAACGATTTTTATCTAAGGTGCTGGAGAAAGTCATGGCTACTCAATCTCTTTTAGGAACTATAATAGTCTTTAATAGTTTTCAGTCAGGTTTTAGAGCTTGCCGTGGCACAGACACAGCCCTTGTGCAGATTTCATTTTAACAACATTTATATCTATCCAATAGAAGCTTCTCTGTTTCAGCAAATAGCTGTTGCTCATTTCAATTGTGAAGTTTATATACTGTTTTTTTCTTTTCTAAACCACTTTGGAACCTTGTGAAGAAAAGTACTACACAAAGTTTATTATTACTACTTACTGTTTTATTGTTAATAATAATCAATATGAACAGAGACAAGGGCTGTTGTGACCCTGCAACCCAACTGGCCAAAGATATACAGGGGAGAGACGATCGGCCTCAGATGTGAGATACAGAATGGAGGAGACAATACGTGGGAGTATGAATGGACAACAACCAGCTCAAAGAAACCAGACAGAGAATATAGATTTAAAGCTCATATCATGCACAGTGGATCCTACAGATGTAAGGGCAAAAACAAAGACAAGCAGTCTTCAACAGAGTGGAGTGATACCTTACAACTGACAGTACATGAATGTAAGTTTCTTTATATTTAATTTACAATAAAAATGTCAATGTTTAAATACATATTTAAACAATTCATATATTTTATGATAGCACTTTAAGAAAAGAAACCACTAAAACAAAAATCCCTTCCCAACAGCTACACCTGAGCCTGTCCTCACTGTGTCTCCACGATGGCCGAATCCTAAAGACTTGGTAACTCTGAACTGTAAGGTTGAACATCCGTCTGCAGGATGGAGCTTCTACTGGTATAAGGCTGTTCCCATATTCCAACCACAAAAAAACTACATCCATAAGCTACTACCTGGTTTGGACAATGGGTCTGAAAATGATTCCTACATTGTTCGTGGACAGCCACACACTGCAGCATATTACTGTAAAGCTACAAAAGGAAGACCGGCCTATGACAGTCAAATAAGTCAGTATAGGTTTGTCTGGTCTAGAGGTCAGTGTGTTTTGTTTCTTGCTTTGTTTCTCTCACAAAACATATTTATTCAGAATAAAAATGTATTGAGCCCAATCATGTAAGATGTTAATGTTAGTAACCCAATGAGTTCTCTATTAAAGCTAGCATCATTAAAAGATGTTTTTTCTTCTTCTTTAAACCCACACATAAAACAGAATACTGGCAAATTACTAATTTGAAGAACTGTTTTTAAATAGGAACTTGGCACTAAATGTTTCAGGGTCCAAACAGAATTTAAAATCCAGTTCAACTTTCACAAAAAACTGAGGAGAACCTTTGTTATACTCCATTACTTTAAGTTTCACCTCTTTTAAAGTAAATGGCATCACAATTGCTGTAACACATTATTTAGTAATTCTATCTTTTTGGTCCAAAAACTGAGACACCATTTAGCATGTGACATACAAAAATGTCTGAAAATGTTACTTTGCCTTCATATGTAGGACAATATTTTAACAATTGAAAGGATTCAACACAAGCTAAAGGCACATTTTCGCTGTGGTGTCCTTAATTGTTAAATAGGTTTTTGCTTGGTTTTTCCCATTTTTTTTCTTTTTTCAGAGATCAACTCAGCAGCTTCTCTCACAGTGACTCCTGATAGAGTGCAACACTTATTTGAGTCTGTGTCACTGAGGTGTGAGGGAAACTCCACCCAGTGGAGAGTGATGATGTTTACTGCAACAGACCAACTCTCCTGCTGTTATGGCTGGGGAACAATGAACGGATCAACATGCAACATTGACAGCTTAAAAAACAGTGATTCAGTGTACTGGTGTGAGTCTGGATCTGGAGATTACAGCAACGCTGTCAACATCTCTGTACGCTGTACGTTCAGTAACACAGCTCTGCCATGTTTCATATTTTTTGGCATGCTACGGACATATATTCATATGAGGAAATTAAGGGTTTTGGGACATTCTCTTTTCAGAATTATAAAAAAAATTCCTGAAAAACCTAGTAAAATAATTTACTATATGTACTATACAGCCTTTTAAAATGACTAAATACTTGTACGTCTGGATGAGTTAAATTCACTTCCTTCTGTGGCCAATAAAATCCATATTAAACTATTTAACTGAAATCATAAAATCAGTAATGAATGACAGTAGCATACTATTTTCATAATAGTTTCTTTCTGCAGTGTACAGGCTTGAAAGCAGTTCATCTCTATTGACGCTGTACACTGCGGTCACCACTGGAGCTTTTATCATTCTCCTGCTCTTGTTGTATCGCTTTATAAAGTCCAAGGGTGAGAAAACAAATTCTCAGGAGTTCTTATTATATGGCACTGACGATAAGAACATTCTGCAATATTAAAAACAATGAATAAATGTTTTGTTTTGTTTTTTGCAGGTCCATGCAATGACAGGTTGGTGCAACTATCTCCCACTTTGAAGCAATACTTTTTATGTTTTCCTGCTAAATTTACTGCAATTCCCGAATGTGTCAGAACCCCACAGTGTCAGAGCACCAATCAGGATGAACTGGTCGACAAGGAGGAAACTCAAGAGCACGTATACGCCTCTCCTCTTCCAGGTCAGCCTTTCTGAATGGTTTTACTCTTTCTAATATCACTGCTGGGTTTTATATAAGAAATGCCACAATCTAAACAACAAGATCTCTTACAAAATCACTTTTCAACAGCATTCCTCTGCTGCAGGTTTAACACTGTTGAATTGTACTAAACCAGTTGTTAAAATGTTACCTAAAGTCATGGAGATGTCAGAGATGAAGTGACTAATTTGACTTTGGCTTGATTTTCACTGACCTGTAGGTGACGATTGTATCTACGAATCAATCGGTGGTTGTAAAGACAATGGAAATGGTACAGTAGAAACATATTGTAATGTGGGAATATTGGAGGCGGTTTTCTGACTGATTGATTGATGATGAAAACATTCATGTTTTTAGATGAACAAACAGAAGAATACAATGATGCCACATTTAATTTGATTGAGCTCAAAGGTCTTGACAAGAGGACTAGGCCTGATGATCCAGTGGAGAACTCAGACTACTATAATGTGAATCCACATTAAACCACAGGTTCAGTACATCATCTGTTCATCTGCTGGTTTAAAATTAATTTTTTAATCAGTATGTCTGTTTTCCAGCTTTTTGACTGTTATCTTGCTTCAGGTCCATAAAGATAAGTTATTACATTCATGTTAAGCCGGTTTATGCAGTATTATACATTCACATAATAATAATAATAATGTATACCTTTTATTAGTCCCACAAGGGGAAATTACAATTTACACTCTGTTGTTATTACACACAGGCCTGAATTACACACACATGCTCAGTACCTATACATGCACTAATGGAGAGATGTCCATGGGAAGTTGCCTCAAGCAGTTGGGGGTTCGGTGCCTTGCTCAAGAGCACCTTGGCAGTGCCCAGGAGGTGAACCACCACCATACTTTGGTCCGTATGTGGACTTGAACCAGCAACCCTTCAGCTTCCAACTCAACTCCCTACAAACTGAGCTACTGCCAGTATTGTTGTTTAAAATAACATAATACAGTATATGTAATTTTGCCTATAGTTGTATAACTAAACTTACTGTTAATCTTCTGTACTTTTTTTTTAAAGAACCAGGCTGTGAGACTTTTTTACACTTTCTCATGTCTGCAGGTTAACATTATCAGCCACTTGGTGGCACCCTGCATTTTTTCTTTTTTCATTTTTAAGTTCATGTGGTCTCTAAATATCTTTGCAGATGCATCAGCAATTGAATTCATGATGTATAATATAATGTTTATTTAGTTTTCATAACTTTTGGCATGCCATGCTACCTGTTATTGGTTTAAATAAGGCAACTATGTATGATCTCTTCTATTTATTGCGCAACAGCTCAATAAAAGGAGATCATACATAGTTTTACGTTGTATTATAAGTACTCCATACATTGAGATTCATTTTGACGTTACGAAATAATTAAATTACCTCTTGCCATACGGAAATACTATTGTAAAATAAACCCATTGTAAAAAAAAAAAATGCGATTTTTAGTTAAACTGGTTTGTGTTTCAGAGCTTTTCTAAAGAATATGGAGTCTGGTGTTTCATTTAATATGCCAATGCTATTTGTGCTGGGTTTCTCCTTATTTTAAAAGACATTTCAGTAAACTTGGTAGCGTTACACTTTCTTGGCTTCACCAAGTATATTCCGTTACAGTAAATATCCAAGGTAACTACGTTAAAGTCAACATGAACAAATTGTAAAATAAAGTTTATAGTAGACAATTATGAAGACAGAGCACATATGACTTCGGCAGAGGCCTGTGCTCAACAGAAACAGCAGTACTTTGTTGACTTGTAGAGATATCTGATGACAGGAAGTGGTAAATGTGGACCCTAATCTCAAAGCTTCACACATCTAGATCAATCAATAATCCGGTCAGGGATGCAGATAATCTAAAATTCACCTTCCAGTGTCAAAGAGTGTGATGGTGAAATTGTACACTAAAACAGCTGGGTGTAAATTTGCAAAGATCTAGTCAAGGATCTATTCTTCAACTCTCATTCAGCTTTTCATTAGGCCCAACCAGACTGCACGTTCTGCCTGCTGTCAATTTCTTTTACTCATCACAGCAGAGTTCGAACCAGAAGAGGAAACAAGTTGTTCTTCTTTCTCACAAAGATGGCTTGTGATCTTCGATACTCACGCTTGTTAACGTACAGTGCTCTGCTGCTGATTGCGGTCTACATCCATGGTATGTACCACTCTGCTCAGTAAGGCTGTGCAGTTTTACTGTTATTAGCAATAATTGTTTGGCTAAGGCACTCTTGGATGAGCTTAGAATTGCAGAGCTGTACTGTATGTATGTCAACCTTACAGTATTTCCTGGATGCACATATTATCAGTATCTATCATAAGTTTTCAATTACATGCAAGCTAATTTAATTACATTTTTATTTTATTTTTTATTTTCAAATGTTTTAATGTATTTCTTTGCCCTAGAAAGAATGACCTGTGTAAAATGTTTTTTTGTTCCAATAAATGTAGATTTTTTGACAATTTTTTTTTTCTTTGTTTCTCTTTTTCTTCTTTCACCAATAACAATATCAATTTGACAAAGACAAAACGATGATGCTCACTCTGTTGTTTGCTCATGTGTTTCAGATGTGGAGGCTTCCAGTTGTCAACGTGTCATCCATAAAAACATTGGAGACACCGTAGAGTTTTCATCATGCTTACCAACTGAAGGGCACACAACGGCAAGATGGAAATATAAAGGGTCAATAATAGCAGACAAAGATGATGTCTCTGGAGAACATCAGTTCAAGGGAAGATCAGACCTAAACCCCACAAACCTTAGTTTAACAGTGAGCAGACTGACTCTCAAAGACTCTGGTGATTTCAGTTTTGTCTCAGAGGGTGAGGGTGGCATACAAAGGGAAACAGTCACTTTCACTCTGAAAGTTCACGGTAAGACATAACCAAGTTACCTAATAATTGTTGATTTATTTTTCCCAATAGATCAGATTCCATAATAATGGTAGCAGAGAGAACTCATGAAGAGGTTTTCTTTATTTGCTTGTTTTCTGTGCTCCCTTGACCATCATAATTTAATAATGGTAAATATAATATAATAATATATTTGCATATTTATTTAAATAGCTAATCTTGTAGACTGTGTCTACACACTATCATTTCTTTGTGGTTTTATTGTTATGCTTTTATACTTATGATGTATAGTCACTGAGTCTGTCCCTAGTCTGGGACTTCCCTTGCTTCTTTACTGATATTTAAAAGATAATCTGCTTTTTGGGCTACAGATATGTGTTTTGGAAGCAAATACAGACAACTCACCAGATCTTAGTTCCGAAATAGAAGTTAACAAAATAGATTTTGTAATGAAAATATTCTGATGTGAATGGTTTGTTCTGTGGGTCGAGTTGTGAGTTCTGCTAAAGATGCATTTGTTGATGTTTTGATGGAGATTAGCTGAAATCTCTCTCTCTCTCTCTCTCTCCAAACCGTCCCATTAGAGCCCTTAACTTTCATAATTGTTTCAAATTCTACGTGGCACACCTTAAACGGAGCCTGTACAGTTTTGCTGGAGTGCCGTGCAACCTCTGACATCAGTAACAGTGACATCACCTACACATGGGCCGTGGGGAATCAAACCATACGAGGCCCCAGACTGGAATACAGCATCAAACCTCAGGACAAAGACACCATATTCACCTGCACAATTACCAATGAAGTCAGTAAGATGGAGGCAACCAAAACAGAGACGTGCAGAAACAGTACGTCTGGCACACCAGAAACAGGTATGTGCAGAGGAGTGATTGTAGTCTATTAGTGGGGGTCAATAATGTTGTCTGATGATGCAGAAGAAAAAGAAGCACAGGAAGTAAGGCAATATTTGATATGTAAATGGTTTCACTTAACTAACTGTAATTATATTAAAGATATCCTCATATGCATTTGGATGACTCATATTACAGTGGAAATAAAAATAAAAAAATTCAAATACAAATGCTGAATTTCAGGTTTTCATACTACTTGCTACCATTGTTGCTCTTAATACTACGTCATCTTCAAGCGCTGCATAGCTGCTCTACTGCCCAGTGCGGTCTATACACACTCTAAAGGGGCTTATCAGCCACTGCTGTTAAAAGTTTGGAGTGAGAATGGGTTGTGCAGGAAGAAAATAAAATATGAATTGCTTTAATTTTGTACAATACACGTTAAACAGTATCCATAAGGAAAGTATGATTTAACTTTGTTCATATATTTATTGCAGGGTTCCCTGTACAGTTGATTATTTGGCCGGTTATTGGAAGTTTACTGATTTTTCTACTGCTGCTCTCGCTGCTTTTCTACACAAAGTCAAAGGGTGAGACCTCCTCTTGAAAATATAAAATGGCTAACATTCTGATTATCCAAAAATCACTGAATGCTTCTGAATTTAATAAACAACACAACACATTTTTCTTTTTCACAGATCCATGCTGTAACAGGTTGGGGCTTCTTTCTCTTCTTTTCTCATACAACTAAACAGCAGTAATATACTGTTCAGTATATTTACTCTTTACTGTAATTCATATTTAAAAAGAACTGCTAATTATGTTTCAGGGCCACCCAGTCTCAAACAGTCAATCAGGACGAAACTGAACAGCATGTGTACTCGTCTCTTCTACGTGGTCAGTCTTTCATCCACTTCTGTTTGCTTTCATAAGTATTTTAAAGGGTGTGTACTCGATATTCAGAAAAAGTGGTCTGGGATTGCCTCCACACAGCACTCACAGACCATTCCCAAACTTTAGTATTACACTCAGCTGGTATTTGAAAAGAAATTGCCAAATAAAACGTGTTTTTATACACTCACAAACATTCCACATTCAGAAGATGCAGGTACAGTATAGCTTGTGCAAATTGTGACCAATGGCTTCTTAAAAGAGTATGGCAACAGACATAAGGTAATTGAATGTTTTTTAACTACCACAACTTTGATTAAAAACTATTTCATACTTCTACTAAACTTTAAACAAATCACAAACAGTACATGATCATAAAAGCAACAGTTAAATTATGTTGAATTTAGTATCTCGCCAAAAGTATTTTACTAAACATCTGGTGGAAATTGATGTGCAATTACTAATTATCTGGATAAGAATGATTTTGATAGTGTTTTCATGCACTCACAAACATTCAATATTTTTGACCATACCTTTATTATCTCTGACATGTAGGTGAAAGTTGTGTCTATGAAGTAATGAGAAGCCCTGCAGATGTCAAAACAGGTACAGTATAGATTGTGACTAATTGTGACCAATGGCTACTTATAAAAAGTATGGCAACAGACATAATGTAATTGAATAAACCTTGACTACCACAACTTTGATTAAAAATCAGTTTAATACATTAACTAAATAAAAAAAAAAAAATCAGTACATGATCATAAAAGCAACAGTTAAATGATGTTGATTTTGATTTTTGACCGTACCTTTTACCTTTTCTTATCTCTGGTAGGTGATGGGTTGTGTCTATGAAGCAGAGAGGCTCTGCAGATTCTGGAACAGGTACATTTTAATAAGTCAGTGGTTCAATTTAAATTCAAGTAATGAAAAACTGTCTTATTTTAGTTGGACCACCAAATCAATACAGTAATCACACCATGATCCGTTTTTCTCAAAGATCTTGACAAGCAGACTAAGTGCACAAAATATATTTAATTTTTCTTTAATTTAAATGAATGCAAAATATGCATATAAATATCATGTTCCTAGATCAGAATACATTTATATACATATTCTAAAAAAATTACAAATATTTACCACTTACCACCTAAAAGATACAAGTGCACTGCAGTCCTCTGAGCGGTGACATTTTGAATTACTGTGTCACTGTGGCATTAGCGCTGTCTAAATGTGGCCATTACTGCAATACTTTAAAATACTCTGAAAGAGGAACTGTGAAGACTTCTCACTCACGGTGACCAACATCGTTTTGTGTATTTCATATCTGGCTGCAAATATCTAGAGTGGCTACTGGAGAAAAACACAGACAAAATAATTTCTTTCACAGTTGTATTTCTTCTGAACAAAACTGCATTGAGCTTCATCTGATCTTACCTTTTGGATTATGCTGTTGCTGTGTTGTGTTGTGTACAGTTACATTGATTTTTCTGGTTTGGTTCTAGACCTAAAAAAAGAAATTAAAATGAAATGACATACAAAACCACATTCATGTTGAGGCTGTTTAACAAAAAAGGTACTATTGTATGTATTAATCTGTCTACACCTTAACTATATATAAAGATACTCTAAATGGAGGGAAAAGTGGACTTTTTATATTTTCTATCTTTAAAAGGTCTTTACAGTGTTATAAGTAAAAGGAAGTGTGTTTTAAAAGAGTGTCAGTGATGTCAGTATTTCTGTTCACACTGATAAACTCTTTTCATGCAGGTTAACAATTTTAGACACTTGGTGGTGCAATGTGGTTACCTTCCAGTTATTAGCAGCTTGGTGGTTCATGTGATCAAAGGTCATTGCAGCTTCATCAGTCTGCACATCCATGATATACAGTATAACTTAATGCATTAGCACATTTAATGTCTTATATCATTGGATAAGAGTGTTACTTTCAATTATTTTAAATGTTTAATTCAAAATATTTTTCTCTATTCAGGCAACATCCTTGTTGAGTACTATGTTGTATTTAAACTATTGTACATATGTTCCTATGTGCCTTATATTGAATTTGTTGGTCAATACTAGGAGTATCCTATTTACATTTAGATTAATTTGTATGTCAGCAAACTAATTGTATGTCAAAAAATGAATGAGCATTATTAACTTGGTAAAAATGTTATTATGAAATAAAAATATATACAACTCATCTGGTTTGTGTTTCAGAACTATTCAAAAGGATGTGAAGGGTCACGATGTGCCGTTTAACATGTCTGTTACATCTTGGTTCTCTTTCTTTGATTACTCACTGGCCGGTGTCATTTAACTGTCCCTGCATCACTTCTCCTTTCAAAAGAAATGACAACAGACATGTTGATACACTTCAGGGTTTTACCAAGTAAGCAGTCCACTGATATGTCCAAAGTGACAACTTAAAAATGTGATGAAATTCAAAATATAAAAGATTGTGACGGAGAGAAATGGAGTGTTGGCCATGTAAAAAGTTCTTAAAATAGAAGTTGAGACATTTAATTCACTAGCTGATCACAGTGCATAAACATGGAAATGACTTAATACATCCCACCTGCAAACTCCCTAAATAGTTTCAGCAATTGTGCTCAATGTTTAATGCTCTGCTCTATAAAGAATGTGTTATAGCTTATTTTCAACAAACTTGCCAAACCTCACGACCATATAGGTCATTTTTCCTTTCCCTCTAATGTGACCCACAGTAACATGTGTTAGATGAACGGTCCTAGCGGTGGCAGCAAATACGACCCACTGGAGCATTTTTTTAGCCTTTTAACAGACTTTAGGCACTCTCACTCACTCACCTTACTACTTGCCTTTCTCAGTTCATAATTACTATGGCCATTAGACGGATGCTGCCACTAAAAATGTAAATATAGGTTGTAATTGCAGCTTGAACAAACAACTTATCAGGCCCGTTGTGGGGAGGAACTGACTGACCAACATAACACAAACAAAGTGACAGACATGACATGAGTTGGCTGTGTGGCTCCTGTGAGGTGAGATTTCAGTGTTGAGCGATGTTTACCAGTCATAACAATGTATGAATTTCTAGAGAAGCAACACCAGTGTGTGGTTTTAACATTTTGTATTTGTGAGAAGAATTAAACACGGTTGAGCTGGCTGCTTCTTAAGTAGACAGCATTCATATTGCTTGTGTTTCATCTTGTGGGTTTCACATGAGGGTTTGACTGTGTTTAAAGTTCATAGGAAAACAAGTGATCTTGCAGGCAGTGCAGAGACCACCTCTGCAGAAACCCCACGCAGTATTGTGTAGTGACGTTGTTTAGCCCGCGGGCAATCGGTAATCTCCTTTTTTTTCTAAACTAGTAAAACCAGAGCCTTTCACAGCCTGCTGCTGAGACACTGCAGTAGTGACAAGGGGTCATGGTTGTTGCTGAAGAGTTCCACTCATGATCTCATAATTTCCCTTGCCCTCTCAAGTAATACCAACAAATTCATAGATTTTAACTTCTAAATCTTTCATTTTTACTATGTCTCCCCTTGAATGAAAAGATAATGTGTGACATATGTCCTCTTTACAGGAGAATCGTCATTTGTTGAGAAAAAGCCGAAGTAAAAGCCTTCATCTTGATACTGGGTAGTTTATTTCCTTCAGTGGTTGAGGCGGCACACACAGCTTAAGTTCTGCAATTGTGGGCCTTATCATGCAAGCACAGACAGACTCACTGCAGAGTCTGAATGCTGGTTTTTAATCATATATTGTGTGAAAGAAAATAACACTTAATAGAATGCAGGTGAAGCAAAAATAGAATAGTGTTTTGAAATACAACTTGTCAGGAGGCTAAAACGTGGAGGGGTAAAACTCCCATCCTCCACCAACATAGTTTGGATTACCTGTACTGGTTCTGTAAAGTATAATTTGAATGACAGTGCCTTTCTGGCAGGACTTTCAGCCCTACTGGTTTTTATTGGCCAGAATACGTCGTATTTGCCCATTACCTATAAGAGAAGCAGTGCAGGTATCTCTCCTGACATTAGTCATGTCCAAACTTCTCCAGACAAATGAAACCCCTTTCTGAAATTCCTGCATCTTCCATCAGACTTCTGAAGACATAATTCTGCAGCCTACAGTTCCACACGTTTTTGCACAGTATTGATACATTTTAATTTCTCCGTAGGCGATCAATTAAGAGTATATATAAATTATCAAACAAAATACGGTTAGAGAAAAAAATTCCACTTCTCTGTTCTTCACAGTATTCAATTCACTGAATTCAATTCTAGACTTTGGAGTATAAAGGGAACTGCTCCTTACTCTCTACACGCCAGTGTGCCCATTGCACTTTTTTTTGCCTTTGGACTGTAATGACAGCACCTTCTCTCGGTAGACCATGTGGGTTTTCTCTACTCTGGCCCCACAGTGGTGAATAATCTCCCCACTGAAGTCCGAAAAGTCCCTGCCTATCTTCTGCAGCAGGCTGAAACCCCACCTTTTTTAACTATCACCCAACAATCATCTAAGTATATCTACTGGAGCACTGAACTTGCTCTAAGATGTTTTTGGCGACATTTACCCTTGGCCCGTGTGAAACAGTAATCTCTTTAGCATCTCCTTATCATGATGAGAGGTTGTGGCTAAGTTCTTCCTGCTCAGGATTTTATCAGATGTGGACCTTGACTCTTCACACATCTAGCTCAGATACGTGTGCTTGCAGTAATCAGTAGATACATTATTTGTTAGCTTGAGTTAATTCAGGGTAGGACTATGTTTATTGCAAAATGAGCCAATCTTGAACACTTTGTTGCCTGTTTGGTCACCTAATGGAAACAAATTGTGTGATTGTAATAGCTGGCTGTGATTTAACAAGGAATCTGCCAAATGTTCTCTCATTGAACTAATTTTTTAAATATTTTTTGCTTTTCCTGCTTCTTTATCATTGACAGAGACCTCCCCCATTATTCACCCTGTCTATTTTTTTCTGTTCTGACTTCTGTCACGGCACAGTTTGATAGACCAGAAGAGGAAACAGACGCTGTTCCTCTCCCCACAGAGATGGCTGGTGGTTGCCTGAGCTGTTTCTTTACATACATTTTTGTGCTACTTCTTGGGATCTGCCTCCATGGTACGTACACCTCTGCTAGTAAAGTTTATTTTAAAGTACTACATTTTTGCTGGATGCACTCTGTCATGTGCTTTGCATAGGTATTTTAAGTCAAGAATGCAGGATTTACTGGATATGTGCATGACATATCGGTAAATTACGTGTATTCCTTGGAAGATGCATGCAGTCGTTGTGTCTTGTTTGTGTGCAAATGCAAGACATGCAAGAGAATGCAGCTGTGACTTCAAAGCTATAGCAGAAATATACTGCGAATCGAGGCATCTAAATTGAAGAAATTATTTCAATGCACCAAGTCTTTAATGCTTAAAAAGCATTAATTGTTCTCTCCTGATAAAAAAAAGAAAACGTCATAATATTCATGCTGCTCAACATTTATTAGAAATTTGAGCTCCCAATGTTTTTTTGTTGGAATTTCATAAGTGGGCAAAATATTTGAGAATATATCATAAGATACATGTTGTATATTGTGGTTTTAGGCTATTTGCAGATATAATTTGCATTTTTTGGTACATTGTGTCAGCAAATTTCCTGCTAACTTCAAAATGTTACGCAATTCAGGAGGCATTTCTTTCCATTCCTGTTGCTTCCTCTTTGTTTGTTTTTTGATCAGAAGATTGGTTATATTGTAACACCTAATAAAATAATATGTTCTGGTCTTACATATGCATATTGCTTACAGGAACAAGGAGATGTGGACTTTCTCAGAGTATTTGCAGAAATAGGGGAGTGTACAGTATGTCAAGTGTAAAGAAACCTGTCTTTGCTCACAGATACAAGCCATCAGTGTTTTAATAATATGTTAATTTAGACACTAGCAAGTGGTAGCAAGTAGTTCTTGAAAGCTTGTTTCTCACAAAACATGACAGCAGAAACATGTGACCTGTCCATTTCCTGAGTATTCTCCAGTAGCAACACTGACCGAAAGTGATGAGCAGCACAGAATAAAAGCAGCTTTAGCGATGCCTTTGGCACTGAGGTCAGAGTCTGTGGGTGTGCCGCTTCCTTCTTGAAAATAGCATATGGTAACCTGGCCACCTTTAAAGACTATTGTGTTAAAATATTAAACAGGCAATAGTTTTAGCTGCAAATTAATTATTTTCGGATTCTGCTGGTTCAATTGGCTTACCAGACATGACATAAATACCATGTGAGTCAAGTTTGTATTTTCAACTGGCAATCTGAAAATCTTAGTAAGTCCTTTTTCTAAATGACAAAATAAGTTAAATGGCAGTGCAGCTCCAACAACCCACACTTATGACAATTAAAACATGACTCAGATGAGTGGTTTTCAATCCTGCCTCCCTAATATAATGGTTAAGGCAGGTGACTGAAATATTTGTTGAGGTTAGGGGAAGGGGACTGTCATTGAAGACAACCAGTGGTGACTGTTGACAGGAAAACAGAACACAAACAAAGAAAGACATTTCCTTTAGTAAGTTAGCTGGTGGCATGTCACATCATGATGTCATTCATGCTATGTCAACATTTTATGCCATTTTGCATCTTTATCGTGTATGTTGGAATTAAACGTAGTATGTTTTATGCTCTTCTTTTCTATGCTACTTTATGTGAGGTAGATTTGCATGTACTTTGCATACTAGGCCTAGATGCCATGGTTGCAGTAGGTCATTCAGTCCTTTTTTATTCTCAGTAATATCTAAACCACTCTCCCCTAATGTTATGAAACTAATTTGACAGTCACACTCTGTTGTTTGCTCATGTGTTTCAGATGTGGAGGCTTCCAGTTGTCAAAGTGTCATCCATAAAAAAGTTGGAGACACCGTAGAGTTTTCATCATGCTTACCAACTGAAGGGCTCACAACAGCAAAATGGAAATATAAAGGGTCAATAATAGCAGACAAAGGTGGTGTCTATGGAGAACATCAGTTCAAGGGAAGATCAGACCTAAACCCCAAAAACTTTAGTTTAACAGTGAGCAGACTGACTCTCAAAGACTCTGGTGATTTCAGTTTTGTCTCAGAGGGTGAGGGTGACAGCCAAAGGGAAACAGTCATTTTCACTCTGAAAGTTCACGGTAAGACATAACCAAGTTACCTAATAATTGTTGAATTATTTTTCCTAATAGATCAGATTCCATAATAATGGTAGCAGAGAGAACTCATGAAGAGGTTTTCTTTATTTGCTTGTTTTCTGTGCTCCCTTGACCATCAAAGTTTAATAATGTTAAATAGAATATAATAATATATATATATATATATATATATATATACATACAGATATGTGTTTCGAAAGCAAATACAGACAACTCACCAGATTGTAGATCTTAGTTTCGAAATAGAAGTTAACAAAATAGTTTTTGTAATGAAAGTGAATTGTTTCTTCTGTGGTTCGAATTGTGAGTTCTGCTAAAGATGCATTTGTTGGTGTTTTGATGGAGATTAGCTGAAATCTCTCTCTCTCTCTCTCTCTCTCTCTCTCTCTCTCTCTCTCTCTCTCTCTCTCTCTCTCTCTCTCAAACCGTCCCATTAGAGCCCTTAACTGTCATAATTGTTTCAAATTCTACGTGGCACACCTTAAACGGAGCCTGTACAGTTTTGCTGGAGTGCCGTGTAACCTCTGACATCAGTAACAGTGACATCACCTACACATGGGCCGTGGGGAATCAAACCATACGAGGCCCCAGACTGGAATACAGCATCAAACCTCAGGACAAAGACACCATATTCACCTGCACAATTACCAATGAAGTCAGTAAGATGGAGGCAACCAAAACAGAGATGTGCAGAAACAGTACGTCTGGCACACCAGAAACAGGTATGTGCAGAGGAGTGATTGTAGTCTATTAGTGGGGGTCAATAATGTTGTCTGATGATGCAGAAGAAAAAGAAGCACAGGACGTAAGGCAATATTTGATATATAAATGGTTTTACTTAACTAACTGTAATTATAATAAAGATATGCTGAAATGCATTTGGAAGACTCATATTACAGTGTGACCAGTCAGAGTGATAATATGAGATCAGTGAGAAAGACAATGCAATAATCTAAAATATCAGATTGTGCTGTGTAGTATGACTGAAGATACTTTTACCATTAGGTTGGTGAAGTTTATAAAAAGATTTATGTTGATTCCAGATTTTTCCATTCAAATTATGACGAAACCTACTGTATTGTTATAGTTCTGATTAGTAAAGATAAAAGACAAATAATGATGCCTTTACTTCCTCACCACTAAAGATATTTTAACCACAAAAAGACAAAACCACAAAATATTTTTTTGTCTTTGGATGTTTAAAAGTAAAATAATACATCATAGAGTTATGATATTAGAGCCTGCACACTGAGGAAGTCATTAGCCAAAACTGTACTTGGTATTGCACTGTTAAAAAAAAAAAAAAACTCTACATCAAATTAGATTTCTGAAACTCTAAATTTTGAGTGTGACCCAGTTTTATTTTAGTTTATTTGAAAAAAGTGCTTTCTTGTATTTGGGTTATGATTTGTTTTTGCACTCATTCTTAAAGTAGCCCTAAATATATTTATTCAATACATTTGACCTTGCACAATAATGATCATTATTACTGTTACTCAATGTTAATATCAATGAAATTACTATAATTTGCAGGCCCAAACTTTATCATTCTGCTGAGTGTGGCAGGAGCCGGCTGTGTGTTGATTGTCGTGATAGTTGGAGTAACTGTGTGTGTTTGTCACCGCAAACAAAGACAAGAAGGTAAGAAATGGCATCTTTAATAACAGTGTGTATTTTTAACGGTAACATTTTCAGAGTTTTTAAATTCAACTTATGTTTTCTTTATTATTGTTTTTCTTTTGTTTTTTTCTTCTTCATTAAAATCTACCACCAGCTGTTGACTCAAATGACCTCACCGTGTACGCTGATATCTCTGACGTTGCGATTCCAGATGTAAGTAGGCTCATGTATTCATTGTGCACACATTGCTTTTCACTCATCCTCTGCAGCAGCTTTAAAGATTAATTATGAATTGTTTAGGGAATGCTTGTTTTGGAGGATGAAATGCATATTTTACCCACTTTGCTTTCTTTTGTTTCCTCTCCCTGTGATGTGTAAACATTTAAACTTCCAGGCGACCATAAAGCCATGCACACTGTATGAAACCATTGATCACAGAATCGACACGGTCATGCCGGGGGTAAGAGCAAAACCTTTTATCTTTGACGTTCTTGCAGGTCAGAATTACTATACAGAAGCACGTGGGCCTCTCCCGCCCTTATATTTTTTAAACTACATGTTTCTATGATTGTATACTTGGTTTTTTAAGAGTAAAAACATCACAAACATTGGATTTTGAAATTAAATATCCACCTCAGGAAAAAATGACTCGCCAACACTTTAAAATAATAGTACATGAATTATTCACGTATTACTTTATGCATGAAAAAACATGAATTCATTCATGAACTATTAGTAATGTACATTAATAATATCTCATGCATGACAATGCAGGAACAATACATTAATTGATGCATCAATCAAAGTATCATCCTGATTTCTGATTTTATTGATGATGTTCATGTCATTTTCATAGGTAAATATGTAGATAAAGTGACAGGCCAAAAAAACTGAATTTTAGTCTTGTAATCATGATTTACTAAATACTACCTTTTCATTACTTCCTCATGCCTGTGGCCCGTTAAATAAAGTGCTGATCTGGTCCATCTTCGACATTGATAAATAAGATATGATTACCTTACCCATTATGAGTAGATAAACATTAGTACATGATTTGTACCCTCATGTTTTCATATTTGATGTAAATGGGTCTTGCATCTTCTTGTGGCACTGATGTTTCTTTTTGTTTGTTTTTTAACCTCCTTTTGTCCCACATCCAGCCCCAGACGGTGTATGACAAGATCCAGGTCAGTCGGATGAGAAAAGCCTCGGTTTCGCCCTACCAAGAAATTTCCTAGTGGATCACAGCATAAAGTATGCCTTGAGTTACCTTTGAGTTAGTCTATATTGACGAGATTACACTGGATTGTTCAGGTGCCACCTGAAATTCTGCAGGATGTCCTCTTATTAGGCTGGATGTCTCGCACCTTCTGCTTTATTTATGTTGGCATTCTACACTTCGGTGGATTTATGAGGACTATGGTTAACTGCTCCACAGATCTCTGCAGGGTAAATCCAGACAGGGAGCTAGACTATCTGGCCAATCTGAATTTTCTGTTGCAAGACTAAAACAAATTTTATATACACGTTTCACCAAAACAAGTTCTTTCGCGAGGCTGTTTTGCAATGGCGCAGTTTTTGTGTGGCGCTTAGCACTGCCACAGATGATTGTGATTGGTTTAATGAAATGCCAATATACCAGAGCATAAGTAGACCAATGTACTTTCCTCAAAGCTACAGTTGGGAAAGGCTACCATGGAGAAGGAAACGTGCAACACTTGGAATAAAACCGAGGACAAAAATGGAATTTCATACTTTTGTACATTGTAAAACAAAAACTTCTATTCTACTTTTAGCTACATACTCCAGTTGTATTAACATTGTTGTAAATTCTGTAAATACAGAGATTATATTTGTATTTGTACTGTACAATGCACATTTTTGTGCATGTCTTCCTTAGACCTGCCTAGTGTTTCAGCCTGTGCAAATGATCATATTAAATAACATTTACTGTCACTTTGTATAATGCAAGCATGTGCATGGGTAAGAGTCATTTGAAACGGTTACAAATGTGACAACTAGACTTTACATAAATATATGATGTTTTGATCAAAATTGTAAATGGCAATGTAAAATGTTTTCTTAGGTGAAATGTTAAAGCTGTCAAGTGGTTACGCTGTCAAACAGTATATACTGTAAGTGAAAACATTTTTTTAATAGTGTGACAAGTGTAACAGTTACTCTTCCACATACATGTATTAACAATTCTTCAGTCAAAACGGTACATAACATTTGAAAAAGTTTACAACAAACACTGAGACAGGCCAGCACAATATATCTAGTGCATACATTACATCTACATATAATTTGTGCTATCAAATTGTTTTCAGGTGATAACTGTGCTGGTTTTACCGTAAAGTGTCTTTGAGTAGCCTACCATGTAAAGCACAATATGAATAAAATGTATTATTATTTAACCTACTTTGCCTTAAAAGTGAGCAGAGGGAATTAATGTTCCTCGAGAGATGTACCCTAAGGACTAGGCTTAATTTTAAACCCTTATTTACAACGCGAGAACATGTATTACAACCATATGCACACATCTCTATAAGCTATGTCGAATTCTAAATATATTTGTACAATATTCATACAGAACAATCAGAAAGGTACAAAAACTAGAAAAAGAAATGACTTCAATACACGCTGTGAGCATTTATGTAAAACAATATCCGTGATTTTTTTATTCTTCTGACAAGTAACAGCATCAAAATAAATATATTAAGAAGCATTGTGGTGTTCCCTGTGTGCTGAATGTAAATTACACTATATACATGTATAGGCCACGTTATTGGTCCAGTGATGTAAGACCAGAGATGGCAAAAGTACTCACTTTCCGTACTTAAGTAGAAGTACAAATACTTGAGTTAAAAAATACTCTGGTAAAAGTGGAAGTACTGATTAAACTTCTTTACTCAAGTAAAAGTAACAAAGTACAGGCTTGGAAATTTACTTAAAGTATAAAAGTAAAAGTAGCCTTGCGAATGGCAACCATTTTCTATGCAAAGCTACCCGGAGCACACAGATGTTACTAGAGAGATGCTGAGGAACTTCAGTGGACATGGAAAACACATATATGTCTTTATATGGCAATGGCTACATTTTAAATGGATGTCTGCCAATTGGCCTAAAACATCACATATATGATTATTATGACAGAAACTGGGACTCCAGGTTAATAAGATTCTGACTCATTAGCAAGATATGAATTCAGTTGTGATTCTGTGAGAATTCACAGATCCAGTTTATATTTTTAATCTTCCCCTTAACATTTAAATGAATCTACATGTATGTGTGTGTGCTCAAATATGGCTTCTGGAAATAAAATAAAGGATCAAAATATGAATGACTAAACAGACATTAATGAATAAGTTCCCCAGCACATTGGCCAGGAGTCCTTCTTGATGCCTACTGTCTCAAACATCTCTCTCTGATAAGGCTGAGGATGATGCTTGTCTGCCGGATCTCCGTTTTCTTCATTTTCAATCATGTCTATGTGTAAGTAAGTAAGGTTTATTTGTATAGCACCTTTCACAGATAAAAATCACAAAGTGCTTCACCGTAAAATGTAATACAATACCAACAAAGTACAATACAATGCATATGACACTTAAAAACAAATGGAAAACATAAAAACAAAACCATAAAAACCACACGTCTAACTAAATGTGCTAACGTTAGCGCCATCAAGCCGCAATGATTTGCTGTGAATTAATGCAGAATGCTGAATCTGTTGAGTTGCGTCAAATGCAACGTACAGCAGATATTCCCATCTATTTAGATTGAATATGGTATTGATGATGTAAACAATGATAACGACAACTCCAGTGAAATGATGTGAAAGTTGAGGACTAGATTAGGACTGGATTAAAAGCTGATTCTGGTTTCCAACGTCCCCCCAGGTGTGTCTGTTAAAACAGACGGAGACAACTTCTGTCTAGCTAAGTTTTCATCCACTTGTCAACTGAATTACAGTATCTGAAGTTGGTGAACAGGTGAAGACCACACCAAAACCACTAGCTAACTTACTTTAAATGTGAAGAACTATATACTAATAACGGGCTTAAGTATACTGACAACATGAGTTATACGACTTACAGTTCTCAAAGACGCACACACACAATCTCAGCTGATTATCCTCCGGACAGATATTCTCTTTTTCTCCGTGCGGCGCGCGCACCCGCTCTCGGTGTGTGGCGCGTGTCCGCGCTATTTTCCGACATAACAACCTCTTGTACAAAACAAAAGTAACGAGCCAATTTTGTAAAATGTAAGGAGTAGAAAGTACCGATATTTGTGTTAAAATGTAAGGAGTAGAAGTAAAAAGTCGCCACAAAAATAAATAGTAAAGTAAAGTAAAAATATCAGAAAAATCTACTTGAGTACAGTAACGGAGTATTTGTACTTCGTTACTTCCCATCTCTGTGTAAGACTTATGAGAAGGATATGAAATCAAAGTAAGTTATGATAAAAAAACATCTGCCTACATATTACGGAGTAACACAAACTGTCCTTTATTAGATTAGCTTTTTCACTTATCCTGGATATCTTTATTCTAGTTTTGTGCAACAGGCCCCTGGCTTTGTAGAAAAGATGCATTCCTGCTACAAAACATGGAACAGTCAAAGCAGAAAGTCAAGCTATTATGATATTGTTATATTATTTTGACGGAAACAGTTTTCCTGAAAATAAAAGAGAATACAAATACATTAATGTAACATGTAATTCATGTAACCATGTTCCAATTGAAATTATCACTAAGTACGTAGTACTGTACCTTGAAGGTTTCCACATGTAGCTTTGATTTGTTCTGTAATTTAAAAAAAGTATAAAGTCAACATTAGGACCTATATCGGTGTAATTTCGGGAAACGGTCAAGTTCTGTGTATTGTATCTTGGTTTGATGCGTGGGCTGGAGCTGAGTGTGGAAAGAGGAGTTGTTATGAGAAATGGCTGAAGAAAGAAAATGTTGCACGGAAAGCAAGAGAAACCACAACCATAGTTTCACCTTTTTTCTTTTTCTCACGACCTAAGCACATCCATGCATGTATACATTAATGCTTTATATTCTATTTTTAAATAGAATAGACCTTGGGGTTCCTAAGCAAATATTTGTGATTCTTTATAATCTCCACATTTTTTTTATAACACACCCAACCCACACACCCATTCCAAATATGCATTATAGCACCCACCAAAATGTGTTATTTCCTCTAACTGCCATGCTCTTTTCAAAAAGGTGTGTCTTATCTACATTGTACAGTCCTATGAGGCTGTTGGAGCGTTCTGCAGCATGGCAGCTTCATTGGCTCAACATTTGGAAGATAACCAACTGGTTAAGCCTAAAATGCAATATTATTGTCTGTATTGCAGTTGTTTTAATGCCATAGTTTCTTGGTGGTAACATAGTTGAAGTAATTTTATAATTAAGACTCTTCCTACGAAGATTATTTTTTCTTCTTACCTTTTAAAATGATTACTACAAGAAAAACTCCCACGACGAATCCCACAATAAAAAAAGTAAAATTTCTTTCTCTGGACAAAGGACAAGGCGGAGACGGAGGCTTTTCATCTGTAACAACATCGGAGAAAAAACCAACATAATTAAGAGAAATCAGAGTAAAAAAAAAAACACACTGGCATGAAATTGATCACATCGTATTGTGTTTTCTCTTTTAACTTCAATGGGACCTTACCACCACAATTTGGAGTGACAGCACTTGAATTCTTCTCTATATTCCTGCTGGAGATGCAGGTGAATTCTACAAGGTTCTGTGTGGTGTTCAGAAATCCTAAAAGATCTACAAAGCTGCCATCAGGACTTGTCATGTTGAAGAGCGTAACACTGGGAAATGTATGCTTCCAGGTCAAGTTAACACCTGTATCCTTTGAGGAACATCGCAGCCACAACCAAGAACCTCCTTTTGCAGACGTACAGGTGACAGTCTGTATGATCGGTTGTGTCAGGCGTTCTGCAAAGGGTTTAAAACAAGATTGTTGATTAGACGTTAAGATATACTGTATATACAACAACATTTTAAAATCTGACCTGAGACACTTGGCAAAACATGTGTTAGCAACACCCAGAACTTTATAAAGTAAAACCTTTATGCAAACATCTGTGTAAGAAAAGCATTAAAGATAAGGGGATGGAAATCATTTATTTAACAATATTGAAGACTGCATTTACCAACTTTTTGGAAAGATGAAAGACTCGATGTTTGTTTTGGGTTCAATATATAATGTTGGGTGATGTAGATTTGGATGTATGGGATGATGACTTTGTGAACAATGACCTATTGGTGTGCATTATAAATATGGTTGTGGTTTGAATTTCAGTTTGACCTGATGAAGATCCATGTAGGATGTCATAAGGTCATTAAAGTTTTCTGGCTTGGGGTAATTGTGTTTTGTGTATTGCCAATAATCTTTTAACGCTAGTCACACTTACCTATCACTATGAGCTTAGTTTTGGTTTCATTGTTCTGTCTCTGAGTATTGATGAGGTCTACAGTGTATTCCATGGCATCCCCTTTGTTCAAATTATGGATCATCAAGTCACCTATTATTTAAAAAAACAAAAAAACATTGAAGAGACATTCCCACGAGAGAAATAAAATAATGACTCCTTTACATCGAAAGGTGATAGCTTTGTATTTTACCTGAAGAGGTGTTGAGACTGAGTCTCCCTTTATACCGATCAAGCCGGTTAACGTTTACCTTCCCGCTGCGATAAGTGGCAATCCAGGTGATGTTTGAGAATACTGACCACTCTATTGAGGAAAGAGTCCATGATGGGTCGACACCGGAGGACAATGTGACATTATCCCCAAGGTAGCCAGAGATCTCCCTGAGGGATTCAATTACTGCCACTGTGAAAACACATTTAAAAAAAGACTTAGCATCAACATGAATGACAGAATTTTGAAAAAAGCTAAACAAAATGATGAAAAGTTAAAATACTGTCTTATGACTTATTTCAGACTTTATGACTTTGATCGACACGCTATACTAGGACTCTTTTACTTTTTTTAAATACTATACCATTTATCATTTGTTTCCGACAGAGTGTACAATGACTTTCTACATGCTATACTATGACTTTTTTGACATGCAAAACTATGACTATTTTATGACTTTTTCGACATGGTGTACTATACTATGACCGTTTTATAACTTGACAGTTTACTGTCTTTTTTTCAACATGCTATATATCGACTTTTTTGACATACCACTTTAAAAACAAATTTAAAAAAGACTTTTCTACATTTTGTACTGAGACATTTTTAGAAGTTTTTTTCGAAATACTAGCTATACTATGACCTATTTTTTCAACATACAATAATATGTCTTTACTATGACATTTTTGATGCACTTCTGTTGTGTGGGCGAGGAATGAGGACCCAAACGCAGAGTGAAGGGGGGAACTTAAGAAAAAGGCTTTATTGTCCATAGGCCGAAAAACACAGGAGCAAAAGGCAAAGGCAAAAACAAGTCCAAAAACAGGCAGGGGAAAAACAAACCAGAGAAAACTCACAGGAAATCACAGGAACAAAGACAGGAGGACAAGCAGCGTCAACTGGAGAGCCTTAAGCAAACAGGTAGACTAGGCGCGTGGACGGGACAACAAACTAGAATGATCCTACAAGAGACAAAGGAAACACTGGGTATAAATACAAGAGGTAATGGGGAACAGGTGAGACATCAGGTGAATCACATTAGGGCAGGGCTGGACAATCAGACAAAAAAAGTGAAGCTAGACAAGACAAAACAAGACAGGAAACTAAACTATCAAAATAAAACAGGAAGTAGAACAAATAGGGGCACACCAGACAGGAACAGACCAGGGAGAAGACCACGACAGAAACACAAAAAAGGCCAAAGAAAGGGAAAAATAATCCCAACTACAAACCCAACCCACAACACACTTCAGTATATTGACTTTTTCGACATACTTTGCTATGACCTTTTTATGTCTTTTTTCACCTTACTATACATTGGCATTTTAATTACTTTGTTCTACATGCTATATTACGACTTTTTATGACTTTTTCAACAATGCAATTTTTTCATGACTTTTTTGAACATACTATACCATGTCTTTTTCAACATGCTATACTATGAATTTTTATCGACATGCTATGCTATGACTTTTTTCTACATGCTGTACTATGACATTTTATGACTTTTTTTGACACTGTAATTTGTGGTTGACTTTTCTTGACATACTATACTAGGACATTTTTCAACATACAAAAGTATGACTTTTTTCAACATCTATAATAGGACTTCTTTTGACATAAGATATTATGACCATTTCATGACTTCTTTTGACATACTATATACTATAACCTTTTTTGACTTCTTTCGACATACTATATACTATAACCTTTTATGACTTCTTTTGACATACTATATACTATAACCTTTTATGACTTCTTTTGACATACTATATACTATAAGTAGCTCAGTCCATAGGGAGTTGGGCTGGGAACCGGAGGGTTGCGGTTCAGCTGCAAATAAGTATTTGAACACCTGTCTATCAGCTAGAATTCTGACCCTCAAAGACCTGTTAGTCTGCCTTCAAAATGTCCACCTCCACTCCATTTATTATCCTAAATTAGATGCACCTGTTTGAGGTCGTTAGCTGCATAAAGACACCTGTCCACCCCATGCAATCAGTAAGAATCCAACTACTAACATGGCCAAGACCAAAGAGCTGTCCAAAGACACTAGAGACTAAATTGTACACCTCCACAAGGCTGGAAAGGGCTACGGGGAAATTGCCAAGCAGCTTGGTGAAAAAAGGTCCACTGTTGGAGCAATCATTAGAAAATGGAAGAAGCTAAGCGTGACTGTCAATCTCCCTCGGACCAGGGCTCCATGCAAGATCTCACCTCGTGGGGTCTCAATGATCCTAAGAAAGGTGAGAAATCAACCCAGAACTACACGGGAGGAGCTGGTCAATGACCTGAAAAGAGCTGGGACCACTGTTTCCAAGGTTACTGTTGGTAATACACTAAGACGTCATGGTTTGAAATCATGCATGGCACGGAAGGTTCCCCTGCTTAAACCAGCACACGTCAAGGCCCGTCTTAAGTTTGCCAATGACCATTTGGATGATCCAGAGGAGTCATGGGAGAAAGTCATGTGGTCAGATGAGACCAAAATAGAACTTTTTGGTCATAATTCCACTAACCGTGTTTGCAGGAAGATGAATGATGAGTACCATCCCAAGAACACCATCCCTACTGTGAAGCATGGGGGTGGTAGCATCATGCTTTGGGGGTGTTTTTCTGCACATGGGACAGGGCGACTCCACTGTATTAAGGAGAGGAGGACCGGGGCCATGTATTGCGAGATTTTGGGGAACAACCTCCTTCCAGTTAGAGCATTGAAGATGGGTCGAGGCTGGGTCTTCCAACATGACAATGACCCGAAGCACACAGCCAGGAGAACCAAGGAGGGGCTCTGTAAGAAGCATATAGAGGTTCTGGCGTGGCTTAGCCAGTCTCAAGACCTAAACCCAATAGAGAATATTTGGAGGGAGCTCAAACGCCGTGTTTCTCAGCGACAGCCCAGAAACCTGACTGATCTAGAGAAGATCTGTGTGGAGGAGTGGGCCAAAATCCCTTCTGCAGTGTGTGCAAACCTGGTTGAAAAACTACAAGAAACGTTTGACCTCTGAATAAGAAAGGAGGTGGAGTCGCCATTTTGTTTAATGACTCGTTCCACTGTACGCAAATATGTTATGGAAATTTTGATTCTTTTGAATATGTTGCTCTTCAATTAAGGTCGTCCCCTCAGGCTATATTTCTAAACATCTACAGGCCACCTAAATATTGTGCAACCTTTATTGATGACTTCACTGAACTGCTGTCTATAATCTGCATTAACTTTGATTGTGTAATCATTGCGGGTGATTTTAACATTCATGTTGACAACCCCCAGGACAGGGGGACCAAAGAACTGTGTTGTGTTTTTGAGAACTATGGACTGACTCAGCATGTGACAGAGCCCACGCACAATAAGGGGCACACGCTGGACTTGATTGTCTCCAAGGGTCTGAACATTTCCAAGGTTGTGGTGACTGACGTTGCTCTGTCTGATCATTCCTGTGTTTTCTTTAACGGCTCTATCTCTGTGCCAAAAAGTGTCCAAACAAAGATAATCAGAAAACGGTATATCACTGAAAACACCATTGAAACATTTACTCAGCTTTTCTCCTCTACACCTGCTCTCTCAGGGCTCTCAGTCACTGAGCTTGTAGATCATTTCAACTGTAAAATTACAAATGTTATTGATGCCATTGCTCCCACTAAGGTCAAAGTTGTCTCTGGTAAGAAAAAGTCTCCATGGAGAAATGTCCCACTGGTGAGAGCAGAAAAAAGAGAGTGTCGGAAAGCTGAACGAAGGTGGCGAAAAACAAATCTCCTGGTCCATTATAACACCTATAAAGAGAGACTTCGCATTTATAATTTGGAACTGAGGAATGCAAGGCGGTCCTTCTTCTCTGATATTATCTCTAGAAACAATAATAATTCACGTGCTTTGTTTGCTACTGTCGATAGGTTAACAAACCCTCCAGTACCAGTAGCATCTGAACTTTTATCTACCAAGGCCTGCAATGACTTTGCCTCCTTCTTCAAAGACAAAATTCAAAAGATTAGACAAACAGTCAGTGCCTCCATATCAAGTACAGGATATGTGTTGTCACAGTGTTCAAGCAAAACTAGCTCCAATATGACAGAATTTCATACGATCAACCATAAAAATCTGGAGGACATTATACAACATCTGAAAACCTCCTCCTGTTGCCTTGATATTCTACCAACGGGTGTTTTCAAAAATGTCTCGAATTGTTTGGCTTCTGATCTTCTACAGATTGTGAACATGTCTCTTCTTTCAGGAATCTTTCCACAGGCCCTGAAAACTGCAGTAATCAAGCCACTCTTAAAAAAGAACAATCTAGACACGTCACTAATGAGCAACTATAGACCAATATCAAACCTTCCGTTTTTAAGTAAAATCATTGAAAAAGCAGTTTTTCAACAACTCAACCATTTCTTGTCACTAAACAACAGTTTTGATACCTTTCAGTCGGGTTTCCGACCACACCACAGCACTGAGACAGCTCTCGTTAAGGTCTTTAATGACATCCACCTTAACACAGATAATGGCAAAATTTCAGTCTTAGTATTACTTGATCTCAGTGCTGCATTTGACACGGTTGACCACGACATATTACTAGACCGATTGGAAAACTGGGTTGGCCTTTCTGGCTCAGTACTAAACTGGTTTGAATCCTACTTACAGAATAGGGTTTACTTTGTGTCAATAGGTAATTATACATCTGAACGTACAAATATGACGTGCGGAGTTCCCCAAGGCTCCATTCTGGGGCCTCTTCTGTTTAACATCTACATGCTTCCACTGGCTCAGATTATGGAAAACAACAAAATAAGTTACCATAGTTATGCGGACGACACACAAATTTACATAACCTTATCGCCAGGGGACTATAGTCCAAAACAAAAACTGACTAAGTGTATTGAACAAATTAACGGCTGGATGTGCCAGAACTTTCTGAAATTAAATGAGGGAAAACTGAGGTGGTTGTTTTTGGAGCAAAAGAGGAACGATTAAAAGTCTGCGCTCAGCTTCAAACAACAACGTTAAAAACAACAGACAAAGCCAGAAATCTTGGTGTAGTCATGGACTCTGACCTGAACTTTAACAGCCACATTAAGACAATTATAAAGTCAGCCTATTATCACCTTAAGAATATATCAAGGGTTAAAGGACTTATGTGTCAACAGGATTTGGAAAAACTAGTCCATGCTTTCATCTTCAGTAGACTTGACTACTGTAACGGGTCTTTACAGGTCTCCCTAAAAAATCAATCAGACAGCTGCAGCTGATTCAGAACGCTGCTGCTCGGGTCCTCACTAAGACCAAGAGACTGGATCACATCACTCCAGTTCTGAAGTCCTTACACTGGCTTCCTGTGCCCCAAAGAATTGATTTCAAAGTTCTTTTGCTAGTTTATAAATCACTAAACGGTTTAGGGCCAAAATACATTTCTGATCTGCTAGTACACTATGACCCCCCCAGACCTCTCAGGTCATCTGGGACAGGTCTACTGTCTGTTCCTAGAGTCAGAACTAAACAGGGGGAAGCAGCTTTCAGTTTCTATGCTCCTCATATCTGGAACAAACTCCCAGAAACCTGCAGGTCCGCTGCTACTCTCAGTTCTTTTAAATCAATGCTGAAGACCTTTCTTTTTGATGTTGCCTTCCTTTAAATGATGTTAATTTCTTTACTGTTTATTCTTTTATATACTGCACTGTAACTTTTATTCCTGTGTTTTATCTGTTTTTATTTTTGAAATGTTTCTTCTGTTTTTTTATGGGTTTTATTTTCTTTTAACTGTTTTTATTGTTTTTAACTGATTTTGTGTAAAGCACTTTGAATTGCCCTGTTGCTTAAATGTGCTCTATAAATAAAGCTGCCTTGCCTTGCCTTGCCTTGTAATTGCAAACAAAGGCTACTGTACCAAATATTAACATTGATTTTCTCAGGTGTTCAAATACTTATTTGCAGCTGTCTCATACAAATAAATAGTGAAAAAATCATACATTGTGATTTCTGGATATTATTTTATTTATTTTTTTTAGATTATGTCTCTCACAGTGGACATGCACCTACGATGACAATGTCAGACCCCTCCATGATTTCTAAGTGGGAGAACTTGCAAAATAGCAGGGTGTTCAAATACTAATTTTCCTCACTGTACTACATTGTGTGCACAATTAGGCAAGTGAGTATTTTTTACCTTATTGTCATTTTCATGCATATTTTCCAATTCCAAGCTATAGAAACTTAAATGCTAATTTGATTTAAAGATTATCAGATGATGTGTATTTATTTAATGAGGGAGGGTGTGGCCTAAAGTGATCAACACCCTATATCAAGGTGTGCATAATTATTAGGCAGCTTCTTTACCTCAGACAAAATGGGCAAAAAAAGAGATTTAACAGACTCTGAAAAGTCAAAAATTGTAAAATGCCTTTCAGAGGGATGCAGCACTCTTGAAGTAGCAAAGATATTTAGGCGTGATCACCGAACAATCAAACGTTTTGTTGCAAATAGTCAACAAGGTCGCAAGAAACGTGTGGAGAAAAAAAGACGCATATTAAACGCTAAAGACTTGAGAAGAATTAAACGTGAAGTTATCAGGAACCCATTAACCTCCAGAACCGCCATATTCCAGAAATGCAACCTACCTGGAGTGTCCAGAAGTAAAAGGTGTTCAGTGCTCAGAGACGTGGCCCAGGTAAGAGAGGCTGAAACACGACCACCACTTAACAAGACTCATAAGTTGAAACGTCAAGACTGGGCCACGAAATATCTGAAGACAGATTTTTCAAAGGTTTTATGGACTGATGAAATGAGAGTGACTCTTGATGGACCAGATGGATGGGCCCGTGGCTGGATCTCTAATGGGCACAGAGCTCCATTTTGAGTCAGGCGCCAGCAAGGGGGAGTCGGGGTACTGGTAAGGGCTGCTATTATTAAGGATGAGCTAGTTGGACCTTTTTGGATTGAAGATGGACTTAAAATCAACTCCCAAAACTACCGCCAGTTTTTAGAAGATACTTTCTTCAAGCAATGGCACAGAAAAATGTCTATATCCTTCAAGGAGGCCATGATTTTTATGCAGGACAATGCTCCGTCACATGCATCCAAGTATTCGACTGCGTGGCTAGCCAGCAAAGGCCTTAAAGATGACAGAATGACATGGCCCCCTTCTTCACCTGACCTAAACCCCATTGAGAACTTGTGGGCCCTTCTTAAATGTGAGATTTACAGTGAGGGAAGACAATACACCTCTTTGAACACCATTTGGGAGGCTGTGGTTGCTGCTGCACAAAAAGTTGATCATCAACAGATCAAGAAACTAACAGATTCCAAAGATGGGAGGCTCATGACAGTTATTGAAAAGAAGGGTGGCTATATTGGTCACTGAATATTTCTTGAAATGTCAATAGTGTTTAATTGTACATCTTGAGTTTTATTCTTAGTCTAAGAAATTAAAATGAACAAGTGAGAGGGGGACATTTTAGTTTTTCTATTTAGTTGCATAATAATTCTGCACACTAATAGTTGCCTAACAATTCTGCACACAGATATTCTCCTGAGAATGCCAAAACTCACTTTTCCTTTGTTAAATATTCTGATTTGAGGTTTATTAACATTTCTGATTGACTGATAGCAATGCATTTGTTACAGTACAATAAATCCTCAGGAATAGAACTTAAAACCTAATAATTTTGCACACAGTGTATAATATGACTTGTTATGACCTTTTTAGACATAATTAAATGTCGGCTTTTGACATACTATAACCTTTTTTACTTTAGCATCATACTTTTTAATTACTTTTTTCAACATCTAATACTATGAGTTTTTGAGATACTTTGTGACTTTTTTTGACATACTAAACCATGACTTTTCTTTGGATATACCCTACTACGACTTTTCATGCCTTTTTTGGACATACTATACTATGACTTTTTATGACATTTTGTATGGCAGATCATAGAATAAATCATTAAATGACCACGGATGATTACAATTAAATGCATGCATTTCATGTAACGATGTCGACGCCATTTGTTTCATGAGGGCTAACCACGATTTGTATCATAGTTCCTGCCTTGGTTAGTTTGGACATGAATGTTCAAAATAACCCTTCCTTTTAACATTAACATTTAAGCAAATCTGAAAAAGATCTTTTAACTGACGGAGCAGTAAAAAGTTGAGTTAGTATTGAGATACTATATTTATTTACCGGAGTCCCCCAGTCATATTACATCTGCCTCAGTAAGTCAGGAAGTGAATTCTGTTCTGAATTGTCATTTAAAAGTTCATACAATATAAAGTTGAAAAAAGCTCATCAGCTGCTGCTCAATGTTATTTTCAGCAAAGTAAAACCTACCTTGGAGGAACAGGGTTAGGAGGATTTGAAGTTTCATCGTTCTAACACAGTTTCAACGAAGAAAACGAATTGACTTTTTTTTTTTCTTAGACTTTCGACTTCCTTTTTTTGTCATCGTCACAAGCACATGCTGCTTAACAGCAAATAGCACACATGAACAACAAAAATCCAAATTTACACAAGAATAACACAAGCATAGGCTATTTTAAGTTTATTGATCATACACTGTGTTCCAGGAATGAGTAAATATTTATTGTTGGGTTATAAATTCTACACTCACATTTTAATAAATTGATATTTAATTACTTTTATTTTCCTCACATACAGTTGACTTGACATTGAAAAAAAAATTCACAAATGTACTTTTTGGGTAAATTTGCAATAATTCAAAAAATTAGGAATTTGAATAATTTCAATTCTGTAGTGTCCATGCTTTGCATATACCATAGTATCTTTTAAGTTAAGTGAATTCCAATTGCAGTAGGTACTGTAAAGGTGTTTTAATCACTTTTTATAAAGCAATTGAAATATTTACACATTGTCGTAGCTTAACACCCACACTCACCCCTACACTTCCTGAAAAAGAAACAACAACTTGTGACTAACATGAGACAAATGACTTTGGATGATATCATTTATTAAAAACCTTTTACATCAACTCAGTCCTAAAAAAAACACAGTGCAACAGTAAACAACAACCTTGCTTTTAAAGACAATGTTCTTTAGAGACAAGTGTTAGGAGCATAGATCGAGTACAACAAAGGGATCTATTTTAAAAACAGGAACAATACAACCTTAGAAACGGCATCAAAATGTACAAGTCAACAGCTTGTTGAATGACACAAGAATCTCTATCGGTAGTGTAAAAAGGACATCTATAAGTTTGTCTCTGAGTGACAAGACACAAATGTGTACATGTACAAGGCTGGATTATACTGCTAGGGGGCACCTGTTAACACCTCATATATACAGCACCAAATAGTACTCTAGAAATTGAACAATTAATCTGTTATTAGCTAGTTAAGCAACTGAAAATCCTTTTGCATTTATTTATTTACCTTTATTGTTGATTTGTAGATTGCTTAGGCAGAAACAACAAAAATCACTGGTGTCTGGCTTCACAAATGTAAAATATCAGTGTCAATTGCCTTAAAGCACTTTGAAAGAAATATAGTATGAGAATAAAAACAAACAGGTCTTGTGAAAAGTTGTACTGAGTAAAGCCTTTTGTGGCTTGAAAAATGTGTGGAATTAAAAGATAGTTCTGATTCTGCTGCATTGATTTTGTAACGTTTTGTATTGTCTATCACAAGTCCAGCAATGACAAAAGGAGTGCAATGCTAAATCGTGGGAAGCACTTTAAGGTCTTGAAAATTAGATTTTGACAGAGGCCACTTCTACAAGACAGAGCCACACAAAACCTGCAGTCAATCCATTACGCACAAGGAGAAACCCTAAGGATTTTTGGTCCAGGCCATGAGGCAGTTGCTGACTTTGTCCGGTTAGTGATCCAGGTGTGCTCAACCACACACAGAAATTAACACACTCACTTTAAAAATGTCAGTGACAGTAATTACCATCAAGCTGCCAAAAAGAAACACATTGGCGGTACTTGGCTGTATTGTGCTTGAGTTCATCAAGTCCAATCCAAACCTCATATGTAGAGGAGAAAACATTTGTTACCAGTATCACTGGACATACATACATTAATTGGTCAGGAAGTTAGATTAGTTCTCAGTGCAGGAGTGCATTTCTGTAGCTTCTCCAGAAATGAGAAGTGATTCAATAAAACCTGAGCAGGAAATAATACAAAAGTCCATCCAGTGTTTCTTATTTCTGACTTTTAGTATGAAGTACAGTATGCATATCCACTTTACAGTAAACTATTCAGTAAACAAAAAGAGAATGTGTCAGTGAATCCATTCAATGTCCAAAAGGAGATAAGGGTCATCACCTGATTCTGTCTGTCTGTAAAAGGCCAAATACGACAACAAAAGTTCAAGTCCAAAAGGGAAAAGAGAAGTAAGATTAGCTCTGACAAAGAATGTGCATTAAAAAAAGGTCATTGCACACTCAAAATATTTTATTTAACACAGTCCCTACATGGGTATATTCTTCTGAATCCAATTGATAGACACAAGTAGTCATTCTTTCAACTGAAGAATCAATTTCCTTTTATCAAAACAATGTATTTTATTAAAGGAGTGTTAAAAAGCCCCTAAAAACCCGAAGAATACTTCAGTATCATGGGAACAGTCTGTAGTGCAATATCAAAAGTTAACAGTCACACTTAGAGTCTAATAAAGTTTGTTTGAGTAACCATGTCTGAGATTATGTTGTCTTTTCTTTTGGTAATTCTTGGGTGTCACACGTTAACAAAAAAAAAAAAAATAATAAAAAGAATCAGGAAAACAGACTAAACCGGTATAAAAAATAAAATAAAGATACCCTGAAAGCACTAAGATTAGTATGTTTGTTTCAGCCTCCTCATCCTACACGGAAGTCTCCGACTGGAGCTTCATGACAAACTTGTGCCTTTTGGGGTCAATGAACTCCTCGCCCAGGTGCAGGAAAGGGAGGGGCGTCACCGTGACGACCAGCGAGAAGTCAAGGCGTCTCAGGAGAAGACTTGGCCTTGATGGAGAGCAGTAGTGACCGGCTCCTCACTCACTAGTGTCCACTGGCGTCCCCTGCTGGTGTCCAGGTACTGGAGGGTGGGGCCTGGGCTAATGTAACGCTCTAGGAAAGCCTGGGACACAAGGACACACACACGGACACACACACACGGACACACGTTTATAAATAGTTGCACTAATTCACTGTCAGTAACCGTTTCATTATTTCTGTTATGGATCGTTTTTAGGTTGCTATACCATATTAGATTGTACTACTATATTCAGGTCATTTTATAATATTTTATTTAAATTATTAAATTTCATTAAATTCACATATTTGTAGTTTTTATGAGAAGAGAGGGCCAAGGCAAAACACATGTCATTGCATTCTCTCTGTACTTTGAAACGCACATGACAATAAACTTGAACTTGTGGCTAAGAGACATAATATCAACTTTAAAATATGGTATAACTTTTAGAGCTGCTGAGAAAACAATAAAAGATTTTCATGTGAAATACATATTTCTATAAATAAATAAAAATATCCTGAAAGTACCTTGGGAGTCATGTTGTGTGTGATGCAGAACTGCAGGTGGTTGATGATGCTCTCCATGCTGTGGTAGGACTGCTGCCTGGTGGCGCGGAGGTACTTCTGCATGGCCCTCGCCATGGGGGCAAATATGGCCTGGGCCGCCTCCCTGGGGTCCATCACTTCCCGTGGGTGTTTGGGGGAGGACGCGGTCGCCTCTTCGTCCTGGTGACGCTTGATGTGGGTAAATGCTTCTTCTACTGCCACCACCAGTCTGTGAGGGGACATGGCAGAGTGAGTCAGACACTCATTTAGATTTAAAGCTACTCCAATCTATATTCATATATTTAAAATGGGGCAAATAACAACTCATAACATGAAAAAGGGACATAGCGCTCTTGATGAAAACTATCATTTTTATCAAAGTTTAATGATCGGTTGTTACTTCATTAGGCCTAAATTTGACTCAATTGACTCGTGGCCGTGGGGATCATTTACACTCCACCATAGCCTTAAAATCCGATCAATATATTTACTTGCGTGTGTGTGTGTGTGTGTGTGTGTGTGTGTGTGTGTGTGTGTGTGTGTGTGTGTGTGTGTGTGGGTATGTTCTCACCTGGCCTTTCGTTTGCGGACCCTGCGCTCCACTTCTGCCTCCTCATAGTAGAACTCGGTGTGGGAATTGTCTCTTCTCCGAGCCGCGGCGGCAATCATAGTTCTGGACTGTCCCGTAGAGTTATTGGTGCTGTTCTCTGTAGAAAGAAACAATGAAGTCAAGATCCAACTAATAGACAACTGTCTTGCAGACGCACTTCTATCACTTTATCATTGTTACCGCAGAAAACAAAACTAGAATTCTATCATTTGCGAGTGCATGTTTGCTTGTTTTGCACCATTTAGTGTATTTTAAATATATGCATGATCGGAATTATTTTGATGCAGAATGGACTGAATGGGAAAAAAAAGTTAAAAGTAATAGATGGATGGATAGATAGAATAATAGACAGAAGATCATTTTACCTTCCCCCAAGTTGTAAACCTTAAAGGCAGACATCTTCTTGGAGAGGATGGACTTGGGCAGGTTGAGTATGGCGGGGTTATAGACTGGGAAGTCACTGTAGTACTGGTCCAGAACCCACACTGCTGCCCTCTGAATACTGTGTTGCACAAGACAGAGGAAGAACAATATTTCACCCGTAACAACAAGAGAGCAGATGGAGGAAGCGGTAAACCAATGAGGAAGAAAAAGCCACTCCCACTGGGCTGCATGCATGAGAAAAGTCTGCTGCATCATTGTGGAACTATAAAGTTCATATGACAAAGTGATAAAATGAAAAAATGACCTGGAAGCCACATAGTAGCTATAGCATGCAGGGAATGATCAGCTTGTGGGAAGAATATATATTTTATTAATTAATAATTGCAGTCTTCGGCATTTATTTTGTATTGATGAAAGCACCAAAACCTTTTCAGCACGCAACGAGAGCAACTTCTGCCAATGCTGCATAATTGTCTGTATTTGATCTTTTAAAGGTTTGAAAATATTGTTATCCTGCATGGGAATATTGTCACTGTGTACATGGACCAAATTTCAACTGAGCCAGGCATATGAATACTACATACTGCTGGCAGCAATGGATTAAAAAAAAATAAATAAAAGACATACATATTTTTTTATCCATTGCTGCCTGCAGGATACAAGATTATTTGTTATTATGTGTCACCTATATATAGTATAAGTGCAAAGCGCAGGCAAGCGTTGCAGCTGCGATAACGGCCTACTTTTGGTCGAGAATATGTTGACATATTGTAGGTGTAGCGTGAGCACTTAGCGGCATGTTATCAGAGCAGCAGCAGCTTCCTTTGTGTTTGACACAGGATGCACTCAGGCACAGAATTGAGTCAGGTCACCCGCATTTTGGCAGTGTACTCACAGCCCAACACACATCACTGCAGTGAAGCGTGTTAAACAGAACGTAACTTCAAGCATAAATGCTTCAGGTTGTGTTTATGCACGTTTAGCTCTGTTATGTGGTCTGTTCCGCTGGATTGATTCAAAATAGAAGCATAATCTGTACCGTCAAATGCATGTGCAATAAACTGAAGATTGCATCTGAAATTGTTCCTGTGTAGACACGCCGTTAACCTTTAAGCTACAGCTTTTTGTGTGTATTAATCTTCACCAAAGTATCCAAAAGAAAAAAATATTTTGTCTTTAGACCTAAAAATGTGTGTAAAAAGTATTTATTTTATTTAATGGCCTTGCTATTCACAACAAAAAGTTACCAATTCTTCCTAGGCCTGTGGTTGAACTTCCAGCCAAGTGCAATAATCTGGCATCAGACTTCCCTATATATATATATATATAAAAAAACTAAACATCAGCAGAAAACTATATATATATATATATATATATATATATATATATATATATATATATATATATATATATATATATATATATATATATATATAAAAACTAAACATCAGCAGAAAACTATATATATATATATATATATATATATATATATATATATATATATATATATATATATATATATAAAAACTAAACATCAGCAGAAAACGAAACATCATTTTTAAATAAAATAAAAACATGTTCCTGATATCCCAGACAAACCTGAGATGTCCCACGTTGTAGAAGCGACTATGTCCGTCTGTAGTCCTCACAACCTTTAGACAGAGCGGGCTGCAGATGTCGGACCTCCAGCAGCACCAGGGCCAGGTACTGGATGAACAGCAACGCGTCCACCAGAGACGCTGCATATCCCACAATCCCCCTGTAGTCTGTCTCTCTGGGCTCCAGCACCCGCACCCCATAAAAGAGCCAATAGGACGCCACGAAAAGGAAGACCAAAGCCAGCAGCAGAGAGCGGAAGATGAAGAAGCGCGGCAGAGTGGCTCTGGGCGGGCGCAGAAACAGCGTCCAGGTGGAGATGAGGAGGATCAGGAGCTTGAAGGCCAGAGATATGTAAAGGCCCTCACATGGTGTGCCGCAAGGTGCCAGTTCATCCCGCCAAAGGAGCTGTGGGAGGGCCAAGAAGGCAAGAGGAGTGATGAGAGCAAAGAGCCCCAGGACGGCGCCCAACACTGGGCTGAGGTAACGCCGGCACTCCAACGGCGAAGAATCCTCAAGGTCCTTCGACATGCGTGTCAGGTCCTCGTTGGAGACGCTGTCCACTGAGGTGCCAGTGACCACCGTGGTGGTCTCGCCCCAGTTGTCATCCTGAAGACAGAGCAGAGTAGAGAGAAGCGCATTGGAGACAGAACACTTCAGTCCATTTTTATTTATATTTTTATAGATTTTTGTAGGCCTTTATTTTGACAGGACAGCATAGATATGAAGGGGGGGGGGGGAATGACATGCAGCAAAGGCCCGCAGGTCGGTACTGAACCCGCGTATGCAAAGATGTGCAAAGAGTAGTAATTCAAATCGGACTCTTACTCTGTCATCTCCTCTGGTGGACTCGGCGTCCAGCAGCGGCTCTCCGGGAGCCTGGATGGTCACCGATTTGTCTCCGCGGATGGTGCTGTCGCGACTCTTCGAGCGATGCCTGTCCCTCCTGTCCCTGGAGAAAATAGAAGTCAGGGATGGTTTACTATCCATGGACAGAAAACGATGATTTTAAACGTCTTGTACTGGCAAGTTAAATAGATCCCTGGAGTCATTGATATGATTATTTGATAGCTAGTGGAGTAAAACTCTAATCAGGCAAGCCAGAACAAACCCAGACGGCCTGTTTAAACTATATGAAGACAATAAAGGAATGAAACACCTGGTACATAAGTGTTATTTTCTTCTTGTCCTCATGCTTGTAATATTGTAAAAGTATCTATAAAAAGGCCAAGTAACTGGAAATAGACCTATGCACTTGTGCAATTAGAGCTGAAACAATTTATCGATTGATTGACAGAAAATTAACAGGCAACTGTTGATATTTGATTAATTGCTTTGGTCATTTTTGTGCCAAATAGTTTTATTTCGTCTTCCATGATGGTGAATTGAATGTATTTAGGCTTTGGAGCAATGATCGGACAAAACAGGTAATTTGAAGAAATCAACCTCGGCAGATTAACCAATAATAACAATAGTTTTAGTTGCAGCCCTGCTTGCATTGCACTACAATCTGCGGTCTGGTACCGGTGTTTGCGGGAGCTTCGCGACTGGGACGACTTGTAGGAGTAGCCCGAGTACGTCGACTCGTTGTCCATGTCGGAGACCGGCGGCGCGGTGTTTCCCACCACTCCTGCCCCGAGCCTCCGCCTTTCTCCCAGACCACGCCCAGCTGGCTCTTGCGATTGCTGATGGACTTGGTGGAGAGGGCCAGAGGGAGGCGCAGCAAGTCCACTTTACTCCTGAGGGAATCTATCTTGGAGGCCTGGGAGGTAGAAAAAGAGGGAGGGATAAGGGGAGGAAGACAGGGTGAGAGCAAAGAAGATAAATGATAGAAATGTTGAGTTTGGAAAAGGCAAAGGGTGTGAGAGAGAGAAAGTGGAGAGGGAACAGAGAGAAAAATGAGGAACGAGAGAGAGGGACAATTTGTCATATCAGCGTCTCAGAGTTAAACGTGCCAAGTAAAGGACACAAGAAGAGAGACATTGTTAAAATGTTGGCCCTACGAGGTGTGTGAAATTGTTTGTGCGTGTGTTTTCAGTCACACACGACATAGCCAGGCCCATTCTTCCGCATTAAAGGAGTTTTTATGAGCAACCTCAAGTAATTTGGCCCCTAGTGTGTTCTCAGCCAATAAAGGACGATTACACCATCTTCTATTCTAGGCTACAAGTCTCCAGTGTGCCGAGGCAGAACATCAGCGCTGGTCTGAAATGTTCCAATTTCATACGCTAAGCTGAAATGTGTAAGTGCTTCATTTATACAAATACAGAAATACATTTTGTTTGTGCTGGTATATTTTTTTGTCTTGGATCCATGTGTGATACATACTCACACAGATGCCACATTCCCCAACTGTCCCCTGTGGTTTCCAAGGGCAACAGAGCTTAACTACTACAATGGGGATGAATGGGAGGCCAGGGGTGAGAAAAGACGGAAGGGGGGGGGTAGTTGCTACAGCAACCAGACCATCAACTATACACCCCCTCCTCTCATTCTCCCTCAAATACACACCTCAGAAGACAAACAGACACTAATCATTTACCAGGCTACGATTCTGAACCTCTTTCAAGTTCCATTTCAAGTTTGAGTTTTGAACCGGACAGGGCTTTCCGAATCGGGCGTGAAACAAGCAGACTCTAAATCTAATAACAAATCTTCTCGTGCTCTCAATTTGTGCCATGACGTCCTCTGTCCATCTTTCACATTAGACACTAGTAATAGCCTTCATGTGATTTACAAATGGACTTCCCAGATGGATTATTTTGCAAGAAGATTCACAAGTAGGCACACAACGCTGCACTGAAAATGCATTTTGACTCCAAGGCTCGACAACATTTCAGTTTCTCAATTAAGCTGTCAAGAACCCGGGCAGAGTCGTCTGACAGGCTGACGTGGTACTGTCTGGATTTCAAGACTGATGCATAGATAGTTGTTTGATATATAAGCTAGAAGATAAGAGTTTGTGCATGCAACATCTCTGTGATTCAACACTTGCAGTGTTACGGGAGAGTGCCAAAGAAAAAGCCACTCTTATAAAAATCTACTTCTTTTTTCTGTCCACAAAATTTAGAACTTTTTGCCCATAACTCTAAATAGGATATATGATCCAAGCTAAACGCTGCACAACATCCAAAACATACCGTCCATAGCAGCATCATGCTGTGAGGATGCTTCTCTACAGGCGCTGATAAGCTTGTTAAGGGTGGCGGAGAAGTGAATGCAGCTAAATATGGAGAAATATTGAAGGAAAACCTGAAGTAGCCTGCCGGAGAAGAAACATGCCTCTCTGGAGATGATGTGTTTTCCAGCAAGAAATGAGCAGAAAGTCAAAGTTATTAAGTATTAAGAAAACATCTAAACATGCACGAATGCACAGTTTCTCACAGGTTTAAAACTAGGTTAAATGGCTCTGTCTCTTTCCCACCCTGACTGAGACAGTCAATCCCAATGATCTCACTGACAGAGTCTCTCCCACTGTAATCAATCCCCCACTCATTGATTTACACTGGATTCCACGTTCAGCATCCCCTGGGATGTGAGAGGTTCCACGTGCAGTGGGGAAACAGACAAAATGTCCACAACCAGAATATGCCAGTGTTAAAATATGTTTTTCTTAGCAGGATCTCTGCTGATGCTGTAAGATGATTCAAGTACAGCTGCACGTTTATGAGGTTTAAGTTTAAACAAGTCACTAAACTTGTAATGAAATGATTACCTTTACTTTGCTGAAAAATCATGCTCTAATACTGGGGTTTCTAAGCCAAGGACCCCTTAACTGGAAGAGGGATGGAGCAGGGACCCTCTACTACATATACTGTATATATAACATGTTGCATATTAATCAGGGCCTAAAACCTAACACACACACACATACATACATACACATATATATATATATACTAAGCTATTAAAACAGTTTTTGGAATGATTTCATGAATCTTGTTTTAATGTTAAACATACACGTGGCACGGTGAATCTTTAGTATTAATTATCTGTAGATGGCCTTAGTGACTACCTTACCTATAGGCCAGTAAGCAGATCAGTGGGAATTTATATTTGCTATTAATATTTATTAATTTTTTTTTTTTATAAAACTTAAAACATGTAACCATAATTAGGACCCCCCCCACTGCATTGACTCTGAAGACCCCCTGTTGAAGTTCCCTGCTCTAATGCATGCAGCCTCAGGTTGGTGTTACGAGCTAAACAAACCAACCTGCCTGTGTGGCTCCCGGGGGCCTCCAGGCCTCAGGGTGGCAGTGGGCCAGCGAGGCGTGGCTGCAGCCTCGATACAGACTCCTTTAAGCAACCCAAACCCAGGCTTCGAGGCCTTTGCAATTTACATTACAACACACACACACATTCAGCAGGAATCAAGGCGCATGAGGCGAATCAGCGACCCAAGCGGTAAAAGCAGCAGCCGCGCTGTGATTCCACACCAGTAGAAACACAGCGAGAGTGTTCTCGAGACAAAGCAGAACACACCCAGGATGAAGTGATGAGCAACAGACTGGTGAATCCACAGCAAACTCACTTCACATGCGCGTGACCACAGTGAAGTAAATCTACCAGATGTCTGGTAATGTGTTCCATTTGGCACACAGTGCGTAAAAAGTACAAAATGGACAGCGGATAAAAACAAAGAACTTGGCGAATGAGCTGCAATTGACTGTGTAAACAAGGCTATGCGTTCACACTGGAAGTGAAATTCAGTTGGTCACTGTGATCAATACTGTTATCTGCCAGCTCACCAGTCCCGACAGACGGGGGACCGTGCACAAAAACAGAAATGAAAATGTATTTGGAAGGAGAAAAGTAAACAAATGTAGTGGTTTCCATTTTTGTATTAAAGTCACAATCTGCCTGTGTTACCATATACATGCTCAGTATGCTACACTAACTGCAATTTTTACCCAGAATGCATGCAGGAATGTCTTACCTTTCTACCCAAAAGAGAAAAGCTGCAACCCGCAGCACAAAGAGCCGAACAGCTTCCAAATGCTCAAAAATTACTTTCTCCCGACTCTCATCTGTCCGCAGTCTCCACGCTCATTTACCACCGGAGTGTAACTCGTTTCCTTTTCGGTGATCGCGGATTGTTTGGTTTGTTTTGTGGCTGTTAAATCGCATCTCAAATCGAAGCACCGAAGCCGCACAAAAGACATCGACACGCACCTCATCCCGGCTCCGCTACTGCTGTGTGGCGGAGCCCCGCTGAGCTCAGCGGCTCTGTGCAGACATCCAGCACCGGCTGAGAGCCACACGCTGTCAAGTTAAGACTACATTAACAGCTTCCGGTGACGATTTTCAAAATAAAACCGATTTTTCATAATGGAACACAATGGAAATACCCGTATCTGCTACACTCACCACTATAGATGCATCTTACCTTAGGGTGACCATATTTTAATTTCAAACAAAGAGGACATTCGACCCGGTCTCGAAACACAAATTCAGCTTCTCAGAGGTTACATGCTTTATTATTCCTCAATGGTATAAAAATAACTTATAAATAATAGCTCTTTTCAAAAAAAAAAAAGACAATGTTCTATGATATTCTGTGTCAGCTTCAACTAAATATCTCTTAAAACCTTTTCAACGTAATAAGATAAGGTTTTTTGGTGTCCTTCTGAGCTTTGAGATCTCCAGCAGGTTTATTAGACACTGAAACATATGTGTAGCTTTGCACATGCACTCATGTCCGGGAAAAGAGGACGTTTGTTCACCCTATCTTACCTTAAAATAGTAGCCTAAGAATTTATCAGCTGAATAACTGCACATAAATATTTCATTAAAGGTGCACTATGAGTTCCTGCATGGTTTCAGCCCGATTTCATTTTTGTCTCAAATCGTAGGCATCTCTCATTGATCTGCTGCCTGCCACCTGAATACACTGTGAAAAAAACCTGGTCTCTAGAGACAACACAGGGGTCGTAAACCTCAAACAAACACAAGAGGCACAGCCTGTGCACCACAATACAACAAAACAATCCAGCCAATCACCGACAAGATGGTTGGGGGAAGGGGATAGTGACAGTTAAGGACATTTTATGCTTCTTTTATACTTATACTGTATGTACGTTGCTCTTCTTAAACTAACCCTTATAATCTATTCTTACTATTCAAGAATATAAAAGTGTTTGTTTCCAAACAATCAAACTGGACGATTTTGAAAAGTGGTAAGAAGAGGTTGAAAGTTATTCATGGTCATAAAATGATGATGCATATTATAGCTACAACTATGAATTTTAGCCAACATATCCAAATGTTTAACTGAATGGGTCACACTCACTTAAAAATACTAACATTGCCAATTAAACCCAAATTCAAAGAGCAAAAACTCACAATCCACATTTTCTCTTTTCTTTAATCCAGTTTCGTTTTAATCTCACAAAACACATGAATCTGAGACATGAGCTCTCTTTTCCTTCTGTGCAGCTAAACAATCTCACCAATTTTAAAAACAAGGGAGAAGAAAATAATTTATACATCCTTTTTAAAAAAATCATATCTACAAAAATAAAATCAAATACGAGGACTAAGGCTTTACAGAAAAAAGAAATTAACATATATAAAACAAGTGGGTCTGATTTCGCTATATTACATGAGTGAACAAGAGTTTTTTTAAAAAGACACAAAATAAAAAGACAATGAGATGATAGTACGATGTGTGTATGCATACAGTAGTTTGCACCGTGCAGGGAAGTTTGTCTGTGCAACTTTTTTTTTTTTAACAAGAAAGGAATCAGTTAGAGCTTTTTTTTCCCTTTCCTTTCCTTTTTTTTTTACAGCTGGTTAGGGCCACAACGCTGATGTCAATGTACAAGATAAATGTATGAAAAGAAGAAGAAATCAGGGAAGATACAAAGAAACTGAAGTGTAGAGGTAGAAATTGGAGATGAACAAATAATGTAGTGGTGGGAGGAAAAAAAGAGGAAAGATATTTGTCGAGGAGGAGAGGAGATTCTGACTCGGATTCAACCAGCTCAGACCATCTGGCTTTTTTTTTGTGCCAAATTATGGACAACACACGTTATGCATGTGATGATTGAGTGTCCATAGCTTGGCACTGAAATCTGTTAAAATAAAGGAATATTTTTTTTCTTATAGGTCATGGACAAAACATATGGTCCGAGATGCTTGAAAATCAGCAGCCAAAACAGGAGGAAAAAAGCCAAACCGTGTTCCCTTCAACACCTCTAAAGAGATAATTCACTTTGGAAGAACATTTTTACATTTGAGCACAAATTCCTCAACTTCATAGTGGCTCAGCTGCTAAAATCAGCCAGCCATTTGCAATTAGCCGTCCACTGTTTTTTTTGTTGTTGATCATATGTGACAGCCAAGTTACACTTCTCATCAAACGACGCCTTCCGTGTGTACTGGCTAAAGAGTGAAACCTCCCACCAGGCAGTGAAATATCATTTTAATAGCAGAATCTGGCTGGTAGTTTGTAAATATACTTGGCTCCTGGTTTGTGCAGTTTGGTAGTGTATTGTCAGTTTTTCTGGGTAACTCACTAAAGTGCTCCTCAGTATTTGAAACCAGCTCAAATAAAATCCAGTCCAGTGTGATTCTGCCCAGCTTGATAAGAGAAAAACAAACATTTAAACTGGTACACAAAAGGACTAAAAGTTCCTTCCTTGTAATATTCCTTGTAATATTTTAAATACATCTTTTCTGTCTAGGGTTTATTAGAATTAGTTCAAGATAGATGGCGTTTGAGAAAAAAAGCACTTGGCTCTAGTGTCAGTCTTTGCTGGTTACACGTGCCTCAACCAAGGCGTACAAAAAAACCTTTCTGAGTGTTAACGGTAAATTACTCCTACATATGATCCAAAACCAGTTCAAGGAGTAGTTTGACATTAGCTTCCTTGCAAAGTGTTGGATGAGATCAATACCATTTTTGTGTCTGTCTTTAAGTACCGAGCTGGAGCCAGCAGCTGGTTAGCTTAGCTTGGCGTAAACACGCAAAACCGATACGTTCAGGCGCAGTAACCCGCAGAGACTGCAGGAACTAATGAGATATTAATTACTGCGCTTTGGGTGCTAGTTGGTGGATTTTGTTACCGTAAGATCAAGCCCAGCTAGCGATTTCCCCAATTCAATGTTTATGCTAAGCTAAGCAGCGGCTGTTGTTAGCTTCATATTTACCGTACATATATGAAAGTGGTATCGATCTTTGCCCATAAATGTATTTTCCAAAATGTCAAACTATCCTTTTACCCCCTTTTTTAACTTCATCTAACTGCTGTCATCACAGCACAGTTCGTATAGCAGTTACTTGTGGATTTTTGATTGGATCATGTGTTTGAGTTTGTAAAATTAAATTTTACACAGCTTTTCCTTTCTCTTCATAAATATAAGTTGTTCTGCGAAAGGTAGGGGGACACGAAATAGGCTGGATGGATATAAACACTATAAATGGTACGACTGCTGCGTGGGGGAAGGGAGGAGTTGCTGGTTCACAGTATTTATCGTGGTATTTACACACACAATACACAGGAGAGAGGGGTAGAGGATGCACAGTCAAATCTCAATGTGTAGACAGGCAATGTCAGCGCGATATTTGGCAGCAATTTGGTTGAGTGACACAGGATTTCAGTGAAAAGTCAAGTTTCTAAGTTTGAATCTGTTGTTTGTCCTCTTTCCTCACACTCGTCATCAACATTGCCTGTCTTGAACCTTGCCCCAAAACACCAGATATCCCCCCCCTCCCCAACTTAAACAACTTTACATGATCAGAACAGCTGTGCAAATCCACTGAGCTTGTTTATTTAATCGCTGAGGTTCCTGTACGCCTCTGAAGCAGCGCTGACAATAAAACCTGCCAGCATTTCAGTAGTAGACAGTGCAGAAGTGTTTCCAGGACTTTGAAGTGAACAATCAACACAAACCATTTAACCATCAATAAGTCGCACTGATGGTTCCAAACTTAACTTAAAAGAGGGCTTAAGGATATGTCAATGTGGCTGCAACTGTTCCTGGTGACAATAACTCTAGTGTTTCTCTAACAGTGTGGGGATACAAAGGTCTGAGATGAATGAAACGGTTTAATGTGTGTGTGTGATATTGGTTTCCTTACCCAGTGCAAATAACCTGAATTATATAGACACAGTCCTTCGGCCGTGGTGGCAGGTGAACTCAGTGTAAAGCAACTAGTGGCGCGAGCCGGGCACTGTAACGTCGGCCCCTAAATATATAAAGCCAGTGGCAATTCCGGTTCCTGATCTGTCCACTGTAGAGGACGTACATGACAGAGGGATGCATTGTGGGTAAAGTGCAGGGGTGGTGGGTCCCTCGGATTTGTCCTTAAATTAACATTTCAACACTTTTCTGCTCCGTTCCTTCAACCAGCTCCTTTTCAACTCCTTTTCTTCACATATATCCAACTTGGTCATTTTATCCCCATTTTCAATTCTTTCAACTTTTTTTCCTTTCATTAACCTGTCAACTTGTCTTCTGAATTTTTTTCCTTCATATCTTCTTTCCTCACTCTGTCCTGGACTCCCCGTGTTCTGGAAGAAGTCAGAGGTTGTGCGGACCTCAGACATCCTGGTCAATCCGGCCAGCTTAAAAAAGCAAACAGCTACAGTCCTTCCTTGGCTCTGTTCCACTGGCCAGTGCATGCAGGGATGAGGGGCGAGGTGAGGCATGGCTGAGGTGCCCTAGTCTGATAGTGGGTACACATTGGTCTGTCCATATGCCAACAATCAAGATCGAGTGACCGCAAGTAAATCCACACTGCAGCGACGTCAGAATCCAGTCGACTGAATCTTGGGCTCTGCTGGACTGCCCTCTTTGCCTGGTTGAGTTCAATGAAGAAAAAAAAGACATTTAAAATAACTGAAACTGCATCACCAGACATTGTTTTGTAAAGATTTAAGATGCAAATTCAGTTCCTCCTCACCGTCTCCTGAGCTACAGTCCAGAGACGGTGTTCTGGAGACGGTTGCCGAGCGACACTGTGGGTCCTCTGAGTCCTGATTGACAAAGGGCTCTCTGAGGGTCTTCAAAAGCTTGTGATGGGACTTCTCTATTTCCTGTAAAGGGGTGAAGATGCGGGACATTATACGAGTAGAACAATGAGTGTAATTATGCTAGCAGGTGAGAGACGAACACGGCGTCTTCAAACCATTGTAAACTTTGTGGGTTAAATCATAAGACATGCTGACGCAGTTTCTTGTTTGTTGTTAGGAGGGCGTCAATGCCCGTGTACGAAAAATTGATAAAAACATTTGACGGACACATTCACAGATGCCATGAAGACGCTGCAACAACAAAACAAAGTGAAGGACAAAGCCCGTTGTATAATCCAGTTTTGTATAATCCATCCAATCTACATTCAAGTATTTATTTTTTACATCCAGATGACATATGCTGCCTTTATTACAGTCCCCTAAAAAACTGTGGTGTGAGATCCCCTTCCCTAAAAGCTGATCTCTGCTGTTGGCTACATTTACTAAAATTAAATAAAGAATCTATTGGTTGGTGAATGGAGGCCATGGTGGAAAACATGGAGACTACAGGGAGATTTCTTAATTTTTTTTAGATACAGCATATGTTCACATTTATTTCTGATGTTCTGTTGCAACAACCAAATTTCCCCACTGGGGACCAATAAAGATGGATCTTATCTTATCAATCACTCCGTATGCACCCTGTGTCAAGTTAGGTAGGTTAACGCATTACAAGATGCAGTCTGTTTGCAAACGTTGTGTCATTTCTCTCCATTTGTCCTCCTAAGAAACAACTACGCCTCTCTAACTATTTAGAAAACACATGAGAAAGAAAAGAGACGCTTTGCAGTCAGTCGAGAAAAAGTTTGATGTGGTGGGAGCTTTGGGTGTGTTATAACATGTGGAGAGTTGATGGTCATCAGTCCAGACAGCAGTCACACAGCCACCTTGTTGCCAGCTTAACACACTTTAACTCACCTTCAGTTGGCGCAACTTGCTCATCAACCCCTCAATCGTGTGGAAAATCTCATCCACATTTTTGATCACGTGGCTCTGGTGCCCAGCCTGCGATTGGCCCGTTTCCTCTTCCTGTTCCGGTTGCATAGCCTCTGATTGGTTGGGCTCTGCACCGCAGGTGGGCGTTTCCTCCTCTGGATGAGACTGTGGTGGTATCACTTCCTCCAGAGGCTGAGGGGTGGCTGCCTGTGGGGGTAGGAGGGTCGTTGAGGTCTTCAGTGAAGCTCTCTCCCTGCTCAGTCGGCATTACCAAGTAGAAAGTGTTCCCTGGGGCACAGAAACTGTGCATTAGTGCGAGTACTTTCAGGTGTAAAATCAACACAACTCTTCAATTATAGACCATACCGTTTATCTTGATTAATTAAACATGTAAATAAAATAGTGTCTTTGTCTGATAAAAACTACAGCACTTGACCAAATTTGTCATCATTACCCTGCGTAGTGGCCTCGCCTCTCGGCTTGGATGATTGGTCGGAAGGGAGGGTGACCCCATCCGTGATGCCATCAGGGACAGAAGAAGAAGAAGAAGAAGGACCCGCAACCACAGCTATTGCACAGAGGATAGATGTGTGACAAAGAAAAGTGTGCAAAGAATGAAAGAAAAGTGTAAAAGAGTGAGGGAAGACAATGCCAAATCAAGCGTACGATGGGTGTGTGTCATGAAGAGCAAGCAGACAAAAGAAAAAGAAGATTAAGTTTGTAAGAAACAAATAATGAATCACCAAGTGCAGAGAAAACATGCAGATGAAGGCAGCCATTAAAAGACATCCATTTTATCCCAAAACAGAAAGCAGTCACCACATATTTACCTCAAGGGAAACAATGGTGATTTATCTTGACATAAAGGGTTCAGATTTGTATCTGAGAATTGATTGATCAGCCAGCCCTGCTGAAGAACTAAAGAGAATTATTTGGAAACTTTTCTCCATCTGATCCCTTACCTTTCCGTACGACCTGAATGCTGCTGGGTTGCTCCGCGTCTGGAGGCGGAACTTCTTCAGAGTCGGCCTCCCATTCGTTGATGCTGAAGTTGAGGACAGTTTCTAGAGACTCGGGCCGCTGTCTTTCAGTGAACGAGCTCCTTTCATTCGCCGTCTCGTTGGTGGGCGTGTCATCTGAATCGTGGCTCCAACTGTCTTCTTCCAAATCTTGTAATATCAGCTGCCTTAGTGTTTCAACTGCAGAGCCATGACAACAACAACAACAAAAAGGTTTTGAAATTCCTCAAGGTTGAGACTCGCTGATTACTAAAAAAGCCATTTGGATACAAATAAATTTAACATCCAACAGTTTGTAGAAGTGATGCAGGTTTGATTGTTTCTCACCATCTTGTAAAGCGGCCTCAGCCACACCAAGGTCTTTTCTCTCACCACAGATGAAAGCTCCTGATTGGTCCATACGTGTTTTTTCTGAGACCTCAATGTCCTCATTGGAGGAATGAGTCTCTATAGAATCTGACTGCTCCGTCATTGAGTTGTCTGGAAGATAAAAAAAATATATATTTTATAATATTATAATATTTTTTGTTTTGTGACTAAGCCAGTAAGATAAGACTCTATTTTGTTTCACAAATATTTGCAGACAGTTTACAAATTTGAGGCTGATGATTATAATGTGGTTATTACCTGCAAAGACATTGCTGCCAGTTGACGCTGGGGATGCACTGCGTAGACTGGGGGAGCTATAGAAAATACCAACACATGGCACACTGAGCATACGCAAGGCGATGAAAATAAATAATAATAATAAAGATAAGGAATAAATGATAAAACTAAAAACACATCTAAGAGAAAAATACAAGTCCTAAAGTTCTATGTATTATCCATAGACATAAGATTCACTCACGACATAGGCATGGATCCGTGATTGATCAGGGGTGATGAACCACCAGCTGACGATATGGTCTTTTCAAGTAAATCTTTCCAGCTGCAAAACAAAAACACACGTTTCTGGAGGCTGAAGAAGAATGTGGATGCCCGGTAAGCCTTCTTAACGGTTGAATAAAACAGCTTACATGTTTTTCTCTGATGCTGTCCCAGCCACCAGCTCATAGATCTGCCTCTCTGTGGTGCTGATAACGTAGAGGGCTTTGTTGTCTGGAGAGAAATCCAAACATTTACACATTTGATCACCAAAAAAGCAGCAGGACAATTCATTCTCAACATTTTTTAAATTAGCTTTCCCAGGTGTGACCACAGTCTCACCTGTTGCTACTAAGCGGACCAGCAGAGAGTCCAGCTTCACCAGAGGGCTGAAGGAGGTCTTGCTGTCTCCGCTGCTTCCCCCGCTTCCACCCAGCCAGCGGGATGGATATCTCAGCTGCAGCCGGTCGTCTGGGCCCCTCTGCAGGAGGACCAGGCAGTCTGACAGCAGCAGCGCTTGGATCTCTGATGGAGGAACACAAATGACATGAGGTATGAAACCAAACTGATGAGACTGCATGCATCAATACAGAACACACAGAGGTACTGACCTATCTGCTTATCTTTGCTGATTTTCCATGTGAGAGGACCTTCATGAATCATTCTCTTAGTGGTGAGGTCCAGACTCTAATAGAAAGAGAAGCGTAAATAATAATGATAACTTTATCCAGGACACAAAGGATAAAAGTTAAAAAATAGTCAACATATACAAAAATATAGCAATAAACATTTAGTCTAGATGTGACCCTGACAGAGCTAAGATGAGTGTGGGCTAAAGCCTGCACATATATGGATAAGGCATCAACATATGTAAATAAAACACATTTAGGTTAAAAAAAAAAAAAATTTAAAAAAAATTGTATACTACAACAACAACAGATTAACCAGCATAAATTATGTGACAACCTTGAATAGCGGGGCAGCGTCAAGTCTGCGTTGGTATTGGCTGAGGCGTTGCCGGTGCTCTATTTCTCCGACAACCTCATTAACAGCCTGCAGTATCCTTCGGCAACAAGCCTGGGCGCGCTGAAGTGAAGGGAGGTCCGACGAAGCGGCTAAACAAAAAAACATGTCAGTCTTAATAAAAATTATACTTTATTCCATGTTCTTTTCCCCGTGTTAACAATTATAATACGATGCATCACTTGATTCCTCACCCTCTGTGTGTTTGATGATGTTGTCCAGCAGCAGGGGGTACTTGGTGAGTCTTTGCATCTCTGACACCAGCAGGTCTTTGAGTTGCAGCCTCCGACAGTGAGGACTCGCTTCACACTCCTGAACAAAGTCAGAACAAGTGAGCACGTGAAGCACAAGGCTGCACGACTATGAAGGCTAGGACTAATGAAAAAGGATCTAAAAGGAAAAACTGTTGTCTTGTAATTTCAATGGTAAATCATAGATTTCTAAGTATAGTGACATACAAATCGATACCAAATAGAAATTGAAGAGTTCCATAGTCCACACGTCATGAATGGGAGTGAAGCACTAACACAGCTACTCATACAGTATTAGTAATATTAACAAGGATACAAGTATGTTGTCTTTATTTAGTTGTATGGTCTTGAATATAGTATTTACTGTGTCATCTCTTCTAGAGTTTTACGCGGGTGGTGTATGTTTTTTGTTGCAAATTGTTTTGTGTGTTGTGTTTAAAATAAATGAAAAAAATTGGTAATCACAAAATAAATATAAAACAAGATATCATCTTGGTAAAATTAGGAAATCCACATTCCTAATCAAATGTTACTGGCTTCAGAAATTATATGTTCAAATGATTAAGACCGTCCATTTGAGTCAGTGTGTTTGTGTTTGTGTGTGTGTGTGTGGTGTGTCTACCTGGATGATGTGAGCGAAGCGAGGGTCTTTGCGTTGTTTGTTCTTGATGAGCTCCAGAGCCTGGGACTGTTGGCTGCACAGGTGCGACGCTTGTTCCTGAAACTCGTCTCCAGCTGCATCTTCAAACTGGAAACACACCACAATTACCATACTTTATATAGTGCACATATACACCTTTCACATTAAAAGAGAAATGAGAAAATGGAAACTGTCTGCAGTGATTATTTGACTCACTCTGGCCAGCATAACGTCCCCGATGTCCTGAACGATGGGAGTTTCTCTTCGCTTCTTCATCGCCTCGCACAGACTTGCTGCAAAGACACAGAAGCCACATTAACAGTGACATTTAAAGAACTCTAAGCAATGTCACATTTTTTTGGGTTACAACATTTTTTTTGTCACATAGAGCAAACACATCCTCACTAACCACTAGCTGCCTGTCCCAGAAACTGTAAAACAAAAACAAAAAAAGCGCAGTCTCTGTAGACAGCCCCGGTTCCACAAATGGCAAAAAAAACTGTGCCGACCTGAACCACAAACCATAACAGTGTTCCATCCTATAACCGACAAAAAGGAGTTGGTTGAACCCTCACCGCAGCAGCAGCACAAGCACATAGGTTACTTCCACAATGTGCATTCATGACTCAACCAACTCCAAAATGTTGCAGCCTAAAAAACATGTGACACTGCTTAGAGCACCTTTAAAGAACCTCAACTGTTGATCATCAGTTAAATCATTTCAAATCATACCAATGAAATAATCCATATATCTAGTGGCAATTGTATCATACCATATGCCTTCATGTTATCTCCTACAAAAAGCCCAAAATACATATTGACTTAGAATAGCTGCAGACAGAGATTACATTTAACAGACACAACATTTGCTTAGTATTTGCTTCACTTATTATTATTATTTACCTAGCAACATACAGTCCTGAATACATGTTGACTCAGTACAACTCACTTTATTGTGCAAACAGAAGAAGCAGAAAGCAGTGACACTCTTACAAGAGGACAAAGTCACAGTTCCTCAATTGTCCTCATATTGAAATGCTTGGAATCCAAACCAGGATATTACTTTAATTAAAGTCAAGTTTTCAAATTGAACTCAAACAAATAATGAAGAAGTTGCTAAATAATTGTGCACAAAGTCAGTGGGTTTACTTTTGGGAGAGAAATGTTGTAATGTCAAGCTAAATTGTAACATCGTTTTAAATAGGATTTTTTTTATACTGTGATCTGAAAGATACAGGTATGGATAAAGTTGACTGGGAGTATAAGAAGTCTGTCGTGTTCTGAAAATACGCAGCTATACCTGCAATTACAGTAAACACACATACTGTATGGGCAGTCAAATGAGTGCCACATTTGTCATGTACATTTTTGTAACTGACAAATTAAGACCCGGAAAAATTCACTTTCACACAAACAGTACACTGACCATGGAGTTCATAGACCTGGGGCAGGTTGGGGAAGATGCAGGCTAGCTCATCAGAGTTCAGCACAGACCTCATCTTCTGGAAAAAGACCTGGTCCAGGACCCTCAAAGTCCGCAGGTGGGACGCCTCTGTGATGAACAGCTCTGATGATGAAGAGAAGAAAACAAAAATGGGACATCAGTGCACTAGCATCTTACAGTCTCAACACATTTTAAAGCAGACTATTTTTATTTGATAGTAATACAGTTGTGTTTATTGTAACAAGTGTTGAATATGACTCGTACCGTATATGACGGCCTGTCTGTCCACCTCCCTTGGACTGAGTGTGGCGAGGAGCTGAGGAGGAACTGTGTCCTGCCAGATCTGACTGTCACACACCTCCTCCTCCAGTGGTGCAGCGTCTGGCAGCAGGGCCAACGGTGTGTCCACACTCCTACAGAGTCACATGGAAAAAACATGGATGTATCAAGATGGGACAAATAGAAAATTAGTTTTTATTTTAATACTAACATAGTTATATATGTATCTCTTTTCTGTTTACCTAACATCATGGGGAGACTTGAAACTGAAAGATGCTAAAGGTTGACATGTCTTGTCATCCAAACCACTTCTGCTTCAAAGGTGTTGCATATGGGGAAATAAGTCAGCCATCTTTCTTTCTAATTTTCTGCCAGACAGTTCCTTAAAGTACTGATCATCTATGGGGATGATATTGAAACTCACCTGCGTCTAGACCGAGGGGTGTATGGGGGTGTAGGGTTCTCTAGAGACCTGAGTTTGAGAGAGTGGAGAGAGAGAGAGATGGCATAAAGTGAAAACCTACATCTGGAGGGGTAACATCCGGGATGTTTGAGTTACTAGGGATGTACAGGTTCCACTAAAGGGGAAAGTGTTGAGTCATTGAAGCTTATGTAATTATTTTAATTTATCCCTGCCTGAAGTATGCTAAAAAAAGTTCTAAAAAAATCTGTATCTTAGTACTATCTAGGAAATATGAGTACAAATCTGGCATTGTGAATCTTTACCGCGCAGAGCTGCTAGAGGCGGAGGACGAGGCGCTGTGCTGCAGCAGCCTGAGGCCTGGCCCCTCTCTCTCCCCGCAGTCCTCCTCCATCCACATCACTACGAGAGCGAGGACGGACTCTGTCCCTGAGACGATGCCACGCCGTCGCCCTTCTCCCTGAGCCTTCAACGACTCGCTGCGTGCCAGACGCACTGAGATCGTAGGGCTACGAGAGAGCGTAAAGAAAACAACATACTAAATCTCAGATGTTTCAACGAGATGCTGTACCACCCATACGAGCTGATATTGAATATATTCTACATACTGTAGTTTAAGAGAGCTACCTGTCCATGCCGTCTTCTCCCAGGCTGCTGGTGGAGAGCCTCTGGGGTCGGCAGCATTGTCCCCTCCTCTGTCTCTGTGTGGTTCTCAAACTGCTGAATGATGTTCCTCACACTGCCAGGACGGACTGACACACAGCTATTGCTTAATTGTACAGTATGATGAAATAGTACCCATATAAGGGTTGATAAAATGAGGTATAACACAAGCAAATTTTCAAACTACATACAATCCATAAAGAATAACTTAGTTGGTATGTTTGTTGAAAAGGAACATTCAAATAAACAGAAAAAACAAAAATGCAGTGACATAAAATATATACCTTCGGTGGGAGACAACGGGACATGGAATGCTACAAAACCAAGACGAACCAAAAAGAAACAATGAAAACAGAACAAGATGACACAATGAATATTCCATAAATATATAAATAAACCTGCAAAAACCATAAAATGAAATATGTGTATGTAAGCATGCCTATGATGTGGTGTGCCAGTGTATCAATACCGTCAGCTGATAATGACTTCACACAGATGGACTCATACTAGTGTGATGATTAGAAGAAAAAGCTTATTTTTCATCTCACACTATTGTATGTGTGTTTTAGCATTTTTAACAATAAACTTGGATAAGGTAATAATTATATTGTTTGTGTGTGTATACGTGTGTGTGTGTGTGTGTGTGTGTGTGTGTATTTACTGGACTGGGATGTGGTCCTGGGTTTGCCGATGTACTTCAGGATGGGATTTCTCTTTTTATCCTCTCCATCTTTCTCTTTCTTGGTACCACTCAGCTGTGGAGAGAGAAACCATCAAATCATGTTATAAAATCAATGTAATTTTGTATATAGACAGTTTGCGCGCACACACACACACACACACACACACACACACACACACACACACACACACACACACACACACACACACACACACACACACACACACACACACACACACACACACACACACACACACACACACACACACACAAATAAATACATTGTATATTTATAAGTTTACATGCCAATGCTAAAGTTAACTAAAAAGAGGAATAGAAAAAAAATGATCTTAATGCCTTAATTAAAATAATTAGGAAAAATCCAACCATTAAGAACCCATTCTTCCTCAACATACATGGGGCATAAGTAAGATTGGCATGGGGTACTTTCCATAAAATCATCTTTCAATGCAAATCAAACCAGCTATTAGGCTAACTGAAATAAAATCATGCCAATCTCTAGGTATGGTGAAGGGTATGTGATGATGTGGGGGGGCTATTTTAATTCCAAAGGCCAAGGAAACTTTATCAGTATGCATAGTATCCTGGATCAATGAAATAACTGGCCTTTAAAAATAAAAATGTGCCTGCTTCTATTTAACAAAGGAGTGTGTATAGTTATGCCCCTGTATTTTAAGGAAGAACATTTATGTATTTACATTATTCATTCACAAAGAAAATTGGTGTCTTTACAAGGTTGGATTTTACCTAATTATTTCAATTAAGGCATTAAGATCAATTTCCAAAAGATGTTTTTTTTTTTATTCTTCCTTTGAGTCAACTTTAGCATGGGTATGTAAACTTATGATCTCCAATGTTTTCTCAATTAGATTTTTTAAAATGATATCTTTATATATGTAAACAGAATGTGCCTTTGGAACAATGGTTGCTGATAATGAGCAATGTAGATATTGCATTAAAGATCAGCCACCCACTCAGATCAGCTGGTATTCTGTTTATAATGGAGAGGTATGGAAGTTTGTAAGTGACCCCTATATATATATATATATATATATATATATATATATATATATATATATATATATATATATATATATATACAGCCAACCACACTGAGAAGCTAATACATTTTTACAACATATTGTGATCGCAGTATGAATTGCAACACTAAATTATACTGCAGAATTTGTTGGTCTTGCATATTGTAAAACAGATGCCCATGTACTACTACTCTATTTTTATAAGTGTGGTTTCAACATAGCTGTAGTCAACATTACTTAGATAATCACTCCATCTTCCCTTCCAACTCAGATTTCTTTTGAGAGCGCAGTTGCCCCTTACCTTTTTTGTCTTTAGGAAAGCGAGCCACTTCTCCTTCTCCGTGCTCAGACCAGGGAAGACCTTGGAGTCTCTCAGCTTGATACCAGAATGACGCAGGTATAGGTGCACGGCCGACGCCAGAGGAGAACTGAGGGAGAGGAGCGATGGGGCGGAGAGAGGGAGAAAGAAAGAAAGAAAGAAAGAGACAGGACAAACATGAAAATGTGGGGAGGATAGACCACAAGGGAAATCAACCAAAGAAAAAGTGTTAAGAAAGAAAGAAGCAAATTGCTCAAACAATAATTGCTGTTAAATTACATTTCACTCCAACAAACAAGACAATTTCTTTTACCTTCTGTCCTCTTCGTGCTTTGATCTGGAGGGAGAACAGAAAGAGAGACATAAAAAGGCTGTTAACTCGCCACACAAAAAACAACAGGCTTTCAAAAAATATCTAGTTTAATTCCTCAGAGTTAAATCTAGTTAATTCAGGTGAAAACACAGGTGTAAGTAACAGACTGTAGTGCAGCAGTCATGTGATGGGAATCGGCCTGTGTGTGTACAAAGTCAAAGGAGTAAATGTCATGTGGTTTACAGGTTTTGCCGCTGTGGTGATGACCTTTGTTATGACTATTTTATTGGGCCCCAAACATTGGATTCTGTGGCAGTCTGAGTGTGCAAAAGTTAATATTCACTTCATGGTTACAGCAATACGATGAAGTAGAAACTGTATAATTAGTTAACAGGTGGATTTAGACCCCAACAAAAAAAATCAGCTTTGGTTATCTTTTGGCATAATAGTAAAACTAAGTGAATAAATTTCAAAGGAAAGCAAACTGTTTGCTAGTTTGACATAATTATATAAAAGGTGAGTCAACATGTTTTTGATAAACAGGAAAAACATGAAGCAAGAGCCGTATGTGAGTAACACACTCACAGTATTTCCCAGAGGGCAGTGACCTGTCTGTCCACCACCTGTCTCTCTTTCACCGGGTCTCCATCCAGCTGCAGCAGGTCTCCTTCTCCAAACAGAGAGCCGAGACCCATCATCTGCTTGTTCCTATGAAACACAAGCTTAACGGGTTAATATCAACTCGTGATCGTCATGGTAATATTGTCAAAATGAACATTTATGATGATTATTCTGCTTAAAAACGGCCGTCTTAAGTACTCTCAATCTTGAGTAATGTACCTGTAGTCCTGTATCTGGTCTTGGATGTCCGGCAGCACTTGCTGCTGCAGCTCGGACAGAGGTCCTCTGATGTCCTCCTGGGCATGAAGTCGACTTTCTGAAGGGACGATGGACACAACATTATGTCAGTGGCTACACTTCCTCACAAGCTAATTAATACAGCCTTATGTGGCATAAAAAGCAAAACAAATTGAGTAAGCCCACAACGCAACTAGCACTTAGTTCTTACCTATATCTGTGAGATACTCCTCTCGTACTTTGATTTTCAGCGGCTACAAGGGGAAAAGAAATATTTTTTTTAATAAATTTTAAGCATGATATAGGGAATAAGTCTATATTTTCTGTATATGAAAAAAGCAAAAAGGAAGATTAGAAGAAAGGAAGATTAGAAGAAAGTTTAGCATTTAGCTTCTTTGATGCCAAGTGCATCAATACATCAGCAGCCAATGCTGGGATATAAGACAAGGATTACAAGAATAAACTCATTAAGATATGTTGGTGCATACAGCATCTGGGTCCAGGAAATGGGAACAGATCTGAGGTGCAAGTGCGCGGGCGTCTTTCGTGCTGGAGCCCAGGTAGGCCTCCACCGACAGGTAAAACAGCTGTTGTGGACACACATACAGTAACCATGAATGTAAGCAAGCAAACAGATAACCACATGGAAATGTCATCCAAAAACAGCAGAATAAGCACTTTGTTTCATTGCATTTGCTCAAATCTAACATGAAATATAATGTAGACCGACCAGAGGGTTGGGGTCAGAAGCTGGGTGAAGACATATCTCATGAACACCGCCATGTGTGCCGGTCGTGACCTCAACAACTCAATGTCCTGGAATGGTCCATCCATCTGAGAGACAGTGGAAGAGTATGAATGATTGAATAGCTGGAGAGAACTTTGAGATGCAATGAAGAAAAAGAAAGAAAAGACATCAACTCGGACTGATAAGAGTCACACCGAATGTCCTTCTCACCTCGTTAAATGCATAGCCATCATCTTCTTCATCCTCTTCCTCGGGGCCGATGATCTGGGCCTTTCCGCCCTTTGAACAGACGCACACACATTTAAAAAATGAAAAGCCCCTAGTCACACACTAGAGGATGTCCAAGCAAATCTTCCATTTTCACTGCTGTGCATGTGTGATCAGCGCATAACAGTTGGATGATGTGCAATTTGAATTTAAGGTCGTGGTGACAAGTATGTTCTCAGTCTCACTGCTCGTCTCATACATTTTAAGCAGCTATGCAAGATGCAGTGACAGAAATGGACAGGAACAGATGAAAAGGAAAGAACAGCAGCTACATCTCAAAATAGGGGAACCATACTTTAAAGAATAGAAGTATTTTTTGTTATTTTTATGTTCAGTTTAAACTTCAGTAGAAGTGAGCATGTGCTGCATGTGAGGATGTTATTGAAAAGGATCTAGAGCCCAACCGATATATCGGCCCAATATTAGGCATTTCCCGATCTATCTGTATCTGCATTTATTATGGCCGATTTAAAAACTGTGACTATGTGACTATGACTGTCAACCATGATATGAGCGTTGGCGTTGCATAGTAGTTGCATAGTCCACCAGAGAGGACTCTACAACGTCCCTGTTGGCAACACTGATTTTTTTTTTTTTGTTAATGTGTTTTTGTTCAAAGGACTTTAAGTTTCATATCTTAAGTTTATATTTTTATACATTTTATTTATCAGAGCTTTAATATATTTTGATGTTCCTCTGTTCTGTTGTGGCAAAACAATTTATCATCATATTATTTTAGTGAGAACTCATAAATAACTAGAAATAACTAATGTTATTGAAATCTGTTTATGTTTTGCAATGCGTTTCTGGATTAAAAAAAAAACATATATATCAGCCGATATATTGGCAGATTGGATTTTTAAATAAGCAAATATTCGTATCGGTATCGGCCTTAAAAATCTTTTATCGGTCATGCGCTAAAAAGCAAGTGATTGCAAGTGCGTGTGTCCATCTCACCAAATCAGACAAGGTGTGTGTGTCGGAGTTCTGTCGTCGGTGGTAGGGGGTCCTGAAGGTGGATGAGGGGGAGGAGTGGGGACTCTCAAAGGCCTGGGGAGGAGGAGGATGAGGGAGGAAGGGAGGACGAGGGGCGGGATGAGTGGGACCATCACAAACACAAACATACGATCTCACCAGTTAATGAAAAGATAAGACTGGACAGCCTACCTCCATGTCTCCTTCGCTTGACTCCATAGATAGTCGACCTGTCAAAGCACAGAGCAGTTTTAAGCTACAGTGTTTCCCTGTTATTGTTCAACGGGAACCCCTGCCAGGCCAGAAAAATCTTTTTTAATGCCATAAATAACCCCAATATCAATTGTGTTTCCACTCTACTTATTCTGCAGCAGCCAAATGCCATCAACTGCAGCGATGCACTGCCGTGAGTCAATGAGCGAGGCCAAGATAACGTCGGTAATGGTTACGCTGGCTCAGTGTGTTTTATTGTACAAGAGACAACCCATTTTAAGCCACTTCGATTAAGCAAGTTTACTTCAAATCAAAGTATGTTGGGTAGTGTGCGGCACCATAGTAGCTAATGAATAAGAATGTCTCCTTTCATTTGAACTCATTCTGTGTATTTTCAGCTGACATTTAGACGTATTAAACCAGGAACATTGCATGCTAAACATGAGATCCAATGCACGACCGAGATATTTACTTAAGTAGGTGAAAGATAAAGTGATACAAACCTTCTCCCGCTATGACATAGCTTGTGGCACATTCAGATCGCGTTCCCTCCTGGAGAAGCAGAATAAAGCACAGGCTGTAAAAGGTAAACTATGCATGTAATCGTTAAAGCTTGATTTTTTTTTGGGGGCAAATCAGGTGCAGCAGAACAGACCGTGAACACAACACTGACAATTTAAAACCTTTTAACACGCTTGACACTAGAATTTGTTGACATGCAGGCACGGTTTGCGTCATGCTGCGCAGGGTGCAACATAGGGCCTCTCATCTTAAACTTAACTGAATTCATATGGTCCCATGATTTGAAAAGTGAATTTGAATATGCCGGTAAAACAAATAGTTCAAATATATAGAGGAGTTTTCAGTGAGTATGAAAAGCAAAAGTCTCGTCGCCTCACCAGATCTTGTTGAATCTTGACCCTGACTTGGTGAGCTCTTCTTTTGGCACTTTCAATCCGCTCCCCCAGTGACAGCGACGGGCTCCTCAACTGCTCCTCCATCAACTCCTGTAATACAGTTATTATCAGCAGACATTAGATGCAAGACGGTGTAACTAATTCTGCAGACAGCACAAAACAACAAGGAGTGACACAGAACATAGAGTACATAGTAATGTACACAGTAATGTGAGACATGGAAAGTTGTTGTTTTTTTTATCTACAGGAAGATGCATTAAGAGATGTGTGTGTGTGTGTGTGTGTGTGTGTGTTTACCTGCAGTTCAGCCTCTTCCTGCTCCAACATTTTCCTGAGTATCTGAGTGGCATGTTTCTGTACTTCTGGGTCCTAAAAGAAATCATTTGGATGATTATTCCCTGCATTATAATTTCCTACCTAGTACCTACACATGGTCAGTTTTAAAGCTGACCCCCATGATACCAACTGGGAAACATTGTTTTGTTTACCTGTAGTGGTTTGGGTCCAGTGATTCTTTGGGAAGGGGTGCTGCTCAGTCCAGAGGGCAGGGGTGGAGGTGGAGGGGGTGGGGCCTCTCCACCCAGAGATGTTCTTTGATTGGATGTGAACTCAATGGAGAGGGGCTCTAAGGGCAAGGAGGTGGCTGAAGGTGGCGGCCCTTGTAGCGTCAGAGCTACATATGGTCCAGCTATGGGACGATAAAAAAAATAAATAAAAAAAAAACAGTGATGGAATCAGATTAACACTGGCAAAAGAACAGAAAACTACCAAACACATGAAACAGCAAACACACACTTATTGCAAACTCACATTTGATGAGCTTTACCACCTCCTGATGGGACATGGAGGACACCAGTGAGCCGTTCACCTGAGAGAGAGAGAGAGAGAGAGAGAGAGAGAGAGAGAGAGAGAGAGAGACATCGGTGGGAAAAATCTGAAAGATTAAAATCGGGAAGAAACCAAAAACCTTCTGATTTAGTGTCTGTGGTGAAAAGTAGTACCTTTATGATTCGGTCCCCTTCTTGGACCCCGGCCTTGACTGCTGCACCACCTGTAAAGATGAGTGAAGGCATACAGTGAAGCTCAGAGAGAAAACTAATTTATCACTGCTCATGTCATCTAGGTCATATTATATTTGAAAAACTATTTTCAAAGTAGCATCATATCAGTTTGTGATTTGACAGCAACACATAGGGATTTTCTTAACCACATATGAACATTTAATCATAAAATCTTTAAATTCACATCTATAATCTCTTGAAAAGGGAGGAAAAACATATTGTATTTATTGTATGTATATGCATTTATACATTGTGTGTAAATAATAAAATAAGCATTATTATAACATCAACACATGGGCTGTGCAGGAGTCTTACCAGGTCGGACATTCTGCACTAGCTTGACTCTCTCTCCACATACTGTGAAGCCGAAGCCGAGCTGGTCCTTCTGCACGACCACACATCTCTGGACAAGACCAGTACCTGGAAGAGGAGAGCAGGATGTTAAGGGTGTTTTTGGGAGATATTAAATAAAGTGAAATTCTAAATCGATCCTTAAAACAAAAACATAAAGCAGCATGGGGAGTTGTTACCCGTACTCTCAGCAGTGATTTCAATCGACGGCTCCCTCTGCTGGGTGCCAGAGGATTTGCGCTCTGAGTCCCCGATGGTCAGACTGCTAAGCCTGGGTTTGAGAGAGGAGAGAAAGAGAGGCTTATAATAAATGCAGCAATACCAAACCGTGTAATTTAGAAAAATTCTCTGGGAAGGCTGATTGGGACTGGGAGAGGAATAAATGAAGAGGGAGAATCATTGAAGGTGGGATATCTAGAAAGGGCCAGAACAGGCCAAAGAGAAAGAAGGGATGCTTACAAATAGACACAGGCTACAGAAGGAGAGAAGGAGATCAGAGGCAGAAAAGCTAGGGAGGAGCATGGTCAGATATGTAGAGAGAGTGAGTATATACACATAGCATTAAAAGCAACAAGAAAGAAGCTGGAAGGAAAAACTCACCAAGCAGCAAAAGGGCTGAAAGCGAAGCGTGACAGGAAAGAAGGATAAGGGCAGATAAAGGATAAGCACAAAAAAAAATACATATTCAGAATGAAGACCAATTTTGAAGTTAAAAGACACAGAGAAACAGCCCAAGAGTTGACATCACCCCCATGTCCTTTATGCTCTAACAGATTGTAAACAGTGAGAGCAAGTGACTTCCAAGAATACCATGACAAAAGAACACACAGTGTAAATACAGAACAGTTTTGGTGCTTTTCCAAAGTCCAATGACAACTGGACAATTTACCAAAAAGGTACTTACAAGTTATTATTCCATCAAAATAAAGGTGTTTGTGTAAATTTACAAAGATCTGGCGATATTGACCTTGTGCTCCTGCAGAGTCAGTTAGTGCTGAAACAAGTCAACAAATGGCAGCGGAGTAGAAAACTAGTAAACAAAAAATTAGATACATGAGTAATCTCTTTTGTCAATTGTCAAGGAAAAACGTTTGCTGCTTCTAGCTTTTTGAATGTAAGGTACCGCTCCTGATATTTGGTACTTTTGGGGTTTTGACCTTTTGGACAGAAAAAAAACAAGCAATTTAAAGACTTCACCTCACATTTTGAAAAACTAAGAATAATCTTAAAATGATAGTTGTTAATTGATCATGAAAATGATCATTAGATGTGTCCCTAGTTATCAAATCTCAATATCAAACAAAGAACTATCTGAATGGACTGATCTACTGTGACTAAGAGTAAGTTTGTAATTCTGTAATTCACTTTGAATGCTGTCTTCACCTGCTGCTGTAACACAGAAATTTCCCAGTGTCAATAAAGTCCATCTATCTCTCTCTCTCTCTATCTATCTAGTTGTTGTTCTAGTGTTTTCGCATGTGTGTGTATTGAACACCTAAGCTTGCTCAGGTAGATGGAGTCAGCACTTCATATAAAACTGGCTGGATACAGCTAGAGTTTTTACATCAAGTGCATTACAAAGTTCAGTGTTCTGATATGAGTTACATGGAGGGATGTGAATTGGTGCATCCCAATGAGCAATGATACAATTTGAGTGTATGACATGTAAACATTTTCCTTTTTGTGCAAGTGCCGGGTGCCTTTCTGCCTACATTGCTACGTCAAGCTCAGGCGTTATGAAATAACAAGGGCAGCCACTGAGAAACCTGTTGCCACAACTGTACAATCTGTAGGTGTCACATTAACCCCAAACCCTGACGTAAGCCCTCACTGGACAGCTCTCCTACCTGAACGGGTGGGCGTTTTTCTTATTGGCTGCCCTGCTGTCACATGACACACACAGACACCAGTGGTAGGCACGTGCACCAGAGAAAAAACACACACACACACACACAGAGGAAAAAAGTTGATAGGAAAGACATAAAAGACAAAAATGCATCTAACAAACAATGACAGAAACAAAGTGTAATGCTACTTGGTGAATGTGGTGACTGACAAACAGGATGAACTACAGTACACCAAGTAGCAGCGACAGAGCTAAACATAGCAGGGGAAGAGTCACAACACGACATTCAAGCAACAAATACAACACGACAATCAAGCAACAGACATTGAAACTCACTATAAACAAAAGACGTGGGAATCAATTCAGAACCGATTTTTGATTGAATTAAAAGGTGGCTGAGGTGTTTTATGCTTAATGTAAGAGTGACTCCTGCTTATTTCAGTCTCAGTACATAATATCCCCACTTCACCAGGCCTGGCTTTGTGTCGTTATGCTACTGTTGATTCTGTCTGTCATAAGAGATGTCTCTGTTGTCTCTACGTAGTCCAAGCTTTGGATCTATTCTACATGTTTGTTCACTGCTTTTACCCGTAACTGCATTTTCAATGCTTTTATTCTTAATGTCTGTGCTTTTAACAATTGCCTTCCAGGGGAATACAGTTTAACATTTGTTTTCTGGATAATTCAGGAATATTTTCATATAAGTTATTAATATGCATTGCCCCTGTGAAAATATGAAGAATATTGAAAGGGGTATTTTCATGCTATTAGTACTCTGAAATGCAACAGGAAACATTATTGGCATTAAGTTAACTGGTCATGATGATGGAAAATAGTAAAACAAGTATAAGTATGCAGCTTTTTTTATTTTATGTTCATAAATTTGAAAGTGTGTTACAAAGTGTCTTACAATCATCTGTATATTAAAATAAAAGTAGAATTGACTGACGGATCACTGGTTAGCTGGTTTGTGTGTGTTCTTTGAGTTTTGTAAAGTGCTGCAGTTTGAGTTGGTCGGCTGGTCTTGTTTGTTAGTGCTGAAGTTAGCTAAAAACTAAATATCCACAAGATACCTAACTTCATCACGCAAAGGTAATTATTAAGATATTAAATCCAAAATGGTCCCAAACGTTTCACACTTTTTTTAAGGACGAATTGCAAGATATGCGCGCGTTGTACATCGTCCGGGTGCTGCACTGTGCTATTGCTGTTGGGTTCCGCTTTTTTCGTTCCGTCCACAAACTTCATTAACAACGTACATATTTGTGATTCAAATTAAAGAGTGTAAGCTCTTTTGAAAGTATAGATTCCCAGGCTGCTACTATTGTCACGCATACAGTATTGTCTCCTCTTTTTTCTTATCTTATCACCTCCCAGGAAACAACCTGTCTGACTAGTTTTTCAACAGTCCAGACTCGACCTCAGTCTGATAAAGACATGTCAGTAGGCTGATCTGGGAGCCCTACATTTCTGCGCAAGGCCTTGAAGTGTTCCACAGAAAGAGAAACTGTCTGGGTGAATGTGAGCCTCGTACCTGTCCAGTGTAGAGGTGGGTTGGCGGAGACTCATGTCTTCTGCCTTCTTACACTCCTCTGCTTCCTGGTGCGGGGATCAACACTGTCACTGGGCCTCTTTATCAGCATCATCATCATCCACATCATCTTTCCTTTTCCAGTTTTCAGTCCACACAATGGGGCTCTCTGGTGTGCTTTGATCAGATCTTCGAGCTACTGGGAAGCTGGTTCAGATTAGACAGAGTGCTCCTCATGTTCCCATCCACCCAAGTAGTTCCAGTTGAGTGTCAGTGTGACTAAAAATAAATAGCTACTACAAGAAAGACTGTTAGTGGTTTGATGCAGTGGAAAATGGGTAAAGGACAGTCTGCTCCCACAAAGGTCATCAATCATGAATGAGTGGCTGATATGTCTCGCTATGCTCCAGGTCAACAACTCCCATGCCTTATGGTGTCTGTGTTAAGCTAATTATTGCCAGATAAATCAAAGCTTTAACATGCATAACTGTCGTCCAAGTAACAGCTCAGCATCATCTCGAGTGATATGTAGTGAAACCTTGAAATAAAATAACGAACGAATACATTAATACGACTTGTTTACGTGTGTTGGATGTGTGGCTTCCAACAGTTGTGCCAACCTAAATAATCCCTTACAAGCTAAGCAGTACCTTAACGTCGCACGTATCTTCGCCCAAAGTTATTTACATAGTTTTATGTGTAATGTGGCTAGCTGATGCAAATTTCTCTATACACAAAATAACGTGCCTTAGTTTTATAAGTAAAACGTCAATTACCACTCCGTAAAAATTAAAAACAAAATAAAACACCGTGCAGAATGAAAGTTAAATGTGTATGTCGGTTTTGTGTTGTGACTTATCTAAATATTTAGCTGTCTAGGGGATGATAACGACCATCGGAGGCGGCCTGCTATATTCAGCTAGCTTCCTGAAGTTAGCTCTACGGGTGGGCCGATTTCAACCCGCGGCATGGCGTTGTTCCTCTGGCCGACCAAAAGCGCCGTGGGTTCGGCTTCCAGCTGCGCTAACGAGTCGGCCCTTTAGAGGTAGCTAGCTAACCAGCTATGTCTGCAAAGTGAAAGGCCAACATGGTCTTAACTGCATGCGAACAGATGGGTGTTAAAGTGGTCGAGGTAGTGGCAGTCCATGCGAATTCCAGCTCGATATATCCCAGAGTCCCGTTTTCGTGCAAATTCAGACACTAAAGCTGCATGTTAGCCAGCTAACGTTAGCTAGCAGGCAATACGAGTAAAAGCTCCACCTTAGGTCTTTTTTCCCAAAACAAGTCACAGTGGTGAATCCGGATTTGCTTCTCACTCTCGTGGTCTTCCAGAAGACTCAGAAGTTATCGTTGCATATATTTATTGTGTTTAAATCCCAGTTCTAGAAATAATTATCTCTGCTGTGTTGTTATCCTGCTGTCTTGACCGGCTGCTGATCCACCACCATATTCTCAAAGATCATACGTTCAAAAGAAACACAACAGCGCCCTCGTATGGATAGCTTGTGGTATTGCAGGCGGTTTGCCTCATCGCAGTGTTGATGCTACTCTGACTACTATGATCCATGGTTGCACTAAACTGCAATGGAAAAAAATATTTCTTGAAACTTAATATAGTATGCAAAATATAACCAACACGAGTAAAAACTAACGTTGTAAAAAAAAAAATATTCATAAAAAAATACTTTCTAAAAGAGTGCCAATTTTAAAACATCTTGAGATCTGATGTTACAGGGCCAGTACCCCAATATCGTCTTTCTGGACTCACTATTTTTCAGCAATAATTTATCTTCAAAGAGTGGAAATTTAACCACAAATCAACTTATTACAATCTATTATTGCATTATTTTACTAAACTTAGTTATTTGAAATATGTTTTTTTAATGTAGCCTACCTATTTTTCCAAATCAGACGATTTTGACACTTTGAAACAGTTTTCATGAAAATGTAATGCCATTATTTGTTATTTGTAATGAATCTTGACCCTGACTTGTTGAGCTCTCCTCTTGGCGCTTTCAACCCATAACATATTGCCAATTACATATAACATGTTGTTTTACACACATTTTCTGTCTCAAATGTGAGCTAAATAATAAAAATATATCAGCTATAAAATTGTATCTGCATTTTTCCATTTGGTGCCCCTTAGGAAATATCATATATTTTACTGCTATTAATTAACAACTACACCTAAGCGGAAAAAAGTAGTGGGTCCCTTTTACTCTTCTGAGGTAGTAGAGATGTGGGGACCCTAAATCCAGAGAGCCCATTTGCGTTCAGTATTCCAGAGTGAAAGGGATTTGACTCAGGCTCAGGGGTATTTATTTATTATTTTTGGCCCAGTTGTATAGGTTAAATTGCGATGACCTTACTGAGGGAGATGATTTCAACATGGGTCCAATACTTTACCAAATATGGCCAGAGCGGGGCGTGGGCTCCATTCTGCTCTGAGGTTTTGGTGGATGAGAGCAGGGGATGCATGCGCCTCCGTGTACGCGCGGTGTTACACAGGAACTTTAAGCTTATGACAAAAACATAAAAGACAACTCCTAGCGAAGAAATCGGTAAGATCAATATTCACAATTGTATTGTTTTCTCTCCCCCAGGCAGTTTGAGTAGAAGTTATACCGTTAGCAGCGTTTAACCATAGTCTATTTTTGGAACAGCGACAGAAAACTGATTACAACGGCACAGCGGCTGGGCGCGGTATGTCCGCTATTTGGGAAGGAATACCTCTTTATCATTCACTTCATCTTCCAGTTATAATGTGTCTATGTTACCCTTAAAAGTAGATGTAAGCCTGGATCATTAAAAGGAGGAAAATAGGCCTAATGTATACATTTTAGGTAGTTTGTTTTAAGAAGAAGCTTTTTAAGCCAGTGAAAATGATCAATTTGACATTTAAGCTACAGTGATATACAATAGCATCCAGTATAGCTTATATTAAGAACATGGCAAAGGTCTATAATATCACCCCTGCCAAAAAAGAAAGAAAAAGAAAAACCAAAGTCTAGTTTCCTGTCAGCATCAAGGGCATGAGGCTACACACACAACCCACACATCCACATGTATCTCTTCTAGGTTTGGTGATCTCATTTAGTTCAGGTATTAGCCAATATCTCTTCCAGTAATAAAACTGGGGGACTAAGCATTCAGCACCAGTATCAAACCGAAGACTATGGTAAGTGCTCATTTGGATTGTGTTGCTAGTGTGTGTTCAGGCAGGAGTGCCATTACCTCAGAGCTGCTTCCTGTCTATGAGTCTCATTACACAGAACAGGAAGTGTGGCATTACAGTTAATGAAGAAACAATAAATAAGGTTAGCAATTTTCAGGGTTTGTATTGACAGAATGAGAAAGCGTGTTTTTCTTTATGAACAATGCATTGTCTCCTAGGCCTTTAGTGTGGCACTTGTTGCTTCTTAAGATAAGCAGCCTGTAATCATGGCAATCTGTAGAACACCAGACTGGCATCAGTTTGATTTGTCTAACCTCAGAATGCAGTTTTAAAAAAATCTGCATGTTTTGACAGATTTGGCAGGGACATGCAGCCCCTGCAACAAAAGGTGAACTGCCTCACCTCAATATATTCCTATGAATGCAAACATAATTGTTACCATGTGTAAGAAAAAGCCACGTCCTCCTCCCATTACACTTATGGAAATGGAAGGAGGATTGCTCTTCATGAGGTTCCACCCCTTTTTTTCCCCACACAAAGCTTTTCCTTATCTCACCTTATCTCATAAATACCTGGGAATGTGGCTAGACACATACTTTAAAACAGCATGTGGAGCAACTGGCGCAGAAAGTAGGATGATCAAAATGGGTTTCTTATATTGGAAAAAAAAAACACTTTGCGGTCTTAAGGACAGGAAGATGGTCATAGTCCAGCATCATGTCTGTGCATGACTATAGAACTATACCTGGAACTATGCCTTTTTCCATGCTGTTTGCTCAATTTTAAACCAACCTGATGCGGTTTATTATGTGATATAATTTATGATTTTATGGGGTTTTATGAAAAAAACAGGCTGTTTCTCACAAGCAACACCACGAAAGAACTACTGGTCGTTTTTATTTATAAAAGTCTCATACAACAGCTACTTCTGTATATCATTTCTCAAATAAATAAATACAAACTATAAATAATATAGAATATGTCAAATCTTGTAAAGATTGTAAAGCTCTGAGGCCAAAACCTTTACTAAAAACCATCAACAGCTCGGACACTAGATGGCACCAACATCAAACCGTTAGTACAACCTGGAGATGGAAATGTACAACTCACTTCTGTTTTAGACTGAGGGACTTTCCAACTTCAAACTTCCTCTTTCCATATATTACCTCCCATCGCACGGGTCACAGCTTGAACAGGTTCCTCACACATTCATCAGTCTTTACACAACTTTAGTTTGAGCCTAGACAAGTCAGTCAGGGATGAACAAATTATTAATACTTTTATTTAGGGCTGGGCCATATATCAATATTATATCAACATCTATATATGAGGCTGGATATCATCTTAAATTTTGGATATCGTAATATCATGATATGATACAACTTTAATCTTTTCCTGCTTTTAACGGCTACATTACAGTAATGTCATATTCTGAATTTACCAGACTTAGCCTACTGTTTTATTATTTGCCTTTAATCATTTAGTCATTATGTCCACATTATTGGTGATTTAGCAAAACTCTCTATTTTGTGAAAGCACCAATTGTAAACCCTTTGATATCGTTTTGGTCAAAACCACCAGTTCTGATGTTACAGTTTTGTTTGTGCTGCAAAAAATCAGTCATGATATACAGTAGAATCAGAAGACCATTTCCCTGATGCATTAGGCCTTTAATAGCTTATAGATGAACAAGCCAGTTGATCATTTTCATCATCAAGAAATCATGTTTTTGACAGTAAATAACACAGAATTAAGACTGGACAACTGAGCATTTCTTCATTACTGGCTGCTCAGACTTACAGGATGCATCAGCCAGTTAGGGCTGCAGCATTAATGATAGAGCAGAATATGTTTCAATGTTAAGAAATAAAGCACCGTGTTGTATATTGTATTTCAGCGATACACTAGTATTTTGCATCGTGTTTCAGAATCCCATCAAACTTTACTCTGATTACTCCCTCATTTATTGTCTTTCTGCAGAATATGTGACAAACATCAGCAGAGTGTGTGACAAGCAACCAACACAAGATCCCACATTCAGCATTAAAGACTCCTCTTAACCCTCGCCGGGCTACAGAAGACACTTTCAACTCCTGTCTGCTTGTGACTTCCCATAATGCCACTGATTGTGCTTCCCACCTCCCAGCTGCTATGGGTGCGTGTAGCTGCCCTGCTGTTCACCTGCGTGGCGTTCAGTGTGGCAGCACATGGAGCCCTGCTGCCCCACGGAGGCATGGCTGACTGGTGCATCTTCTGCTGGGCGTTCAGCTTCGCCTGCACCCTGCTGGTCCTGCTGGTGGAGCAGTTTGGCCTCCAGGCCCGAGCGCCGGTGTCCTGGTCTAATTTCCCCATCACTATCGCCTGCTACGCCTCCCTCCTCTGCCTCTCTGCCTCTATCATCTTCCCAGTTTTTTCCTTAAGGACCAGCGGCTCTACGGTGATTCTCGTGACTATCGCATCGCCTCCACCGTCTTCTCCTGCCTGGCAGCGGTAGCATACATGGGGGAGGTGAGCTTGACTAAAGCGAGGCCAGGAGAGGTGGCAGGTTACATGGCTACGGCTCCTGGTCTTATGAAGGTGTGCCAGACCTTTGTGGCCTGTATTATCTTCATCCTGGTCAGCGACCCTGTGTCGTATGACTACCATGCAGCGCTCAAGTGGTGCATGGCCGTGTACTGCATCTGCTTCATCCTCTCCATGGCCGTGGTGGTGCTGTGTGTGGGCGAGTGTACCGGCTGGCTCCCCATCCCCTTCTCCAAGTTCCTGTCAGGTTACGGGCTCCTGGCGGTAATCATGTACTTGACGGCTACCATCCTCTGGCCCGTGTTCCAGTTCGACAAACAGTACCATAGAGGCCAAGCGTCGTCAAGACTGATCGCTGTGGCTGTGCTCACTGCTCTCAACTTCCTGCTTTACGTCGCTGACCTGGCCTACACTGCCAGACTAGTGTTTGTCAGTGCCTGAAGACAAAAGAGTTGAAGGAGGAGACACATTGAGAGGTGAACATAAATAAAGATGCTTAGAGCTTGAGTGGCTTTGCAGAAAAGTGTATATTGTTGCTGACAAAAATACCTTTGTTATCTAATTTTAAAATGCTGAAATGAGACATCTTGTTAATATGAGAGAAAACATCCCAAACTCACTTACAGTATCTATGTGCATATTTTCTGTAATCGCCAATGGCATCATTTTACGTCTAATGTTGAATTGACCTAAGCTAAATGTGCAACCCAAGTATAACATGAACAATGGAAAAGTTGGATTTTACATGATAATGACAAAAACTAATTAAAACCCATTGAAGTCAACACTGGATTACAGGTGAACATCAGAAGAGAAGTTTTTAAAGGGAAAGAAATGTATTTACTGTATGTGAGACACACAGGCACTCTGGCTGCTGATGAGGAAGCCTCCTGTGCACTGTCATCACTACCTAACGATTTGTTTAATGCCCTTCTTATTATCCTTTTGTTAATAAGGGTTTAGAGAAAATGTACTGTATCTGTTCTTTTGTCTTTATAACTAAGTATGTAGTACATGTGAAAGAATGTAATTTGAGAAATAAAGTTTTCTGTTAAACCAATAAATGTTTTATTTTAAAGCATTTGATGGATTGGGTATGTGCTGTGATTGTGTTGATACATGTGTTGTGGCTTTCACGATGCAGTGGTGCAGACAGTTGCAACTCACCTTTGTTGCACACTGTTACCTTGTTATGTAATAAAATGGGTAATGTGTTAAAGACACAGGAAACAGGAAACATACTCACAGGCCCCTGCAAAAGATTCATGCAACTGTCATTCTGCCCTTTTCTCTTGACATTGTGAACTGTGAGTTAGTGTTACTTCTTATCCTTTAAGTTTTGAAGCTTTAGACAGCATGACATCACAATTTTCCAATGAAGGCCTTCCCAGATTTGTGTTCATGCCCTTACCTGACACTGATGGCAACAGCTATGTTAACCTACTGTATGCAGTGGTTGCTCTGTTCATGTAAGCTACAAAGAAGACGTTTCCCTTTTGTCACCCCTGTTCCAGAGAGACAGACAGACATCACTGTTATGGTTTATTACTGATTATATTCATGCAACTATGATTTCAAGGTTTTTTGGCAAATGTAGAAATGTGATTAAAAAAAATTTTGTTTTCATGATCAGATTATCACTGAACCAATAACGTGATGAAATATTTCTGTTAATAGTAGTCAGACCGTGTAGTCAGACATGCAAAATGGAGATGCGTAAAAACTCATACAGCATGTTAATGTGTAGTCAGGAAGTGAAAGCAGTGGCCATACTCAGATACAGGAAACATATTTTACATTTTACATTCTGGCAGTCTTTTGACTCTGACTTATAGTCGCTCCACAGTTACTTCACTTTTTGACAACATGGATGGTAAGTTCATTCATTTACGTTATTTCGGGACTGAACACATTAAGTTGCAAAATAAAATTTAAATAGTTATTTTGTTTTAAATACTTTTCTAGTGCACATGTGCTACACGTAGATGGCTGACATACTGTTTATTTTCTTTTTTGTTACAATCATCAATATATGTACGTATACTAATACGTATTTAGTTTAATTTGAGAGTGACATTTTGATTCTGTAAAAAATCATTTGATTGCATTTGCAAATTCTGTTTTGTTATTTCAATGTTGCGGATACACACTTAAGTAAATAGGTATCAGATCTGACCATCTTAACATTAAAGGACTCAGATCGGAGTTTGGTGCAAACAATATCCTCCATCATCTTCTCGTACTAACTACTTTTGACCATTGAGGATTTTATTTTTGTTATTAAGTTTATCTGCATTTTCTTTTACATGAAAACAACCAAAAGACAAAGGCATGTTATTATTGATAAACATTATTATTTTTTTAGGGTCAAACACAAGGAGAATTGTGATCTTGGGAAAAACTGGATCTGGGAAAAGCAGCCTGGCTAACACCATATTTGGAGAGGAAATGTTCAAGATCAGCCACACTCTCAACTCTGAAACAAGAGAATGCCAAGCAGAAACCAAATCTATTAATGGAAGAAGGATCACTTTGATCGACACTCCTGCTTTCTTCGACACAGAGATCTGAGGAGGAGTTGCATCCTGAGATAGTGAGGTGTATCACAGAGTGCGCTCCTGGTCCTCATGCTTTTCTCATTGTGATTAAAGTGGAGAAATTCATAGTGCACGAGCAGGCTGTCATCACAAAAATAAGCCAGTACTTTTCTGATGAAATATTCAATTATGCAACAGTTGTCTTCACTCATGGTGACCAGCTCCTTGAAGGAGAGAAAATTGAGGATTTTGTCAGCCAGAATAAGCCAATGAGTGATCTGGTGAAGAAGTGTGGCGGCCGCTGCCACGTCATTGATAACAAATACTGGAAGAACAACCAGCAGGATGAATACAGGAGCAACCAGTTCCAGGTGAAGGAGCTACTTAACACAACAGACAAGATGATTGAGGCAAACCCAGGAAGCTGCTACACCAATGAGATGCTACAAACAGTAGAGAAATTAATACAACAAGAGGAGGAGAACATTAGACGGTCATCAGGAAACATGTCAGGGAAGAGATCAGAAAGCAGGCTAGAGTCAGCACATTTAAGACGTTTTTGATCGAATGTGCAGGTATTGCAAAAATACATTGTTAAGCGCATTTACAGGGCTAACTGGTGCAGTGGAAGCGATGATACATAATATTAGAGGATATAAGGTACAGGAAGAAGTGCCTTCTTTTCCTGTTGTGATAGAAGAAGCAGAAGAGGCTGTTGAGAATGAAACCTATTTGTGACTCTTAAAGAAGGGGGTGTTCTCATGAAAAGTTATATCTCCCTGTTTATTAAATGGAAATCATGTTCCAAGTTATCTATAATCACCAACCTGTTTGTTTTTCATATGTAATATGTTATAGCTTTTCTTCTTGTCTGAGTTTCACACTTCAAGTTCAGTCACTTATTCCTGTTTCACAAGCTACGTGTTGTCCTGTGCATGTACTCTACATTTTAACCACGTATGGATACAACATTTAATCACCATTAATGGATAAGGTCTTAAAAAATGTTTTAATGAAACCAGTGCATGCTGTTTGTTGCTTTTCTCACTGTTTCATGTTGCAAAAGAACCCTAAAATGTTACTTAATGTATTTACAACATTATTTTTGCATGATGCTTTTGCACAAATAGTTCTTGTGAATTAAAATGTATCGCCAATGCAAATATGATAATTAAATTGAGATCTATGTTATGTTATTTAATATTAATACTGTTAATAAATGTTATTTGAGCAAATTACGTTTTTTTTGGTAGTAGTATAAAGTACCAATGATTACTACAAGCCTGTGTGGACAGAATATTGTATTGACAAGAAAAACAACAAATCTTAAATACAAATCTCTTACAGAAGATGTGCTACAGTGAAATGTCACAGAAGCTGTCTGTTGCAACACAGCCCAAACAGTTGGTTCAAACTAATGTCCCACCTTCCCAATCCCTGACACACCACTGAGCCTCTTGTGCATTGGCACATTTCATCTCAAATCACATCACAATCTAACAATGATTTGTTCAGTAATTATCTTTTGGTAATACGTTATTGGAAAAAAATACTTTAGTTGTCCCTTTGTCTTGATAATAAAGTATCAGTATGGAATGTGGCATGTGCTGAGCTTGGAATCACACAGTGTGTTACACAATGTGTTTTGGCTTTCATGATGCAGTGATGAAGATAATTACAATGTTTTTGATTCTCCCTCTATCACTTTTTAGTCAGTATTGAAATGGGTGACAAAAATAAGATGTGGTGTCAGAGACAACTGCTATACTTAACATGCCGGTTTTAATGAAAAGTGATATTACGAAACTTATATCTAAACCATCCATAGAAAATTCCCTTTACGGGCAGATAAAACAACAACTTATGGTCAGCATCTGAATGTTAACGTGAAAATGCTATTCACTGGGAGCTTAATTGGTTGCCAAAAAAGGTGGATTTATTTGGACTTTCTTAAATTAGAGAAGTCACTCCAATAGCAGCAGCTTAGCATCAACATGTGTGCTCCAGCCACTGCTGGGGAGATAGATCAGATTTGGTTGTCAGCAGAAACATAAGGATACAGTCCCACAAGTGTCATCCGACTTTGATTAAAATATCATGATATTCTGATTGGTGCAGTAGTTTTACATGATTTTACCCTTTTACATTAAAGTCCCGCTCAACCCGCCCCTTAAAGTAACAGCCTGCTTGACAAAGTATGTTATACCCTTTACTTTATAGTAAACATATACTTCATTAGGTAACTATCTGTACTCTGATAGTACTCTTGATTTTTGCCCAGAATTCACTACCCATGTGGTCCTTATTGTCAACCCAACTGTTCCCCAAGTCTGAGTTGTTGGACTATTTGAAATAGGTTCCTGTAGCCTAGACATACTACTGAGCTATTTCTTGTTAAGAAGTCCAACTAGTTTTTTTCTGTTTTTAACATCAGCTAAGAGAACAAAGCCACACAAAGCACCGTTCAGTTTACAATGTTCTAAAGGTTTAATATGACACAGAAGGATACACATTTTCTAATAATTACTATACACCTATTTTGATGATTTGTTGTTGTGGTTATACTGTGCAGTGAGACATGCAAAATGAACATACACGGAAACTTGTATAGAATTTTTTTTTGCACGTCGTGCATTGTGCAGGTAGTGAAACCAGTGGGCAGGCTCAGATACAGGAAACATATTTAACCACACTCTGTTTTGTCCCTTTGACTTTTTGGCGCTCAACAGTCACTTCACTTTTGACAACATGGACGGTAAGTTCATTTCTTTCAGTTTAATCAGGACTGAACACTGCACATTATGTTGCAAGATGCAGAAATAAAAAGAAACAAAAGAAAGTTTTGTTTTAATTACTTTTTATAGTGCACAGGTGCTACACTTATATGGCTGATTTACTGCATGTCTTCATTTATTCTTACAATCTCACGATGTGAATTGTAGGGAGAGCAGGACAGTTGAAACACAGCTAATATTTTGTCACTAGCAACCCACACGTGACATCTGTCAAATACAGTTGCATTTTCAGCTTTGAACAAAACTGTTCAGGAATTATTACAGCAAAAGTGGGACGTGAGCAATTTCATCTAACGGGACAAAGGAAACAGCATGGGGGTGGGGACGAATGAAACATACAGTTTAAGCCATGTAAACTTCCCACAACTGTAATATTTTACTGTATACAGTATCATGAATGGTACTTCCAAAAGGTGTTATTTTAGATTTGTTGCAGGGCTATACATTTTTGTGAATGTTTATTAACTAATTGCCGTCATCTTAAAGTGTGGATGAAGCGTTTTTTGAAACATCATGTAACCTACCCTGGATGATTCTGCCATTTTTATAGCTAGAACAGTACGTTTTTTCCAATTATATCATGTTTCTATTATTGAAAATGTCGTTTTACTAGGATTTTTTCGTGGGTTAACCCACTAGACATCCAAATAACGCCCCCCAGCTTGTCTCCATAGGATAACATGGGAAACCTCGACCCCCCTACCTGGTGGGCCCAAATATATTTTCCTCTTTCTAAAACTGCTTTTCCATGTTTCACCTCCATAAATTACTGTATAAACGAAGTTTGTGCGTTTAGGGCGGCTGTGGCTCAGTGGTAGAGCGGTTGCCTGCCAATGGGAAGGTTGGTGGTTCAATCCTGACCCTGCAGTCCCATGTTGTAGCATCTCATTGGCACATTTAGACACTGAACCCCAAGTTGCCCCGATGCTGTGCATCGGAGTGTAATGTGTGTGAGTGTTTATCTGATGAGCAGGTGGCACCTTGTACGGCAGCCTCGGCCACAGTGTATGAATGTGTGTGAATGGTGAATGGTTCCTGTGCTATGGAAAAGCGCTTTGAGTAGTTGTTAAGACTAGAAAAGTGCTATATAAATACAGCACATTTACATAGAATACATGGAGGTATAGCCAGGCCGACATAGACATATGCCATCATAGCCTGTTTGCTTTCCATGTAAAGAAGCAAGAAAGTCTGGGGTTGTGGAGAGCACAGAATGGTCTACCAAATAAGCATGCAGTCAAATTTTTAAATGAAAAACACTCATAAATAATTTACAAAATGTAACCGCTAATGAATTACTATGTAATATATAATATATAATATTACTATGTTTTGACTTAAGGAAGTCTGTCTATCATCATCGCACTTGGAGAAAACTGGAATGTTTCAATTGTCCCGGCTCTCCCTTAATGTTCTCATACTAAAAGTGTCGGTATCAGGCTGTTCTGGTCAAACTGTAATGGATCATATCAGCTAATATTAAGTCAATCAAAACCGAACTCTATTGTGTTTTGCCTGCTGGTGCTGCAGCGCTGCACTCTTTAATGACAGCAGGCTACACTGTGAGTATTTCTGCTTCATTTACCTCCGTCATGTGAATGCGAAAGATCATTTCATTGTATTTGCAAATGCAGTAATCTAAAGCTCTTTTTAATGTGTCAGAAACGGTTTAGTAAATGATCCACAACTTTATATATCACAGTGGTTTATCTTATAATGCTAAACAGTGATTGGTATGGTAAGAGAAAGTAGACACGTGATGTTCTTAATCATTCATATGCTTATTGTTCTCTTTTTTATCTTCTCATAGTTGAAAAAGTCAAAAGACAAATGTGAAATATAATTTATGGAACCTATTCTTTTCAGTGTCAAACACAAGGAGAATTGTGATCTTGGGAAAAACTGGATCTGGGAAAAGCAGCCTGGCTAACACCATATTTGGAGAGGAAATGTTTACGATCAGCCACACTCTCAGCTCTGAAAAAAGTAAATGTAAAACAAGAACCAGATCTGTTAATGGAAGAAGCATCAGTTTGATCGACACTCCTGGTTTGTATGACACAGACAGATCTGAGGAGGAGCTGAAACCTGAGATAGTGAGGTGTATCACAGAGTGCTCTCCTGGTCCTCATGCTTTTCTCATTTTACTTAAAGTGGAGAGATACACAAAGCACGAGCAGGCTGTCATCACAAAAATAAGCCAGTACTTTTCTGATGAAATATTCAATTATGCAACAGTTGTCTTCACTCATGGTGACCAGCTCCTTGAAGGAGTGAAAATAAAGGATTTTGTCAGCCAGAATAAGCCAATGAGTGATATGGTGAAGAAGTGTGGCGGCCGCTGCCACGTCATTGATAATAAATACTGGAAGAACAACCAGCAGGATGAATACAGGAGCAACCAGTTCCAGGTGAAGGAGCTACTTAACACAATAGAGAAGATGATTGAGGCAAACCAAGGAAGCTGCTACACCAATGAGATGCTACAAACAGTAGAGAAATTAATACAACAAGAGGAGGAGAACATTAGACGATCATCAGGAAACATGTCAGGGGAAGAGATCAGAAAGCAGGCTAGAGTCAGCACATTTAAGACGCTTTTGATCAAATGGGCAGGTATTGCAAAAGATAAATTGTTAAGCGCATTTACAGGGCTAGTTGCTGCAGTGGAAGCAATGATACATAATATTAGAGGATATAAAGTAGTAGTTAAGGAAGCAGAGCCTCTTGTGACTTGTGAAGCAGAATAAGCAGAAGAGGCTGTTGAGAAGGAAACCCATTTGTGACTCTTAAAGAAGGGGGGGATAATTTATCATTAAAAAGCCCTGTTTATTAAATGGAAATAATGTTCTAAATGATCTTTAACCACTGAGCTGTTTATGTTTTTTCATATGTAATATGTTATAGCTTTACTTCTTGTTTGAGCTTCATACTTCAAGTGCAAATGAAACCATGTAAACCTATTCTGTTACAAACTTAAAAATACAATTATGAACCCTAAAATTTGCATAATATGGGCACTTTAAGAGTGTTAACAAATTACAATTCCTTGAGTTTTATTAATTATCATTTATAAATTTTTTTCTGTAAGCACCGTGTTCAAAACTGTCTCATTGTTCTCTGAGCTGTGATACGGAGATGTAGTCAAAGGCCCATTATATTTATTATTACATTATATATTACATGTAGAGGTTTTGCTTACTGTGGTGCAGGTACATTCCTAGCTATAGGCTTGGAACCATTTATGGAAATCTGTATCAACTGAGTAAACATATATGACAGCCTGTCATTGGTGAAGAAGACAGTATGTCTGAATGACCATTAAAGGAAAAGCTGTATACGAAATTATACGGAGACATGCAAAGGCTTGTCATTAGTTATTGGCAATTGTTATTGTAAAGAAACATTTTAGTTGATTTAGAAAATATTAATTTGGTTATCTTCCAATGAGCATAGACTTCTTGCTTTGTGACACAAATATAACCACACTATGTTTGTCATTGTTCCTTCATAGCTGCTGGGTAAAACTAAACTGATGAGACCCTGTTACTTTCCCTCTGTAACTTCCCTGTGATTACTTACATAAAACATTTGCAATATTCACCTTAAACTATCTCTGTGTTTCTCTGTGCATTGTATTTGATTGAGTATCTCTGGAGAGGTCAGAGAATCTCTATAACAATAGTTTAAGTGGCTTTGCAAAAAGGTGTAGCTGCTGTTGAACTTCTGATAAACTATACATGAGTATTGACTTTTGGTGTCCAATTGTAAAATACTGAAATAAGATAACATAAGTCAAACTTTACTGATCACATACTGGGGAAATTCATATGTTAAAGCAACTTCACCAAAGCAAAGAAAAAAAAAATTGTCTGAGCAATACAAATGAAACAAGATAGTTTAAAGTTTATTTCATTTATTTAGCTCTTGAAAAGCAAACACGTTTTGCACCAAAGTGCTTCACGAAGACAAATACAAGCATAAAACACAAAGATACAGTATACATAAATACTTAGATGTGGTGAAAATTTAACAAGATTTATATAGAAACAAATTGAAACAAATCAAAACCCCTGAAATCAGATGGAAAAAGAGGAAAAACAGGTACATCGCAATTAAAAGCCAGAGAATAAAAGTGCTTCTTAAGGCGTCTTAAAAACATCCACAGACTCAGTCTGTCTAATGGCTTCCAGCTATTCCTGAGCCAAGGAACCGCTACAGAAAGGTCCTGCCTCGGGCTTTTTCCAACGTGCGGGCACAGCTAACACTGCACTGGATGATTGATTGATTGATTGATTGATAGATAGATAGATAGATAGATAGATAGATAGATAGATAGAAGATAGATAGATAGATAGATAGATAGATAGATAGATAGATAGATAGATAGATATAGATAGATAGATAGATAGATAGATAGATAGATAGATAGATAGATAGATAGATAGATAGCTTCATTTGTATCATATGCACAAGTACATAGCGAGATGATGCTTTATGCAGACAGCAACATAGTATACAATCCTAAACAACATAACAACATGATGCACAACACAACACACAGTTCATGTGGTCCCGTGAAGGAATTTTTTGAGGTGGCTTGGGAGGGAAAAGAATAAAGTATTTAAAGTATTGGAGGCAGACAGTTCAACGGGGGATGGTTCGGGGTGGGTGGTGTATGGTGAACATGTGAGTCTGTGTATGTGAGTGTGTGTGTGTGTGTGTTTGTATGTGGAGTATGAGCGACAGACTGTCTGTGTTGTTCAAAAACAAGCAGACCGCTTGCCAATTCTCCCACAAATCGCAAGCATAGCCTGCCGCGTATGTTCCACTCGGGCAGGACGGCTCCCCCAGTGAAGCATGCCTGAGTGAGAAAATCTTGTCAATAGCGCTTAGTGACCAGTTGACCATTTCCATTTCAAATGTTTTCCAGGAACACAGCAGGCAGTGTGGATAGAAGAAAAGGAAAAGTCTCCACACGACAAAGTATACAAAAATGGACAAAAAAATAGAAGCAAGCCAAGATAAGAGGAGAGTAGGAAAGCACGTCTGCACTCTTCAGAAGTAGGAAGTAGAAGCCACAAAAGACAACAGGAACAAAGGACACTGGAAGCACGTGATTTTTAATAAGAAGCTTTTAAACTGTTGGTGTTGTAGTCTGTGACAGATAGACTGAGCAAATGCATTTGCTTGAAAGAAGTGGAAGAAGTTTTCCATGTTTTCATAAGATTATTTCTGTGAAGCAATCTAGTATTTTTGTCAATTCTGCTATTTGACCAATTAAGGTTTTAGCAAACAATGGTGCTTTATTTGGTACATGCTTTCATAACCTGCATGCCCAGGTCTGCCAATGCATTTGATGGTAAGAAGTCAATGGAGATATTTTCAATCGCCACACCCATTTTGATGACGTTTAGTAAGAGAGTCAAGATGGGCAGAAGAATTGTTTCCTGCTAGTACACAGATATATATTTAGGAAACAGTGTTGCAATTAATGCCACAAATAAACAGATGACTTTGTCCACAGTTCTCACAGATTGGAATGTGGAATGTCACATATTCACAACATCGATGCAAAAATATTATAAAGAATATTTCTGTTCAGTTGTGGTTGTACTATGCAGCAAAATGAACATACGCGGAAACTTGTATAGAATGTTTTTTTGAACGTCGTGCATTGTGCAGGTAGTGAAACCACCGGGCAGGCTCAGATACAGGAAACATATTTAACCACACTCTGTTTGTCACTCTGACTTATTGTCGCTCCACAGTCACTTCACTTTTGACAACATGGACGGTAAGTTCAT